>OX101784.1:57514498-57584498 GCA_944452715.1 Ophion slaviceki
TGGGGGGGGGGGGGCTTTGTCAAGCGCAGCATCCACAAGGTGTGTTGTGTGTGTGTGTGTGTGTGTGTGTGTGTGTGTGTGTGTGTGTGTGTGTGTGTGTGTGTGTGTGTGTGTGTGTGCGCGTGTGCGTGTGTGTGTGTGTATGTGTGTGTGTGTGTGTGTGTGTGTGTGTGTGTGTGTGTGTGTGTGTGTGTGTGTGTGTGTGTGTGTGTGTGTGTGTGTGTGTGTCAGCACGCGCGTGAGAATGGAACGTCGCATCGCTCGAGTATAAACAGCGGTCTTTTCATCTGTTTATTTCCTCCTGTCATCGGGCTAAATTGAGGGCACGAGGGTCCGAGCGCGGAAAAAATGTCACGCGTCCGATGACTCCCCCCCCCCCCCCCCCCCCCCCCCGAAATGTTTAAAAAATATAATTCGTAGAAATCTGACGAAATCCCGCCGCCATTTTGACGCTATCAAATGTCACCGGCCGATGATAAATTCTCGGAAAATAATCATTCAACACCTCAATTCGCCGGTTTCAACACGTCGATAAACAAAACTATAGCATCTCGCCGAGGTGGCGGGGGGGGGGGGGGGGGGGGGGGGCTTTGTCAAGCCACGGCAAGCGCCCGATGACTCACCACCCACAAATGTTTAAAACAATTTCTGAGAAATCGGACCCTCCACTCTTCCTCCCGCCGCCCCCCCCCCTCTTCCCGCGGAGGGGAGGGGAACTCCCTTTTACTACAAAGCACTTCGACTCTTTGTCAGTCGTTGCGCGGCCTCGCTAGTAATCGCACGTGTGTCCCCGTGTTTACCCCCCCCCCCCCCTCCCCCCATTCCGCCGAATTCCATTCGCGGCGAAGAGGGACTCACCACCATCGGTTGGTAAGCAGGTGAGCCCTACCATCGGTCGGTAAGCAGGTGAGCATCACCATCGGTCGGTAAGCAGTGCAGCCCTACCATCGGTCGGTAAGTAGAAACATCGACAGTCGATCATGAGGCCGAAACGGAACCGAACCCTACCCGACCATCCGCCGATAGCTCAGAAATCTACCATTTTTTGGTTCGATTCTCAACTATGTCGGTAAATGTCGGTAGTAGGAATTTTGATTCCGTTTCGGCCTCATTACACTACTATAGAATATCGATTTTCCGGTATAAATACACCGAACAATTCGAGCCGACAAATCATCGAATTGTAAATATTATGATGGTTTACAATTTCGAAATCATTAAAACGAAGGGCCAAAAAGTCAATTAGTTAAAATAACGATAGGCCGAAAAGGCGAACGGTCTGAATAGCGAAAAGTTATGGTCCAGAAATATTATTTACGTCAAATGTTAATTAAGTCTTAAATATTTTTTAAGTCGCCTGCCCCTCACTTTAAAAAAAGAATATCTCGAAAATAGTTTACTTTTGCATAAAACATTACTGGGTTATTTGATAGCGGAAGACGTGTCCTAAGACCCTTTCAAAGGATCGTAACCAATAACCAGTAGCCCAGTATATATGATTTTTTTTAGTTAAAAAAACGCCAAATAATAAAAATCCCTCAAAATCATTATCGCTTGTTTAACTATATAAAAAATTCTAATTTATCTCAAATATCTCAAACTATACTTTTCATTTAAGTTCAAAAAATGGTGTTATTTTACTTTTTCAATGCAAATGTACAAAAAAAGTGAAATCACTTTTATGAAATAGCCAAGCAAGTTTACGAAACATGTTGTGTACAACATTTTTACAGCTTAGGAATAATATTTTTGGACATTTTTAGTTTGAAAAAGTCATGATACCATTATAGCAAAGAAATGATATCAGCATTAGATAGAAGTACAAAGTAGATACCATACAAGTACACTGGAAATGCTGTGCAACGACTTGGCGTGCATGGTTAAGAAAAAGGCTCGGGAAGTCAGAGAATTTTCCGTTCCGACCGCGCGCGAGAATAACTTCTGCGTCGATATATATATATATATATATATATATATATATATATATATATATAATTTAATTTTACATCATAACGTGGCATCGACTACCAGGGGTATTAGCAACATTTCAAATTATAACGTTCCATTAACTATCAGGGCTATTAGCAATTATGTTCTACTGCCGCTCGCGCTAGTGTGATTCGCACAGAATAACTTTGATATGGAACTTTATCGGTACGCAGGTCAGTCAGCAGGTACGAAGCTACGTTATATTCGCTTAAAAAATGACTCGGCAGTACTCGAGCTAACCATTGAATATACACCATAAGTAGTAACAGTAATACAAAGATATTTCCTTTGTATTACTCTGTATATAACCTTTAAGCCTGCCGATGCCGTGGTTTAGAGATGCATACAAGAAGACTAGAGCTAAGGAGTCCGAACGCTTACGGCGATCACGATCCAAAAGCGTCCACGGAAATCCAGTTATTAGTGGTTGGTGGTTTCACCGCGTGCGTCGCTGCTCATCACCGAACCGAAATGAACTGAGCGACAAGAACGCAACCGACGCCATCCGCCAACGATGATTCCTGCTTGTCATCCATGTTGGAATAAAGCGTGTGCAGACCGTGCGGACTAACGAATTTCGCGTTTAATAAAAAATAATTGTGTCTCGGTGTAAAATATATTTATCGTGATCTGCGGTGAAAACTATCGAAGGAGTGTTATGTATTGTCTGATGTTTATAAATAAATTTTGTTTGTTACTGCTTCCGCAACGATAAGAAAATATATCGACTGAATTTCGGTATTTCGTTATTATTTTTTATCTGTGCAACGTATAGTATCATAATATGGGAATATGATGTGGATTAATTTGTAAAACTTTTATCTGGATTAAAAAATTCTTATGAATGTTTTTGTGTTTATAAATAAATTCTGTTACTGCATCCACAACGAAGAAAAAATATTGTCTTAATTTCTTTATTTCGTTATTATTCTCTATCTGTACAGCGTATCATCAGTGTGAATATGATGTGATTCAAAATTCGTATCAATTTTCTTGTGTCTATAAATGTATTTTCTTAGTTACTGGTTCCGCAATGAAAGAAAAATATATTGTCTTAATTTCTGTACTTCGTTATTATTCTCTATCTGTACAGCGTATCATCGGTGGGAATATGATGTGTGATAATTTGCAAAACCTCAGTCGTGATTGAAAATTCTTATAAATTTTTCTTGTGTCTATGAATGCATTTTGTTAGTTACTGCTTCCACAACAAAAAAACCATATTGACTTAATTTCTGTATTTCGTTTTTATTATTTATCTGTACATCGTATATAATATGTGAATATGATGTGTGATCATTTGCAAAAGCTTTATCTGAATTCAAAATTCTCATGAATTTTCTTGTATCTATAAATGAATTTTGTTTGTTACTGCTTCCTCAGCGAAAAAGAAAACATTGACTTAATTTCTTTATTTCATTATTATTCTTTATCTGTACCACGTATCATGATGTCTGGTCATTTGTAAAATTTTGTCTGCATTCAAAATTCTCATGAATTTTCTTCGGTCTATAAATAAATTTTGTTTATTGCTGCTTCTGCAATGAAAAGAAACATATTGACTAAATTTTCACATTTCGTTATTATTCACCAAAACAATATATATTATCTATATAAGACTTCTATCTATCTAATATAAAGAAATTTCCTGCACCAACTGGTTTCACACCTAATTTGATCCAATTACCGTTCCATATGAAGAAGAAAAGGGTGCTTCTTGCATATCGTACGGCACTGTTTTTAAATTAATTTGATCAAATTATCATATGAAGTAGCAAGGGGTGCTTTCTGCATATTGTACGGCACTGGTTCGTTCCTGATTTCAATTCGATTCGGTGGAGAGCAGCGCCACCCTTCTCATCTGGATTTCCATGGACGTTTCTTCAACACTGCGTTCGTACTCCTTACCTCTAGTCTTCTTGGATGCATACTTCAACCGTTCCATCAAAGTATATACGACCCAATATATTTCATGTGATGTGCGGTAATTATGTTATAGAGTAAAAGATAAATGCTTTTATATAATTATTTTGCATTATGTAAATAAAATAACATTTCAAATGCCGTGTGGTCGAAGGATAGATCACTTATTTGAGCCGTACTCCACATGAATCTGGTTGTCACTTGCATAATAAATCGTGACGATTTATATTTTGTTAACCCGAAAATTGAGATGTTGAGATGACGAAATCCTTCGCCGAGTTTTTTTCTTAACCATGCACGTCAATTCGTTGCACAGCATTTCCAGTGTACTTGTGTGGTGCCTACTTTGTACTTTTATCTTATGGTGATATTATTTTTTGCAATAATGTTATCATGACTTTTTCAAACTAAAATTTTTCAAAAATATTATTCCTAAGCTTTAAAAATGTCGTGTGCAACATGTCTAGTAAACTTGCTTGGCTATTTCATCAAAGTGATTTCACTTTTTTGTACATTTCCATTAAAGAAGTGAAATAAAACCATTTTTTGAACTTAAATGAAAAGTATAGTTTGAGATATTTGAGATAAGTCAGAATTTTTATATAGTAAAACAAGCGACAACGATTTTGAAGGATTTTGATTACTTGGCGTTTTTTTTTTACTTTTTTAAAAAAGTTTTTAAAAGAGATTTCAGATGTTTTTGAAAGGGGAATTTCAATATTTTTGAACAAACTAGACGTCTGCAATTTCAAACTCGTTCAAAACATTACCTTTTATTACTGAACATTTTTTCAAAGAAATTAATACAACTTGTTTTTTTTCTCTTTTTACGATTTTTTACAATAAAGAATTCACAATATGCTAATTTATGAGAAGATTAATTTCAAATTAATAAAAGTATAGGAAATACGGAGGGGTTACAACTTGTAACATCCATTTTTCAAACGAAAAAAGGTTAACGAATGGAACCTTTTACTTTGAGAGGGTATCTTTGTTATTATTCAATAATAAATTGACAAACGAATAAAAGTAAATTCCCTTTTAAAAACGAAAAGCAATGTTTGTTCATTGAAAAAAAGTTAAATTGTTTTCTTTGTACAAATTCTCACTTTACATGAGCGAAAATACCCGTGACTGTCCAAAAATTATTTTTTTTACCGAGTAAGCGAAGTAATAGTGGCCTAAAACAAAATAGTTTTCCTTCAATTTGTTTTTACCAAATTCAAAACCTTCATCATTCGGGCTACAGGGCAAAAATCGGGACAACTTTACGCTTAGCATACGTTATGTGGACACTATCAACTTGGAAAAAATGCCTGAGTATAATATACGCGATAGCTATCCGTAAAGATGTCGTAACTTTTGTACTTTAAAGAATAAACTGCATTTTTGACATTTTTTAACTGCACATCCCACAGAAGACAAATTAATTAAAAATGGATTTTTTTACCTTGAAGAGCATACATTCAGCTGAACAGAACTGCCCTTTAAATTCGTGTACGATGATTGGTCTATGAGTTATTGATTATTCAAGTCAAAAGTGTCATTTAACTTTGATCATGTAATTGTTTCAAAGTTCAAAATAGAAAGGGTGATCCAAGGAACATACGTCTGATTGCGTCATTAATCAAACAAATTTTTCCTTGTCTGTATACCTTTTCGAAACAAAAACCGGACATTTTCCTTTGCGACGCTTCTTTTGATTTATTAATAACAAAAGAGCAAACAATTCTTTTAAGTGGAAGCTTGAAATCTAGAGATTCGATAGCTTCTGACCTTTGAATCTAGACCTTTGAAATGCTTTTTAATATTGTCTCCTATGATGATTTTAGGCGAAGATAGAGCAATTTGAAAATCACTGAAAAATTTTCATAATTCTTTTGTTCTGTTAATCTTTGTGATCCCAACTCCATGACGTTGAAGTTTGCATCGTTGGAATGGAACGAAAATGAATTCTTAAATGCTCAAACTTTATTTGGAACGAAAAAGAATTCTTCTCAAACGCTCAAACTTTTGGAACTAAAATGAATTCTTCTTAAATGCTCAAACTTTTTTTGGATCGAAAATGAGTTCTCCTTGAATGCTCGAACTGTTTTTGGTCGGTGCAGGCTGTGATAATGCTTCAAACGTTTTTACACACTTTGTTAGAAATTCGCTACCGCAATTTACAAAAAGAAGACGCTCCTTAATAATAAAAATAGAGAAATGGAAAATATAAATACATGCAACTCGACCGTACTTGAAATATTTTCGTAGTCAAGTTCAGGTCTCTCACTCTTACAGTCTCACAATCCAATTTTTGTTCGAAGCATTCAAACCACTCAATAATTTTCCACCTTCTAGGGCCAAACATTGCGGATGCATTACAGAACTATGTGAACAAGCTCGACATCAGTTGTTCTATGAATATTCATTGTTTTAGAAAATTACATTTCCTGTTGTCAAGACACATGGATTAACTTGAGTCAGCGCTTATAACTATGTGTATGGTGAGTGCGAAAGCTGCACTTTGTAGTCTTTCTGCGCTTTTCAAGACACACAAGCTTTTTGCAGATACTTCTGAACCGCACACAAATTTCTCTACCGCATACTCCAAAGAAACTTTGTTCGCATTTAAAAACTGGGAAAATCTCAGCTTTCGTTGTACTCGCAATAGTGCTGAGGCAAAGAACTACAAGAGTTGAAAGCAATGATTCGTTAGACTTTCTCCACAGTACTGTTCACGTGAAAACCTCTGAGTAACATTTCAAACTTTCTTTCGAGGGATTCAGTGAATCATCATAACATATCTCTTGCCGCTAAACAAAATGACAAGTTTGATAAACAGTTCAGCAAGTTATTCAAATTTCCACAGAATGTGAGAATTGTCTTCTTGTTCAGCGGCGAGAGAAATCTTCTGATGATTCAAGTTATGAAATGTTAGTCAGAGTTTTTCACATGAGAAGAAACTTTTTTCACTGTGGGGAAAGTCTAACAAAACATTGTTTTCATCACTTGTAGTTCTTGGCATGGGCAATATTGTGAGTACAGCGAGAGGTGAGGTTTCCCAAATTGTCATACCCGAACAAAGTTTTTTCGGTCGACGTAGGGTAGAAATGAGTTTGCGACACAAAAGTATCCCAAAAGTTTAAGTAAAAAGTTTAAACTTCTTTACACTTCTAACTTTTCTGAAGATAAAATGAAATTTATATTTTTTGCACAGCCTAACCCTACTAGGGGTTAAGCTGTCAGATCACGGTACACTTTAAAACGAAAAAGCTAGTAGCAGGCAATGCTACTCGGAGGCGCTGCGTTCGCCCGGAAGTGGCGCTCTCGCGGCTGCGCAAAGCGTCTCAAATGCGTCTACTGCGGATGTTGACAGGCAAATGTTAATCAACCGTAATAGGGGCGTATGTTTCATGTTTATCACATGGCTGAAAGACTTTATTTGATTCGGAAAACCCACCGAGGCTGGAACAATTTCTAGTCGTGAACTCGCTCGGAAATTCGGTGAATATTATAAGATCAAGGGGATTGAGTACACGGATAAAAAAATGACCCAAACAAAATCGAAAAATGTCATTAGTTTTTCGATCTGTCGCTGCGTTTTCGCGTAATGTCGATTGAAAGTTAAAAGTCGTCTGCTAAAAGCCCATCTTACTGTATAAAGAGTCGCGGCGTGATCGTCAGTCGGTCAGTGGCGTCGAGATCGGTGGCGTCGAATTTTTTTTTATCACTTGGCGTCAATACACTGCCGCGTCTCTTGACTATTCGGAGAGAAGGAAAAACTTAATATTTTCTCAGCGACCCCAAGTGGCATCGGTTAAATCCACCATCCTAATAAATTTAACGTATCGGTAATTAAATATAGAAAATGAAGTCTTTCGGTTTTAAAAAGATATGAAATGTCCCTTAAAAACTTTAACACGTGAAAAAAACGTCGAGTGATAAAAAGTTCCCTTTAAAACATTTTCGGTTATTTACCTATCTAAAAAATTCACATTTAACTCGAAATATTTTCCTTTTTTTTTTTCAAACTATGGTTTTTTTTAGATGATCAATTTTCCAATTTAAACGTACAAAAGAAGTGAAATGACTATTTATGAAAAAGCCAAGCACGTTCACTAGAAATGTACACAAAATTCCAAAATTTTAGAAATAATATTTTTCTCAATATTTCTTCTAAAAAACCATATTACTATTATAATACAAATTCGTATGGCGAATTTTTCATAAAAAGTCATTTCACTTATTTTGTACGTTTAAATTTAAAAAGTAATAATTTAAATAAAACTATTGTTTGAAGTAAAATGAAGAATATTTCGAGTTTAATTCGAATTTTTTAGACAGTAAAACAACCAATAATGTTTTCAAGAGAACTGTTTATTACTTGGCGTTTTTTTATTGTCAAAGTGTTTAAAATTATTTTCTCCAGTCTACCTTTACCAACTTAAAAATTATTTGGCCATCTCTCCGTTTCTGACAAGCCGTTACGTTTCTTCCGTTTGAGCGCCAATCGAGTCTCATCCGGAAGCGCTCGGAAGAAATTACAAATTCGTGGACGATAATTTGACGAGGGAAAGAAATACAAAAAGCAATATCTATTCAGAGAACTGTAACGAATAGATGAACCTTAGCCACGCTCGAGTGTCGCGAGATCTCTCCCGCGAGACGTACAAAAAAGTAAACGCGGAAAAAAGGGTACGTCGCGTTTATTAATGGAGATACGGAGGATAATGCGTAAGGGAAGGCGCCAAGAGGCGCGATGATCATCGACGATGCTAGGTAAAGAAGAAAAAAAATTGAACAAAAATTCACCAACAATATCCGGTGATCCCTAGTGCAGCTTTATAGATACATCTCGTTTGTCGTCGTCTCTTTTGACGCATTTTCATGTCAAGCTTTTGGCGTCTACTTCGTTTTGCAAAAATCCTTTAAAACATACGTATATGTATATTAGAGGAAATACACGGAGTGGCCCGAAAAGTAACGTCCGAAAGGAAAATCCAGATGGCTCGTAGCAATACCTGCTAGAATCAGCCCCGTGTATGTTGCACGATCTTTTTTATTTTTCGGGGGAAACGCATTTTTTAATTTTTCAACTGTCTGTATGTATTTTTCTCACGATTTTTTTACTCGTGTTATCTTTATAAAGTCCACTGTTGAGCAATAAATTAATGACCAACTGAACGCTAGCGCTGATCCCAAATATTTTGATTAAAAGTTTGAAAAATAGGTTTGACAGGATCGATCAATAAAGTACAGATAAGAAAGGGTGTACTTCCAGAAGTGGAAACCAAATTACGATCTGAAATTTGGCATACACCTTCATTTTTATGCTATAAGACATCCCTGAAAAGGATTTTTGACGATTTGCAATATTTTCCGAGAAATAGAGTTTGTAAAGGTGTTATTTTCGTCCGTGCCAGTATATCTACGTTTAAACAAATTTAAATATCTTATAACGAAGTTACATTTTCACGAGTATTTAGGTGCTTACGCTCTTGAATTGAACTTTCGTTCTGCAATTATTTTTTTCATTCTTCTTAGACAATTAAACTAGTATGTCCTAATTGAAGATACCGAAGATGACAGCGGCATCTAGTAAACTCGTCGCCGGAAAAATGTTAATAACGTGATAAATTGTTTGCGGGAAACGTTTTTTCAGTCAAATTTATTTTCACGAATTATTTGCCATGTGCACTTAACATGGTGTAATTTCACAAAAAAATCCTCAGCTAAGGACATAGCGGTAGGTTTTTTTCTTTTCACGACTGATCAATGTCTATCTTTCGAAGGTGGCAATAACGGAGCAACGAATGCGTGTAAAAAACCAGCGTTCTGAGAAAAGGATTGGGCAATAAATTGGTTTTGTGTCGCAGAAGAATGTGGAAAATCATATGTTTATTTATTTCTTCGATCCAAATTTACATCTCGCATGCAGATTTAAAAACATATATCCATGTAACAGAGTCAAAGGCGAGGACGTTACGGTGCCCATTTAATTACTGATTGGCGTTCTAAATTCGAAGACCTTACCATAGACGTTTCTATGAACGGTTTAAATTTTGCCACGTTTATGAAGTAGCAAGCCCTGGTGTTGGTTTTAGATATCTTGAAAACTATTCCGATGATCTTCCTTTCATAAACCAGTGCTGCACCCATATCGACCTGCAATGAGAGGTATATGAAGCATGCTACATAAGTATATGTACGTATATATGGCTCATTTGGTATCGACAGGCAGACGAATGAGCAGGAAGAATCTGATCAAAGACGTCTCCATAGGACTTTTAGGGAGTGAAATCCAAGCGATTAAATTGATACCAGAAAGATGATATAGATATCCAACACAACATAAGCGAAATCTAAAACAGACATTGTAGAAATATTCGCGATCAACCGTCCCATTTTTTTGTAATCTACAATGTTATATAGAACAAATTGGATTCCGTAATTGAGCTACTTTTTGTGACGTTCGAAATTATGCTGTTGTTTGTAAAATGCAGAAATCCGCTTCGTCTTCCATTACTTTATACAGCTTCGATTATTATTGTTTTTAAGGTTCTTGATCTTAAACATCCACAGATACATCAATAGATTCATCTCATTTCCTTGTGGACAAACAGTCGCCGGGAAACTTCTTTCATTCTCGGTGGTGAAAATTCTTTATGATTACGTGTGTCATAGTGCTGAATGGTAATGACCCTGATCCGTGCTTTCGAAGCGTTTGAGCATACGAACGTTTAATGAAAACATCTCACGTAAAATAAATTAAATTGATATACATGATCAGTGCGGAACAGGTTACGTTGCATAAGTACTCACATTGCGTATGCTTTGGGACTTTGCAAGCACTCCATAAAAGACCTGATCAGAATCGTATGTATTGTTGAAAGTTGGGATAATAGGCCTAGTTTGCAGACTCAATTCTTGCAGCCCAGTGCCCGATAATTTACTCCTCATTAATTTAAATCCAGTCAATGTGGCGATCACCGAACCCGGTGGCCCTGCATTTGGCAATTCTATTTGGTTTTGCATTCCGTTCCATTCTAAGTGCATTAATAACTGCAACGTAGTGAAGAAAAACTGGTGTAATGTTGAGGCGGTTAACATAAAGTTTATGCGATGGCTTGATTTAGAGGTAACCACGGAACTGCAAACTGATCCACATAATTCATTCATGATTTGATAATTCAGTGGTTCGATATATAAGGAATTCAGATGACGTATAGATTCAGACTCACAAATCAAAGTGATAGAGAGCGTGGCATAAATATTTTTCATTCTCGTACCTTGACAACAGCAATGTCGCAGGAGGATTTCCCTCTTCGGAAGTCATTGTGTGGAATGATTTTTCCTATTCTGTGTCCAACATCTGTTCGGTCGGGTTTATCTGTACCACTTACCACGCGTGTGGTATAAAGTCGTATGAATGATTTATCCACGACACAGTGGGCCGCGGTAAGAACATGCTGGGTGCTTATCAATGCACCGCTGCATACATGGACTCTCCGTCTTAAAGATACGACATAAGGGGCGTCTTCAATTGAGACACGCTTTCCACCACTGGCGCGTTCTCAACGGGCACCTGTTGTTTCTATGGCAATACCTATGAGGATAATTTGTTGTCATTTATCAACTGCTTATTGAATGTTCTATGTTTTTGAGCGGCAAAATCATGAATGCTTTAAAAGAAAATTCATTATGGATGATTTTTGCGGTCACGTTGAATCGAAAAATGTTGTGTTTCTTACAAATTATACGGAATATGTGCTTATATGCCAAAGGCGATAGCCGCTAACTTTGATTTTCGAGATAAAATGAATAGGATGTTTCGAAAAATCTGTAAGCAAGATCTCCATTACAGGAGCATCAAACTCGGAAGAAAAATCCAATGACAATTGCTTCACACGAACGCGACACTCCTAACATGAAATAGCGAAACAATATGTTTCAATTTGAATGATTGCCTTTAAGATTTCGATTTTCAAATACATGCATTCGGGTAAATAACATAGGAAATATTGAACACCCCGCAAGGCAAGCATTTGAGGGCCGCAGTGAGATTGTAAAAAAGAGTCGTGGCGAAACACAATTATTGACGATTTTTTAGCAGTCCTAATGTTTGTATATATAAATTAAATTTAAAAAAAATGTTTAACAACGTTTTTAAATCTGACTAAACAGTATAAAATAATTTCTCTTAGCCCCATACAGATTTATAACCCAATACAGATCCCTGACCGCATAGAGATTGTCCTGAAAATTTGCGATTATGAATTTTTAATAGCTATGAAAATACTTGTAAGATTTAAAACGAAAAACGCGGGGCCCTTGGAATAGATAATTGATGCATGAATAGCTCACCTAAGTCACTAACAATTTGATTACACTGCAAATGGCGTTGTGTGAGTTTTCTCAACGATAGTTACTCCCTACACTCCTTACTATGCATATGCCCCACATTTTTCATTTTAAGTCTCACAAGTATTTTCGTAGCTAGTCAAAATTCACAATCAAACATTTTCAGAACAATATGTATGCGGTTAGGAATCTGGCTTGGGGTATAAATCTGTGTGGGGCTAGGAAAAATTATTTTATATTTTTTAGTTCGTTTTGAAAACGTGGTTAATTTTTTTTATTTAAATAATTGTATTTTCTGCTTTTTAGTCTTGTATGTGTGAAATTTTGCTTCTCCTTCTCTAGGCGTGGCTTGCGTTGGGGGACTGTCTCCTGGACCATCGTATAAATCGTCACTAATGCACTATTCACGATTAATATTATTATTATTATCATTTAAAAAACAATTTTTCTTTCACTAAACTATATTTTAATATCTTTATTTAATTTGTCCATAATTTCTGTTTCTTTTCTCTCTCTGTGACGGACTTGCCTGTCTGTTTATTTGTCAGTCATTCAGTTCTAAGCTTTTTTTACAGTTTGAAGTCTCGGGCTCATCCGGAAGTTAGCTTCAAATCCTTTGCAAAATTTGTACCGAACAGACAAACAAACAACAAGCAAAGTGAGTAAATAAAAATGTGGTAAAATGCTGACATACGTGGTCGCTACCGTCAAACGATCAATATAACCTATGCGAAGGTATCTCCTCTGTTATAGTTACATTACGTTATGAGTATCAATTGTGAGGAATAAACATTTCATTATTAATATAGTTGTTAATGTCGTTCAGGTCTTGAAGGCTTTACGAATGGTCGTTTATGCAGAAAAGAATAATCCTTGTCCAAGAAGATTCTCGACCTAACGTTACGATACTGATTTCGAATGTACTCACCGCCCATTGCGAGGCACACCAATGACGAAAAGATCTTCATGACGGTCTTCGGAAAATGCAATGAATCCGCAAACGTGCACCTGAAAGTATTTTCGGCAAAAAATTCCATTGTTAAATTGTTGTACCAGGGTGAATAAGAATCACAATAAAAAAGTACAAAATGTACTTCAAGTATTCAATAACCGCTCGGTGCGATAAGTTTATGACAATCCGATTGAAAACTTAATTTAACAAAAGATCAAATTCACTCAGCTCAATCAATTGAACTTCGAAATTGGTCATATAAAAATGAAGGAAAAGTCTCTGGTGTATACGACGAACACCTGTGGTCAAAATAAGGATAACGATGAATAGCTCGTTGGCAAGACAATGAAAGTAGAGCTGACATAGCTATATTTAGATTTCTCAGCCAGTGAATTGTGGATGCATAAGTATAAGTATACTTGTATATAACTTACTGTCTTCTAATGGGAACTCTTTCAATTCAGGTTAAAACGATAATCTGGGTAATTATATTTTTCAAGTTTCCTTTGAGGCGAATCTTACCTTATTGAATCTTTTATGGTTGTATGCGCGTAACTAACTCTGGTGAAATCTTGCCTCGGATGAACTTGCTCTGTTTGGAGGCTGCCAACGTTGATGGTACGAGACGGGAAATGAACACAATGGGTGATTTAAAAACTCTGCTTACATTTATATAGGCAAGTGTGCATCCCGAGTCGAAATGTTTAGCCTTCTCTGAACCCTCGCAGGACCCATTTCTTTTGTAATACATAAGCCGCCAGCCTCCGTTGAACCTACGAAACCTCATTTGTCGAGTTCAGTGCCATGAAGAGACCTCCTCTTGGCCCAGGGTAGCCTCTGCTAGACCTCCCAAACCTTCTCTCGACCCCCAGTTTCAGTGAAACGTGCAGAGCACAGGCCTCCTTAACCTGCATTCAATCTCAAACTGTTGCCTCGACCCCACCTAACCTGCTTTCGGCCCAAATTCGATATCTCCTTCATCATCATTCCATTGTGACCTGATCGGTAACCCGTTCGATGACGAAAATAATACGAAATTAATAAAAATACATCGTCCCCTTATCAAATTAATAGTCCAATATTAATATGCGAAAACAATCAAATTTGCTCAATATCGATTTATTATTATTTTATAGGCAATTGATAAAAGAATGCTTGTGTATACAGTCTTACTCCAATTCTATCGGATTAAAAGGCATTTTCCTGTGAGAAAAAATCTCACAGAAAAATTCTTTAAAAAATGCCAGTCTATCTAGTATAAGCTTACGCGACGTTTTTCGTTCTTGACATTTCTTCTTAAGCCCTCTAGTTCTTGAGTTACATTGCATTGTCTAGAATTAGTCTTTTTAGCAAAAAATGAAATAACATTGCGAAAAACATCGTACAAAACTTTATAAAAAACGCAAATGAAGTTCCTGCTACCCCGTTTAAGTTCATCATGGATAAACGTAACAATTTTTTTTCCATAAGTCATGCGTTCAATTCTTGATGGTCGAAAAAAAGCCGAAAATCAGTCACGTATAAAAGTGCGTACCGGGTCGAAAAGAAAATGATAAAAAAATATTTCAGAAAAGCAATATACAGCTGAATTTATTCCCGTCAAAACGCCGTTCGGTAAATTTGGTTATCTTTTTTTTACGAAGCTATGTGACTTTTAGTGCAGCAAGAAATATCGACTGGTGTATCCAAACATTTAAGCGACGGTATATACAGGGTGTCCCATTTTAATCTTACACCTGAATTTTCTCGAAAAATATTGCTCGGACGAAATATTGTGTGGAACAAAACTTCTAGGAATTGATGGGGGACGTTTGAAAAAAATTTATTTGAGGAGCCACAATTCAAAATGGCGGCGTTACAAAGGCTGACATGTTTTTTTCAAACGGAAACATAACTTTTTTTTATTGCCAAAAAATTTGTCAGCTGAAAACTAAAAACTTTTGTTGAAAAAATTTTTTGATAAAGTTCATAGTTTTCAAGTGAGAACATTATTTTCAATTATTTCAGATGTATCCAGGATTTGTGTGTGTGTGTGTGTGTGTGTGTGTGTGTATGTGTGTGTGTGTGTTTTTCTACCCATCGTGATCAAAGTTCGTCAAGGATTTAAAGAAACACGTTTTTGGGCCTGAAAATGGCACAAACGCTATTAAAATGGAAAAAAACTATTTTTCATCGATTTTCCTCCAAAATTTTCTCATGAAATATCGTCCAAATTTGAAAACAAAAAACAAAATTTTCAACAAAAAAATTTGATTCTTTTTTTGTTCAAGTGGTCATACATTCGAAAATACAACATTGAGCGGCTTGCCGTGAGACATTTAGTCTAATTGTCCCTACCACCGGCATTTGCGTTAGCCAAACACACACATCCACACACATACACGCACGCGCGCCCACACACACACACACACACACACACACACACACACACACACACACACACACACACACACACAAATCCTGGATACATCTGAAATAATTGAAAATGATGTTCTCACTTGAAAACTATGAACTTTATCAAAAAACTTTTTCAACAAAAGTTTTTAGTTTTCAGCTGACAAATTTTTTGGCAATAAAAAAAGTTATGTTTCCGTTTGAAAAAACATGTCAGCCTTTGTAACGCCGCCATTTTGAATTTTGGCTCCTCAAATAATTTTTTTTCAAACGTCTCCCTTCAATCCCTAGAAGTTTTGTTCCACACAATATTTCGTCCGAGCAATATTTTTCGAGAAAATTCAGGTGTAAGATTAAAATGGGACACCCTGTATATATAATACTCGAAATATGTGGTTGCGTTAATATATTCGAATATACACTACCAGTCAAAAGTATTCGGACACTTCAGATAACTGCAAAACTTAATATCACTTTCGATCATTGCAAACTTATGGTAGAATAATAATTATTTTACGAAGATACTATAAAGCTCTGTGAAATTACTTAATCATATAGATCTTTATAGTATCTTCGTGAAATAATAACTGAAATGAACTATATTACTCTAACATTATTTGGCAATTATCCAGCGCTCAAAAGTTTTGCGATTATGTGGAGTGTCCGAAAACTTTTAGCTGGCAGTGTATATCTAAATAACATATAATGTTGATTTCTATATGGAACGATAGGGTGTTAATTATAGTCTATTTCATGTTCTGAAGGATTGAAATTGTCGGTTTAGAATTCAACCTCCTTCGATTTTTTCTTTTTGTTTTTGTTCGTTTTGTTTTTTTTTGTTTATTCAATAATGAGTTGATAAATGGCGACGGCCGATTACCGTCGATTTCAAATAAGATGTTTGATTTTTCCTTGTTTTCATTTTTAGCACGTCGAAAATTAAAAAAATATTTCCACGTGTATGTACGAAGCATATTTTTATTTTTTCCCGCTAAATATTATGATATTAACTAACCGCGTCTATTTGATTATTTTAAAATTTGTATTAACTAGATTTTTCATAGAACCAAATTTTTCCTATTGCATTCCATTATTAAAATGATTGATTTTAAAAATGTTTATTTATAGAAAATCAATCTATTTAATATCGTCCAATAACTACATATTTTATTTGATCCTAATAAATCTGTGATTCGGTATCATCAGTTTAACATTTTCATCTGTTCAAAAAAACAATTTAGTCAAGTTCACTGAATGGATCTAGTTATTTTTTTAAATTTACCTTAAACAGAATATTTGTAGAGTTAAGCATTTTTCTATTTGATTGAACTAATGGTCCATCTTTATTGCAACACTCATATCAAGGGGGCGGGGGGTAGTGAAGGTGGAGAGAGAGGAATTCACTAACCCCCGCCTATTATATATATATATATATATATATATATATATATATATATATATATATATATATATATAAATTCCTCTCACTCCACCTTCACTACCCCCCGCCCCTTTAATATGAGTGTTACAATAAAGATGGACCATTAGTTCAATCAAATAGAAAAATGCTTAACTCTACAAATATTTTATTTAAGGTAAATTAAAAAAAAATAACTAGATCCATTCAGTGAACTTGACTAAATTGTTTTTTTGAACAGATGAAAATGTTAAACTGATGAAACCGAATCACAGATTTATTAGGATCAAATAAAATATGTAGTTTTAGTTTTAAGGCTTTCACGGCTCTTTATGTAATGAGAAGAGTATGTGGCTTCCGGATGGAGGCCGTGTTGAGGATCAGCGTTGTGCCGACGTTTCGCAAACGTTACAGTCTGCATCATCAGGGCTGAGAGCTCCGATACTGAAGCTCTCGTGTCTCAGGTATTCCTTATATAGTTGCAGTCATCGTTCCAGATCGCTGCACCAGCCAATCAGATGTTTTAATTGATCAGCTGGTCAATTAAAAAACCGGGAGCACGGTGTGCCAAATAGGTTTGTCGTGATATCCTCCATCTCTGTTTAGATTGTCCGGATGTTTTCGGATTTCCAAGCCTTCTCGGTGTTTCTTGGAAAAATAGCTGTTTGATGGGGCCAGACTTTGGGCTTTGTCGAACTGGATGGCATGACCAGTCTCCATCCAATGTTCGGCCAGCGCTGATTGTGTAATATGGCCATATTTGATACACCGTTGGTGTTCTTTGATCCGTGTACTGATCTTCCTCCCGGTTTCCCCTATGGACACTTTACCGCATGAACAGGGTATTTTGCATACTCCTGGTGCACTTAATGGTGGTCTTTGGTCTTTTGCACTCGGAATCACTTGTGCTAGTTTCTTCTGAGGTTTGAAGATGACTCGCACGTTATGTTTTCCAAGGACCCTGCCTATGCGATCGGTTATGCCCTGAAGGTATGGAAGGGAAGTTGTTGCAGTTATTTGTCCTTCATTCTCTCCATCAGGTGCTGTAACCGTTTTCGGATCAGCTATTTTTCTTTTTAGATTTTTGATCGTTCTTTCGATGTTGCCTGGCTTGTAGCCATTGTCTCCTAAAGCTTTTCGTAGGTGTTCTAGTTCAACCTCCAGAGAGTCTGGTTCGGAGATCGCTAGAGCTCTGTAGACCAGAGAGCTTATAACCGACTGTTTTTGGGAAGGGTGGTGATGGGACGTAGCGTGGAGGTATCTATCCGTATGCGTTGGCTTCCGGTAAACTTTATGGCCCAAAGTGCCATCGCTTTTCCGTTGAACCAGTACATCCAGAAAAGGGATTTGATTTTCCTGTTCTATCTCCATGGTGAATTGAATATTGGGGTGTTGGGAGTTGAGGAAGGTTAAGAAAAGATTGAGGTTTTCTTTGCCGTGACTCCAAATGACGAAGGTGTCATCGACATATCGGAACCAGGTGGAGGGCTTGAGGGAAGCTTCTTGCAGAATTCTGTTCTCGAAGTTCTCCATAAAGATGTTGGCAATGATAGGGGAAATAGGGGAACCCATGGCTGCGCCTGAAGTTTGTTCATAAAACTGGGATTGAAATTGGAAGTATGTAGACTTTAGGCAATATTCTATGAGGGGCAGTAGGTTAGGGGCAACTTTTTTGGAATGTTTAACTATGCTTAGGGTTTCATTGGTTGGGACGTTTGTAAACAGGGATACAACATCGAAACTCACTAAAATATCTTCTGGTTGTACCTTGATGGACTGGATCTTGTTCACAAAATCCCGGGAGTTTTGGATATAGCAGTTGTTGAGACCTACGAGTTCCTGCAAAGGTTTGCAGAGAAAACGTGCCAAGTGATATGTAGGACTGCCTATGTTGCTAACAATGGGCCTTAGTGGGATGTTGTTTTTGTGTATTTTTGGCAGACCGTAAAGCCTGGGTGGTAGGGATTCCTTGGGTGTAAGGGCTTTGGTTAGGTTTTCCGATAGACCAGCCTTCTTTCGAAGTGTTGTTGTTTTCTTTTCTACACTCGATGTGGGGTCACGTGATAATTTCTTGTACGTGTTGGTGTCCTTGAGCAGGTTCATAATTTTACTGCAGTAGTCCGTTTTATCCATGATGACAGTTGCATTCCCTTTGTCAGCTGGTAGTATTAAGATGTCCTTGTTTTTCTTCAAATTGTGAAGAGCAAGGTGTTCTTCTTTCGTGATATTCTGCTGCGGAGGTTTTGCCTTGTGTAGAATATTGCTTATCCGTTTCCGGATGTCGTTGCCAGTATCTAGTGGGAGACGGTAGATGGCAGTTTCCACCTGGCTGATGATTTCTCTGGTCGGAATTTCTATCGGTGTAATGGCGAAATTGTGCCCTTTTGCGAGGACTGATGTTTCAGCTGCGGAGAGTGTGTGGTTACTTAGGTTTTTTACTGTGTGGGTTAGGATGGGCTGCTTCGTCTGTGGACATAGTTTCCTGAATTTTTCTATTTGATTCTTGGATCTTAGGTCTGCACAGTGGAGGGCTTGTTCGTGGGTGACACGGTCAAGATCTTCCCATAGCTGTGGTTCCAAAGAGTCAGATAGACGTAGGTGAAGTTTAAGGAGTTTTTGGGAATTTTGGTCCAAAAGCTTTTTGGTGACAGCTATTCTCTCCTTTACCAGTCTCAGCGAGGCCTGGTGGAGGATAGTTTTGGCTTGTTTTGACCTAAGATCCAAGTGCAGACCTAAGATCCAAGAATCAAATAGAAAAATTCAGGAAACTATGTCCACAGACGAAGCAGCCCATCCTAACCCACACAGTAAAAAACCTAAGTAACCACACACTCTCCGCAGCTGAAACATCAGTCCTCGCAAAAGGGCACAATTTCGCCATTACACCGACAGAAATTCCGACCAGAGAAATCATCAGCCAGGTGGAAACTGCCATCTACCGTCTCCCACTAGATACTGGCAACGACATCCGGAAACGGATAAGCAATATTCTACACAAGGCAAAACCTCCGCAGCAGAATATCACGAAAGAAGAACACCTTGCTCTTCACAATTTGAAGAAAAACAAGGACATCTTAATACTACCAGCTGACAAAGGGAATGCAACTGTCATCATGGATAAAACGGACTACTGCAGTAAAATTATGAACCTGCTCAAGGACACCAACACGTACAAGAAATTATCACGTGACCCCACATCGAGTGTAGAAAAGAAAACAACAACACTTCTAAAGAAGGCTGGTCTATCGGAAAACCTAACCAAAGCCCTTACACCCAAGGAATCCCTACCACCCAGGCTTTACGGTCTGCCAAAAATACACAAAAACAACATCCCACTAAGGCCCATTGTTAGCAACGTAGGCAGTCCTACATATCACTTGGCACGTTTTCTCTGCAAACCTTTGCAGGAACTCATAGGTCTCAACAACTGCTATATCCAAAACTCCCGGGATTTTGTGAACAAGATCCAGTCCATCAAGGTACAACCAGAAGATATTTTAGTGAGTTTCGATGTTGTATCCCTGTTTACAAACGTCCCAACCAATGAAACCCTAAGTATAGTTAAAAATTCCAAAAAAGTTGCCCCTAACCTACTGCCCCTCATAGAATATTGCCTAAACTCTACATACTTCCAATTTCAATCCCAGTTTTATGAACAAACTTCAGGCGCAGCCATGGGTTCCCCTATTTCCCCTATCATTGCCAACATCTTTATGGAGAACTTCGAGAACAGAATTCTGCAAGAAGCTTCCCTCAAGCCCTCCACCTGGTTCCGATATGTCGATGACACCTTCGTCATTTGGAGTCACGGCAAAGAAAACCTCAATCATTTCTTAACCTTCCTCAACTCCCAACACCCCAATATTCAATTCACCATGGAGATAGAACAGGAAAATCAAATCCCTTTTCTGGATGTACTGGTTCAACGGAAAAGCGATGGCACTTTGGGCCATAAAGTTTACCGGAAGCCAACGCATACGGATAGATACCTCCACGCTACGTCCCATCACCACCCTTCCCAAAAACAGTCGGTCATAAGCTCTCTGGTCTACAGAGCTCTAGCGATCTCCGAACCAGACTCTCTGGAGGTTGAAGTAGAACACCTACGAAAAGCTTTAGGAGACAATGGCTACAAGCCAGACAACATCGAAAGAACGATCAAAAATGTAAAAAGAAAAATAGCTGATCCGAAAACGGTTACAGCACCTGATGGAGAGAATGAAGGACAAATAACTGCAACAACTTCCCTTCCATACCTTCAGGGCATAACCGATCGCATAGGCAGGGTCCTTGGAAAACATAACGTGCGAGTCATCTTCAAACCTCAGAAGAAACTAGCACAAGTGATTCCGAGTGCAAAAGACCAAAGACCACCATTAAGTGCACCAGGAGTATGCAAAATACCCTGTTCATGCGGTAAAGTGTACATAGGGGAAACCGGGAGGAAGATCAGTACACGGATCAAAGAACACCAACGGTGTATCAAATATGGCCATATTACACAATCAGCGCTGGCCGAACATTGGATGGAGACTGGTCATGCCATCCAGTTCGACAAAGCCCAAAGTCTGGCCCCATCAAACAGCTATTTTTCCAGGAAACACCGAGAAGGCTTGGAAATCCGAAAACATCCGGACAATCTAAACAGAGATGGAGGATATCACGTCAATCCTATTTGGCACACCGTGCTCCCGGTTTTTTAATTGACCAGCTGATCAATTAAAACATCTGATTGGCTGGTGCAGCGATCTGGAACGATGACTGCAACTATATAAGGAATACCTGAGACACGAGAGCTTCAGTATCGGAGCTCTCAGCCCTGATGATGCAGACTGTAACGTTTGCGAAACGTCGGCACAACGCTGATCCTCAACACGGCCTCCATCCGGAAGCCACATACTCTTCTCAAAATATGTAGTTATTGGACGATATTAAATAGATTGATTTTCTATAAATAAACATACACACACACACACACACACACACACACACACACACACACACATACACACACGCACGCACGCAGGCACGCACGCACGCACGTGTGTGTGTGTGTGTGTGTGTGTGTGTGTGTGTGTGTTTGAAAAATATATAGCTTATGTGATACAACAAATAGTTGGAGGTATTCATTTGGTCTCTTATGCCATATCAGCGACCAAAATGTTATAAGCACTCGGTAGCATAGGGGCAGCGGCGCGTAGCTATGAGTAGGTAGGACTAGGTTCAAATCGCATATAGGGCAAATATGTTCTTCGAAAAAAATCATTTCCAAAGGCCAGGGAATGACGAATTACGATGAAAAATCCTTGTAGTAAAGCTCTCAAATAACGCGTTCATTTTATTTTCGATTTGTGAAATATTTTTTGCATATAGTACACTAAGCTTTACAGTGTACATTGTAAGCAAATGAAGATTAATTTGAATCTCATCTTTATTAACATATATAAATATCTTTGAAATAAATATGATCGTAGTAGGCTGTGAGACAAAACCTATTTTATTTAAATAGATTCTATATAAATTAATTTTTTTGTTTAGCAGTGTACAGTAGGCCGAAAGGGGGGGCAGTAGGTTCTGCGGGAGCGCTCGAAGTAGGCCCACCTGAGGTTCCGTAGGTTCAATTGTGACCCTCCCTGACCTCCTTTGAGTCAAAAAGTCTACTTTCTGCCATGCCGGAGGTTCATCGGAGGCTCTAACGCATGGTACTTTCAAACATTGTACCCTCCTTTAGATACCCAATAATCCGCTCACGCCGATTTCTGCTCGCCTTCATTTTGTGGGTTGAACGCGGCTCGAAAATTTCGACTCGGGATGCGCCACAATGCAGTACATATGAATTTCCATCTCTGGGCGAATAATTATTTACTTCTTTGTCGCTTATCCGTGTTCTGACAACGAGCAGTGAAGCGATGGAAAGTCACGTAGTCTGGCCACTTACTCAAAAGGCGTTATCGTCGAAACTACTCATAATCGCACCCACCTCCATGCACCCAAATACATTTTCGCCTCATAGCCAGAAAGTAAACGAATTTTCCGAAATTATTTTTAAATTTCGAAAATGTGCGTAATTTTATTTATAATGTAAAAAAAAATAAACATATTTGTTTTTTCACTGATATTTGCTACACAACTGGATCAATGAGATACAGACTTCAAAGATCATGAAAAAAAAACACAATAAAAAATATTTTTCAATTGATCGAGCACTCATTTTTTTTTGTAAATAATTCGACCTACCATTAATCACTTCAGTATTCTTGGTGCATTGCAATCGAATTTCCATTGCAATGGAATCGAATCCATTTTGAATATTCTATCGTATATCAGATGATAAGTAAAACAGATGCGCGTGAAAGCAAACTGATGCGTCTGCATATTGGGGCTCGAAAAACAGGTCGATGGAGAACATTCTTTTTCTGATGTGAGTATTGGGATGACGAGATCCGGATTTTACACTAAAGTGATACATAGTCGTGCGAAAGTTGAGTTTTCATTTATTAAAAAATATTGGTGAGCAAATGAGTAATTGATACTTAACCATAGTGTTGCCGTTGCTGCATGACTAATCGGTGCAAGCCACCAAGGTATCTTAAAGTATTCTTTTCAAGGAATTCAATGGTCAAATTTGCGTACCAGAGCGAAAAAAAATCGCAAATAAAAAGTACGAATTGTACGTCAAGTACTCAATAACTGCTTGGATAGACCAATTTATGACAATACGCTCGAAATCGCGAAATTGAAGTTAAGAAAACTATATGATAAATTCAACAAGCACCCGGTCTAAAGAAAGATAGAAAGATAATTAGTTTGTTGACAAAGCAAGAAAACTATACCTGACACACGTATGTTGCCCAGCGAATAAACTGTGGTTAGGCTTAGTATATGTATACTTATGTACAAATATTCAATTTGTATATAATACGGGACTTGTATACAATTTAGAGATAAGTATACATACAAGCATAATATACGAGCTGTAGTCTTTTAAGGGGTGGAGCAACTGTGGGGTCCCGAATGTCACAGTAAGTTAAAAAACAATTTTAAAGGAGTAATTAAACGATTTTGACGTAACGACGAAGTTGTGCACCAAATTTCATTAAAAATATTAATAATAAAACAAGTTAAAAACAATCTCGTTGAGGACTTTTGAACGTAAGGGACTCAACAAAAAAAAACAGTTTTTTCTCAGTATACATAATATTGATAAGACTTGATAGAGCTTAATACGTGTTTCAATCAAACAAATATTTGAGTTTTGTTTCTCGATTTTTCGTTGAAAAAAGACATCATTATTGATAATAAGTCATTTTAAGAAATCGTTAAGCAGAAAATCGTCGGTCATCATACTACTACTACACTGAAGTGTACCAAATATGCTTTTGGAGTTTTATCAGCAGTTCTATCGTTGTAATCATAAGTTAACCTTCAACCTGCGATTCCTGCACCTTGTGTTTGGTCTTACTTTTCAATTCCAGTTGCTTCAAGGGACGAACGATCTTTCTTTATTTTCACAGTGGTCCAACCTCTTGATGAAAACTTTGTTGGCTCAGGTCGAAATAATAATGTGGGCAATTTCGTTTTTTAAATGTTAATTTGAGAATTATGTTATCTAATTGCTATGTCGTTGCATCTGTGTAATCAACTCTAGTACGATCGTGCTTCGGACAAAAGGCGCGAAAAAACGAATCGCGTGATGTAAAACTTTGCTACGATTTGAATAGACTTATTAGTCACTTTTGCAGCGCGTGGCGATGTTCAGACAATGAGGCTAGAATTGGTAAAATGTCACGTAATCGAGGCGTTTGTTTAAAAAGTATTATCGCCACAGCTACTGACAATCGCTGCTTATTCTATGCACTCTTGGCCCAACTACAAACAATTCGATCGCCGCGTAACGAAGCATAAGCGAATTCTCCAAAGTATCGAATCGAAACCTTCGAAATATGGTGTTTTTTTTAATCCCCGAAATGAACGTAATCTCATTTATAATGTAAACGAAAATTGACATCACTGTGTTCTTTTGGTTATTGTTAGTACACAGATAGGACAATGGAATGCTGATTGGAAAGATTATGAAAAAAAATCACTACAAGAGATATTCGCCGATTGATCGAGCAATAATTTTTTTCGAAAATAATTCAATTTACTGATAATATCTCAGTATGATTAGAGCATTTGATTCGATGTTCAGTATATTTACGAAAACAGCATCACCGTTACCATCTATTTTTTTATATTCTACATACGATGATAAGAGAAAAAAATGAGCGAGAAAACATATTGTCTCCATGAGCTTGGGGCCCAGAAAACAGGTCGATTTGCAAAATATTTTTTAATGCCGAGTGTATCAGGATAACGAGGTCGGTATTTAACACCGAATTACTACATGGTTTTGTCAAGTTTGAGTTTGCTATTAGGGAAAAATACTGAATACCAATGACGTCATTTTTATTTGAGCAAAGTTCCGCGCATTGTTGCATATGGAAAATCAGTGCCAGCTACCATAAACGTGTACCCGAAACTATTATCGTCAAGAAATTTTGCTATTAAATTGACGTATCGGAGTGAATAAAAATCGCAATAAAAGGAATATATAATGTACGTCAAGTACGTAATAACTGCTCGGATTAATGAGCTTACGACAACCCTCGCAAAAACTTAATTTAACGGAACGTGACATTCACCAATATAAGTCCAATCAACTGAGTTTAGAAATTGGTCACTTACACTGAGGGAAACAATTATGCCGATTACTATAAGTACCCGTGGCAAAGATAGATATATAGATGATTAGCTTGTTAGCAAGGAAATAAAAATATAGCCGACTCAGCTACATTAAGATGGCCCGGCGAGTTAACCGTGGTTAGTATCATCCTAAGTATACAAGCATATCTTAATCAGCTGCCGAAATCTTCTCAATGAAATCCAGCTCTGAACAACTCAACATTTGCTTAAAGGGTAACACCACTGTAACGACCGAAAAAAAGCGTTTCTTTCACAATTTGTTTGGGCGGCAGCAAAGGTGATAGAAAAATAATACTTGGGGTAATTATTGAGCATATATTTAAGTATATTACAGAACAAATTTGTAGGAAAACATTACAAAATGGCGACACTGCAGGAATCTCCCGAGGCATGTCGAATTTGAGGCAATCTGCGTAATCTACATGAGTGTAGCTAGTTAATCACGTCGGGGATTTTCGAAATATTGATTTTTGTGTAATTGGCGAGTGTTGGAATAAAGTCATTCAATTTTCACCAAAAAAAGGACAGTCATTTGTTAATAAATATTGGGATGAACTTCCAAGAAGCAGAAACCGAAATTTGATCTCAAATTTGGCATACACCTTCCTTTTGGAATTTTGAGAGATCCCTCAAATGGTTTTTTGGCGACGCCCCATAACTATGGGGCGTCGTAAAAAAAAACTTAAAAAATCGGTATCTCAATAACTATTGAGATACCGATTTTTTAAGTTTTTTTTTCACTCCGCTCCTGCTATACTAAACAAACCCAAGCACACCCAAAGAAACCCAAACAACCCCAATAAACCCATCACGTACGGGCGAGCCCTGTTCGCTCGGCAGCAGCAAAGCCGGCGGGAGTGGGAGATTCGCTCGACCGTGGCGGGCGATATAGATTCCCGTGCGGGTTCAAACGATGAACTTAAAAAGTCCATATCTCGAAAACTATTGCTAATCGCCAAAAATCTTTTAAGGGGTTCTTTAAGAATATTAAAAAGAAGGTCTGTGTAAAATTTCAACTTGTTCAAAGGGGAGGGCTTTTCGGAACCTGACTCAAAAACTTAAAAATTCAATATCTCAAAAACTACTGCTAGTCGCGAAAAATCCTTTTCAGGGATCTCTTGAAAGATTAATAGGAAGGTGTATGCCAAATTGCAGATAAAAATTCGGTTTCCGCTTTTCGGAAGTCCACCAAAATATTGTTTAAATTAACTAATCGAAAATCCCCAACGTGATTCACTTTGAAATGTTATTTCAAATTTGTCGTTGAACTTTCAAATTAAAAAAATGAAAATTGTTGAAGTTATGCTGTGTGCCGTTTTGAAAAATTGTGTTCCGAGAAAAACGGTCGACGTCTCGCACACGGACCAGCCACTGCCACCGCAGACCCACAGGGGCCTGCGAACCTTTGTTTTGAAGACACCAAATATTTTCTCCCTCAATCTATATAGTCCAAAGCGTTTTTCAATCCAATTAAAAAAAAACATTATTTTTAATTCTACAGTGGTGTTACCCCTTAAACTGCCTTTTTGAGCGAAAAGGCAGTTTTTAAGCACAGGCGTTTTTTCAAATATTTTTTTTTGCATAGTGTGGCCAAGTCCGGGTTTTTTCGCCTGCTCCTCGAGTATAGAACACGAACTGCAATCTTTAAAAGGGTTAACGGAGACTTTGTCCTTGAAAGCAGCGGGAGATGTTAGTGGCTCAACATGAGCAGCTAGAAGAAGAGGAGGGATGCCTCTATGGACCAGGTATTGCCGATTAGCGGTAATTATAAACACATTTGTGTAAACACATTACAAAACTTTAAGCGCGTTTTTATCGAAAACACGTTTTTAAAAATGGCTGACATTCTCCTGACCGCTGTAATTAACATATTGACCTGAAATTTGGAGAGCATACTCAGAAAATATGTCTTCACGGAATGACGGATCGTTTTTTCGATAGATACATTTTTGCATTTATTATTTATCTTTTTATGCGAAAAAAACGCAAAAATTCGATTTTTTTAAAATTACCGCCATTTTCCGAAATTTGTACTAAACGAAAAACCCATCCGTCATTCCATGACCAAAGGGTATGACGTCCCTGGCTGGCTACACTGCCACCTAAGGGGAGGGAAAGAGGGAAGCGGGGGAAAAAGGGGGCTCAAGAGTACCACAAAAAAAAACCAAAAGAAAATAATCAAATATAATAAAAAAATAATATTTAATATAAAACAAAATTAAAGCGCCGGAATACAAATTGTGAACATACTTAATTAACAAAATAACAAGGGGAACGCAATAACAATGGCGCGGGGGGGGGGAAGAAGGGGCTCGTACACGCGAGGGTGGCACTCAGTCCAGGGGTCTGTCGCAAGGGGATCGACTCGCGCACTTTGGGGCTAGCTCGCGGTAACAAGGAAGAAAGAAAGAAAAAGAAGCGAAAAGCGCTCAAGCTCGAAGACGCGACGGTTCGGTGGGCGCCAGCTCCTTTCGGGGAGCGATTAAAGAAAAAAAAAAAAAGAGAAAGAAAAAAAAATGAAAGATATAATAAAAAAACTCAAGCTCAAAGGGGTTACGGCTCGGTGGGCGCCAGCTCCTTTCGGGGAGCGATTCTCGATCTTTGCTAGTCCGCGGGAAAATGGGAGGGGGTTACGGGATGACTCGAATAATTCCACCAGAGTCCGAAATATTATTTCGGACTCTGTGATAAATTTTAACGGCCCTTATAGCGGCTGGCCTCGTTTCGTAGGTGAAGCAAGGCGTTGTTTACCTAGTCGAAGGTCGCCCGTCGGCCGGCTCGGTGCTCACGCGCGCGGCGAATATCGTCCTCAACGAGCCGGCGGGCGAAGGACTTCGCTAGGCCAAGGGGGGAAGGGGTGGGGAGGGGTACGGGAGCACGCACTGCACGGGGAAGCGGTATTCTTTACGCTCGCAATTAATATCCCTCGGCTTGAAGGGGGTGGGGAGACGCGATAGGAAAGATTATGGGAGAATTCGAGAAAATTGGCGGCGGGCGTCGTAAAAAGGCAAGGGACTTACCGGCGTCGACTCTCTGCTAATCCCAAACAAAAATGCAAGGCCGATCGTCCTCCCTCTCTCTCCTTCGCTCACACACTCTCGTACGCGCCGAGAAGGAGACAAAAGTAAAAAAAATATGAAAGAAAAGTAGTGCGGAAGAAATAAAAAAAATAGAACGCAAAAAAACTAAATGACTTAAAGAAAGGAATAGCTCTAATTGCTCAACTACGCTCGAAATTATTGTTCGCTCGCTAAAGGCTCGATGCTAACTGCCCTTCTTCGCGTGCTCGTCACATCCTCGAAATTTTCCAAGAGGGTTGCTGGCGTCTCGATGGGGGGGCAGCACCTCCCGGGCGGGCGAGGATCTATTTCGTGGGTAAATCGATAGCGGGTCGATTTCGGGGTAAGGTAGGGCGGGTAAGGTAGGGCCGGTAATTATCCAATTTCGGGATTTGGGGAAATAGGGCTCCGCTCTATCGGTGACATCAGCGTGACGATGGATGGCAGCAGCGTGCCAGTTGAGGACTCGCTCCAGCGACGGGCGACGCTCTTTCTCTCTCTCTCGTACGTGACTCGGGCAGGCGAGGCTCTGAAGACTCGGACGGCGGTTTTCCCGCAGCCTCGCGCCGTTTGGTGTGGCGGAGACCGTCGGCGACTGGCGGCTGGTGGCTCGGCGCCTCCGCGGGATGGTGGACTCCCCGCGGGGGAGGACTGTAGCTCGATGTGGAGAGGCGCGAGGGGCGGTGGATCCCCTGCGGTGGAATGACGTGGGCGGCTGGTCCAGGGACGGCTGCTGCCTCCTTTCACCAATCTTCTCGAGCGGGGGAGCGGGAGGGCTATTCTGGGAGGGAAGGGGAGGGCTGCTGCGGCGATTATGGTGCGGAGGGCTCCCGCGTCGTCGATGGCCGGGCTTACCTTAATGTACATTATTTTTCGGGCCTCGCGGGGCCACACATTTTCGCGGCTTAATCTAAAAAAAAAATGGAAAAGCGCAAAAGAAGGGGGTATAGCAGTGCGTGAGGGGGAAGGGAATTACGGGGTTTTGCGTGAGCCAGCGTCGAAGCCTGAGCGATTGTGACGCAACGTCACAACTCCCCCCTGCTTAGAGGGGAGTACCTCTCTGAAAAAGACAAAGCAAATGCGAGTGAAGCGGTGAGGCAAGAAGAAAAAAAAATAAAAAGTCGAAAGTTTGGACCCAAGCCGCATGCAAAGCAAAACTAGACCCATCACCAAGCGTAAAGCGGGTTTGGGTCGGGGAGCGGCCCTCGCTTCAACCCGGGCCATCCCTCGTCTCCCACGTCGCCCCTCGCCAAAATTTCAGGAACTGTGTGTGGGAGGGGAGGGGAAGAAAATAAGCGAAAATTACTGTGCAAACCTTTTTACTTGAAGAGTGGAACTCACGGCTTGCGGGGCCGTAATTGTCGACTGCTGGTAGAGGGGCGCGGTGCGTTGGGGTCAGGGGACTGGTCGCGAACGGGGGGTGGGGGTTCTCGATCGTGTGACTCTAAATAGGGCTTCAGGTCTGTAATGTGAACCTTGGGGTTCTTCCGGCTGGTGGGGTCCTCCAGCTCGTACACGACTGGGGAGAGAATGCGCAAAATTTTAAACGGGCCGCTATACTTCGGCGCTAGTTTGGCCGCGAATGCTTGGGGCCCTGACGAGAGGACCCGATTTTTCCTCAGGACCATCTCTCCGACGGAGTACCGTGTATCGCGTCGATTACGGTTATAGTACTTGGCCTGTCGGAGAGTGGCCTGCTCCAAATTCTTACCTACCCAGTCGTGTAGGAGGGGTAGGCGTTTCATCCGCTCGCTCCACACGGCGGGGTCTTGCGGGTCAAAGGGCTCTCGGGGCTGGGTTTCGTCTCGAAGGCTATGGGCAGGGCGGGGGTTTCGGCCGAAGTTCAAGAAGGCAGGTGTCATGTGGGTGGAGGATTGGACCGCCGTGTTAATCGCGAAGCAAAATTCGGACAGATGGGCGTCCCAATCGCGATGGTCCAATCCTACATACGCGCTAATCATAGTTTTTAGAGTCCGATTGACTCTTTCCACCGGGTTGGCTTGGGCGTGGTAGGGGGGAATGGTCGTTTGGTGGATGCCCGTCTCTGTCAATCGTTTCGTCATGTGGTTGTTCACGAACTCAGTCCCGTTGTCCGTCAGTAGGTATTGGGGGCAGCCGTATCGGTTCAGTACCAGTGTCTCAAGTGCCGTCATTATGGTCTGTCCAGTCGCCGTCCTCAGGGCTTTGGCTTCAACAAACTTGGTGAACAGGTCTTGGAACACCACCAGGTACTTGTTCTGGGCTCTACTGGGGGGGAAGGGTCCCATGACGTCGGCCGCGACAACACACCACGGCCCACCACTGGTACGCTCTCGCATCAGACCGTCAGGGGGGGTTTGGGGGACTTTGTGGAGTTGACAATCGGGGCAGTGGGAGACGTACCGGGCAACGTCCTGGAAGATTCCTGGCCAGAAGAAGTCTTGCGTGACCCGTTGGTATGTCTTGTCAACCCCGAGGTGGCCGGCTTGGGGGTTGTCATGGGCGTCACGGAGGGCTCGGGCTCGGGACTCCTGGGGCAATACCATTTTCCAGGCGTCGAGGTCGGGGAGGGCCGGATCGATGATGGAATGGGGGCGATGGTAGTAGAGGTGGGCTCCCTCTATCTTCCAGTTGGGGTATTTGTAGGGGAATTCCCGGACGTTCGCCATTTTGGTCGAGTACCATGGGTCGTTGGTATCCGACATGGCTTCCAAGGCTGCGGCTTCGCCCTCATACATGCGGGACAGGGCATCTGGGACTACATGGAGGGCTCCCTTTCGGTGTTCGATGGTCATGTCCAGGGCTTGCATCGCTAAGGCCCAACGGGCCAACCGCCCGGAGGGGTCACGCAAATTGCTCAGCCACCGCAGGCTGCTATGGTCTGTGATGACCGTGAAGTGCGTCCCCTCGATATAGGGGCGAAACTTCTTCACGGCCCACAGTACTGCCAAGCACTCTTTCTCGGTGACGGTGAACTTTTGCTCTGCGGTGGTGAGGGCTCGACTCGCGAAAATGATGGGGTGTTCGTCACCATCGAACACCTGGGTAAGGACCGCACCGACGGCGGTGTCACTCGCGTCGGTTTGCACGGTAAAGGGGCGGTCGAAATCAGGGCGGGCTAAAACGGGGGTTTGGGTTAGGGCTTGCCGCAGGGTCTCAAAGGCTTGATGCTGCTCGGGTCCCCAGTGCCAAGCAACATCTTTATTCAGGAGGCGGGTTAGGGGTGCACGGTCAGGGGCGAGGGTGGGGAGGAAACGGGCATACCACCCTACCATGCCGAGGAAGCGGCGTAGTTGGCGGAGGGTGGTGGGTGGGGGGTATTTTAGGATAGGGGCTACTTTGTCTGGGTCTGCTTTTAATCCGTCCTGTCCGATAATGTAACCAAGGTAGGAGACCTCCGAGCAGAAGAATTCACTCTTCTCCCGGTTGATCTCCATACCTGCGTCATCGAGGGTCGTCAGTACCCGTCGCAAATAATCAAAATGGTCTGACACCGTCTCGGTCGCGATAATAATGTCGTCGAGGTACGCAAATACATGGGGTTCCCATGCGGGGTCAATTAGCCTGTCCATCAGTCTCTGAAATGTCGCGGGAGCGTTCGTCAGTCCGAAGGGCATACGTCTGAATTGAAACAGTCCTCGTCCTGGTACCGCAAAGGCTGTAATGGGGCGACTGTGGGGCTCAACGGGGATCTGGAAATAGGCCTGGCTCAGGTCGAGTTTGGACACGTATTGGGCTCGTCTCAGTCCGTCAAGAATACGGTCCATATTGGGGAGGGGGTAGGCGTCTTTTACCGTAACGCTGTTGACGTCACGGTAGTCCACGCAAAACCGGTATTTGCCATTGGGCTTTTGGACGATTACCGGGTTGCTGAGCCAGGAACTCTTTGACTTCTCAATAATACCTTCGTGGACCATTCGGTCCACTTCGGCTTGCGCTATTTTCAGGAGGTAGGGGGAGATGGTGCGGGACTTCTGGCGAATGGGGGGGGCATCCTGGACACTTATCGTATGCTGGGTTAGGGTGGTCATCCTCAGGGTACCCTGAGATGGCGGGGGGATATATTTGTCCAGGAATAGCCGTAGTTTGTCCCGGGTTTGGTCGTTGACCACGACCAAACCGGCACACTCGGGGTAGGTGGGGATACTCCAGACGGGGCCTCCCTCCACGTCAAACGTCCGAAGACGTCCGTTTCGGACGGCCCACGTCTCTTGGCCGTAATCCACTACGATGCCCATGGTTCTGAGGAAATCCATCCCCAGAACGCATTCGTAGCTTAGGGCCGCAACACGGACCTGCAGGGGTTGTACCTCCTCCTCCATATCGAAAAGGAGCGTGGTTTCCCCTTCCACCGGAATTACGGCATTGTTCGCGACTCTCACGCCCTCGTCTAGTGGACGCAGCGACAGCCTTAGCCGTTGCGCTGTTTCCACACCGAGGTACGTGTAGCTGGCTCCACAATCCACTAATGCCCGTAGGAGAGTACCGCACACGCTCAATCTCAAAAAGTGGCGGTTGTCTCCGTGAAGGGCGCTCAAAAGGGTGTCGACAAAGCGGTAAGGGCGGGGGCTCAACTGGGGTATCTTGGGCTCAAAGGGGGCTTGGGGGTTGGATGCGCAAAGGAGGGGTGTCTCTACTGCTCGAATCTGGCTCAAAGTTCCTAGGGCGGCAACCACTCCGCCGCTAGGGGTGCTCAAGATTTCGGGGGGTTTACGGTCTATCGGCCCCCCGTGGGGAAGTTTCCCGAACGGCGACGGGCGCAAACTCGGCACGAGTTTACGTCCGCGCCGGGGTAACCACAAATGCGGCAAAAATATCCGAGGGGTTCGGGGCATTGGCTGTACCGATGCCCTGCCTGACGGCAATTGAAGCACCGGTCAGCTTCACTCGACTGGGGATTTGGGGACTCCTGGCTTGGCGTGGGGGTAGCGCGTGGTGCCCCGTCCGCCAGACGTGGTACTTCGTAAGTGGGGCGGGGTCTCGTTAGCGGTTGAGACTGGGGGAGTCTTGGGCTAGTGACTTGTCGCGGGGAGGGTTTCCTGGGCGTTGGGGGTGGCGGCCGTGAGGACGCCGCGTCCACCGCGGGCGGGGGTGGGGGTGCGCTACTTACTTCGGGGGCCTCCTTCGGGCCTTCCATGACTGCCATTTTGTAGCTCTTCTCCTTGGGCTCGGGGGTGTATGCAACGGAGGGGAGGGCCAGCGCGCTAGGAGCTGGCGGGGGACGGTACCGACGTACCTGTTCCCTTTCTTCCTCCCGGCGCCTTCCCATCCTCGACAAATCACGGTAGGAGTGGACATCCTCCCGGTGGATATAAACGCTCAAGTCTGGGTTTAGGTTGGAGCAGCAAAGCTCCAACTGTTCCCGGAGGGACATGGGGGGGCTCAAAAGGGCAAACATCGCCTTCATCTTAGTGATGAAACTGCCGATGGGTTCGTCCGGACCTTGGGTCCGGACCTCCAAATCCCTGCGGAGCCGCTCCTGTAACCTTCCGGTCGAGAACCTCTCCCGGAAGTGGGACACGAATTCCGTATAGGAGGTCCACTCACCTTGCTCCACCCTATGCCACATCAGCGCCTCCGCTTCCAAGATTTCGGGAAGCGCCTTCAGGACGTCGGGTTGGCTCAGGTCTCTGCTATGGGCAAACTCGTGGAGTCGGCAGAGGAACTCCTCCGCATCCTCCCCTTTCTTGCCCGAGAATTTGGGACCAAATCGTCGCCAGTGGTCCCCGATCCGAGGATCTCGGGACCAACGGGACTCACCATAATGGGGGGTATGCGTGACAAAAGTTTGGGAGGGCTGGGGTAGTTCGGGATGAAGGGGGGGTAGAGGTGGAGGTGCTGGGCTCATGCGGCTGCTAGGGCCACAGGGCGGGGGATTGCGTCGGGTGTAGGGCTCCTCCTCCCACTCCTCGGAGGGCTGTAGGGGCAAGGGTGGGGGGCAGATCGGGCGAAAGGTGCTCGAGGAGTGGGGGAGATGGGGTACGAGCCTGGAGACTCGGGGGAGTCCGGGGGGAGGGTTGCCAGTCGACGTTTCTCGGGGCCGGGGTATGATGTGGGAGGACGGGGTGGGTTGGACCAATTCCCAAAACAAGGGATCATGCATGGCTGCCGAACACGAGAAGGGGGGGGAATCACCCCTCTCATCCCTCTCCGGGTCCCACTCAGTACGGGCTTCGGGTACCTGCTGCCTAACGGCGTGCCTGTAAAGCCGGTCCTTCAATTGGAGCGCCGATCCCCTCACCGACAGGCTGACCTTATCGCAGGCCTCGATCAGGTCCTTGACCTCGTCGATGGCCTCGATGCGCTCGAAAATCTCGGTCATCAGGTCGCCAGGGGTAGGACGGCTCCTATCTGCTCTAGGGGAGGGGGCGGGGGCATGGGAAGTCGTAGCGGTCGTCGTGGTCACCGGTCCCGTGATCGTCGTCGTCGTCGTGGTCGCGGTTGTCACGGGAAGAGGGTCCATGGCGCGGTAATAACAAAACGAAGGGGGGGGAAAACTGAAGGGCGAGAGAAAAAAACAAGTACTCGGATCGGTGGAAGAGAAAAGAAGCTAACAGAAAGAAACAAATACTCGAATCGGTGGGGGGGGGTTGACTCGGGTTGGGACTCAATCAAGCGCGAAGGGAGAGAAAACCAAGAATAATGTCTCAACGGAAAGGAACCAAAAAGAAACAGAAATCTCAACAATCTGGCAAAAGAAAAAAAGTGGGGGGTAATAATGATAAGCGAAAGAAAAACCAAAAAGAAAGAAAAGGGAATGATAATAATAAAGATGATAAACTTGCTGGGCTTTGGGTCGTGGGATCGTGCGATAATAAAAAAACCCAAAAAGAAATGAAAGAAAATTAACACCGGAAAAATTAAAAGAAAATTTTTTCGGGCCCCACGTTGGGCGCCAGTTTATGACGTCCCTGGCTGGCTACACTGCCACCTAAGGGGAGGGAAAGAGGGAAGCGGGGGAAAAAGGGGGCTCAAGAGTACCACAAAAAAAAACCAAAAGAAAATAATCAAATATAATAAAAAAATAATATTTAATATAAAACAAAATTAAAGCGCCGGAATACAAATTGTGAACATACTTAATTAACAAAATAACAAGGGGAACGTAATAACAATGGCGCGGGGGGGGGGAAGAAGGGGCTCGTACACGCGAGGGTGGCACTCAGTCCAGGGGTCTGTCGCAAGGGGATCGACTCGCGCACTTTGGGGCTAGCTCGCGGTAACAAGGAAGAAAGAAAGAAAAAGAAGCGAAAAGCGCTCAAGCTCGAAGACGCGACGGTTCGGTGGGCGCCAGCTCCTTTCGGGGAGCGATTAAAGAAAAAAAAAAAAGAGAAAGAAAAAAAAATGAAAGATATAATAAAAAAACTCAAGCTCAAAGGGGTTACGGCTCGGTGGGCGCCAGCTCCTTTCGGGGAGCGATTCTCGATCTTTGCTAGTCCGCGGGAAAATGGGAGGGGGTTACGGGATGACTCGAATAATTCCACCAGAGTCCGAAATATTATTTCGGACTCTGTGATAAATTTTAACGGCCCTTATAGCGGCTGGCCTCGTTTCGTAGGTGAAGCAAGGCGTTGTTTACCTAGTCGAAGGTCGCCCGTCGGCCGGCTCGGTGCTCACGCGCGCGGCGAATATCGTCCTCAACGAGCCGGCGGGCGAAGGACTTCGCTAGGCCAAGGGGGGAAGGGGTGGGGAGGGGTACGGGAGCACGCACTGCACGGGGAAGCGGTATTCTTTACGCTCGCAATTAATATCCCTCGGCTTGAAGGGGGTGGGGAGACGCGATAGGAAAGATTATGGGAGAATTCGAGAAAATTGGCGGCGGGCGTCGTAAAAAGGCAAGGGACTTACCGGCGTCGACTCTCTGCTAATCCCAAACAAAAATGCAAGGCCGATCGTCCTCCCTCTCTCTCCTTCGCTCACACACTCTCGTACGCGCCGAGAAGGAGACAAAAGTAAAAAAAATATGAAAGAAAAGTAGTGCGGAAGAAATAAAAAAAATAGAACGCAAAAAAACTAAATGACTTAAAGAAAGGAATAGCTCTAATTGCTCAACTACGCTCGAAATTATTGTTCGCTCGCTAAAGGCTCGATGCTAACTGCCCTTCTTCGCGTGCTCGTCACATCCTCGAAATTTTCCAAGAGGGTTGCTGGCGTCTCGATGGGGGGGCAGCACCTCCCGGGCGGGCGAGGATCTATTTCGTGGGTAAATCGATAGCGGGTCGATTTCGGGGTAAGGTAGGGCGGGTAAGGTAGGGCCGGTAATTATCCAATTTCGGGATTTGGGGAAATAGGGCTCCGCTCTATCGGTGACATCAGCGTGACGATGGATGGCAGCAGCGTGCCAGTTGAGGACTCGCTCCAGCGACGGGCGACGCTCTTTCTCTCTCTCTCGTACGTGACTCGGGCAGGCGAGGCTCTGAAGACTCGGACGGCGGTTTTCCCGCAGCCTCGCGCCGTTTGGTGTGGCGGAGACCGTCGGCGACTGGCGGCTGGTGGCTCGGCGCCTCCGCGGGATGGTGGACTCCCCGCGGGGGAGGACTGTAGCTCGATGTGGAGAGGCGCGAGGGGCGGTGGATCCCCTGCGGTGGAATGACGTGGGCGGCTGGTCCAGGGACGGCTGCTGCCTCCTTTCACCAATCTTCTCGAGCGGGGGAGCGGGAGGGCTATTCTGGGAGGGAAGGGGAGGGCTGCTGCGGCGATTATGGTGCGGAGGGCTCCCGCGTCGTCGATGGCCGGGCTTACCTTAATGTACATTATTTTTCGGGCCTCGCGGGGCCACACATTTTCGCGGCTTAATCTAAAAAAAAAATGGAAAAGCGCAAAAGAAGGGGGTATAGCAGTGCGTGAGGGGGAAGGGAATTACGGGGTTTTGCGTGAGCCAGCGTCGAAGCCTGAGCGATTGTGACGCAACGTCACAAGGGTCACAGATTGATAATATGCTTTGAATTTGTGTTTCAGATCAACAAAGAGGGGGCAGTGATGTCAGCCGTTTACCTCCCGCGATTTGAGGACCTGTTTTCGCGGAGCTGCAACGGCCGCCATTTTGGTTTTTTTTCAAAAAAAAAAATTTTTTAACGTTCTGTATATCATGAATAAAAGCAAGAAAAAAACCGCACTCAAAAAGCTTTACTTGTTTCCTTTAAAAAAAATAAAATGTAAACACCTGAAATATGGCACTCCAAGGACAAAGTCTTCCTTAAGCTACTGTAACAGTTCGAAAATCAGAGTTATTTAAAAAAAAATTAATTTTGACGGTGTAAATAAGATGATTAAAAAATCGTTTGGACATTAATTTGTGTGTAATGTACATACAAATAAATGTCCGAACGATTTATACGAAACGACAAAGTTGTGCACTAAATTCCATTGAAAATGTTAATAATGAGATTGGGGATATAAACTGGAATATGTGGAATGTATCAAGGGGGAAGACCCTGTAGATATGGAAGTTTTGAAAAAATATTATAATAGTAAGATAAGTTATAAACAATCTCGTAAAGAACGTTTCAACGCGACGGGCTCAACGCTGTACTTCATTTTGGCCACCTGATTGATCTAAAGAAAAACCTGTTTTTCTCAGTATGGATAATATTGGCTAAGACTTGAACGAGCTTTTTTTATTCGCGTGTTCCAATCATAACAAAACAAAATTCTGATTTTTTCGCCATTTTTCGAGGAAAAATGGTATCATTTTTGATAATAACTAATTTTAAAAAATGGTTAAAAAGAGAAAGTCGGCGCACATTATTCACCACAACTACACTGAATAAGTGTAGTAAATTGTAAGTTAATCCGTTCATGTTAATAAATCGTGTACACCGTTTTGAAAAACATAGTTTCGAGAAAAACGCTTCTGAAGTTTCACCAGAAGCTCTATCGTGATCATAAATTCACCTTCAATCTGCGATTCCTGCACAATATGCGGAGTCTTAGTCTTCAATTTGAGTTGTCTCGAGCGACGAACGAGCGTTCGTCATTTTCACGGTCGTCTACTGGAAACTTTTGCGGCTCAGGTCTAATAAATAATGTGGGCAATTACGTTTGTTAATTTTTAATTTGACAAGAATGTTACCTTATTTTTGGATCGTTGCATCTGTGTTATCAACTCTGATACAACCGTGCTTCGGACAAAAGGCGCGAAGAAGCGAGTCGCGTGATGCAAAACATTGCTATGATTTGAATAAACGCAAGGTTGCGAATTGATTGCATAGGAATTTCCATCTTTCAGCGACTTATTATTCACTTTTGCAGCGCGTGGCGGTATTATAACAATAAGCAGAGAATTGGTGAAATGTCACGTAATCGAGGCGTTTGTTTGAAAGGTATTATCGTCACAGCTACTGATAATCGCTGCTACCTCTATGCACTCTCGACCCAACTACAAACACTTCGATCCCTCGTAACCGAAGCATATGCAAATTCTCCAAAGTTGCGTGTTTTTTAATTTAAACAATTTATGTAATTCATTTTACAACGTGAATGAGAGCAATCAACATTGTTTTTTTTTCGTTTAGTCGAAAAGTGGAACAATGGCGTACGTTTTTCAAAGTTCCTGAGAATTAAAACAATCATTGCAAAAGATTTGGAGAGAGTAATCAAGAAATTATCTTTATTTTCGAATCAATTGACCCACTGACGATAAATCCGGTATTATTGGTGCATTGCAATAGTGCATTCAGTATATTTACTAGTATAGGAACACCATAATCATCCAACAGTTATGAACTTCCGTCATTATCAGAGAGTAATGGGATTTTTTTAAATTAAGTTGGGGTCCGATGCACTTGACTTTATGTACGGATACGCCTCAAATGACATTACTTGAGTAGAAAAACCACTGATTCATCGATAAAATAGCATTGCTTGGGAAATCTCGATTTCTGCCATTCTCGATATCAAAATAAGATGCTCGAAATAATACTTTAATGTTCCTCCGCCCTGGCGCTACACTGCAGGTTATCAGTTTAGTAATTGATAGTAATGACATTGCATTTTGTGAGTGTTATGTTATTTCCAGTCGGGTTAGTCCGTTTTTCGATTGGACATTTTCGTTCAAAAGAGACCTCATTTAGTTTTCGAGAATTTTATTGTTGCAATACGGATATCGTTCGTACCTCGTGGGATAACAATGTTAGTCACAGCCTGACATGCTGGGCAATTCAAATCCACGCAATATCTAAAGATTTATGGAGTGCCATAACTGTTGTGTTTTTTAAATCTAGAAAGCTCAATTTTATTATTATTTTCGAGGCAATTGAACCTGTATGTTCCAATTTAAAATAATGAAATTTATAGCCGAATCGAGTAAGCGCGTCGCCAGAAAAATATTGTTCCCACCATCGATTATCTCCATAGATAATCTCCATAGGAACCGTAAAGCTTATGCAAAAAACGTTTTTTCACTGGAATTTAGTTTACCGAATTATTTGGGGTATGCATTCTCTTTTTTGCCCTTTATTCATATAGAAAGACTCACATATATTTAAAGATCGAACGCCAGACGTCTGTATTTATACGTGTGTGTATGTGTGTATGTGTGTGTATCTTCAACATTTTTTATATGTACTGAATTTAATCAATTTTTCATATTAAATTCTTATATGAAATATTAACAAATTAAAATAATGATTAAGCTATTAAAATAAATAATAGGATAATAGACAATTTTACCCACAATAATATTCATATATTTATATGAAAAATAATATTTTAACAGAAATACATTTATATTACTATGATTATATGTTTGATATAAATTAAAAAAATTGATAATTCATCTTTAATCAAAATAACGTTATCAATATTATACATTTTTTTATTCATTGAGGTCTTAATTAATTTATCAGATTCGACGTATACCCTTGCCAGTTTTTACGCAATGAAAGCTGAGCCAGTAAACTGTGGTTAGTATAAGAATAAGTACACTAGTGGAATTATTTCTAGACACTATACAATCTTTTTTAATCGCATTTATTGATAATTTTAACGTTACAATCACTTATATTTTATATTATTTTCAAAGTAGGCTTATTAAGGCGAGTATTACGTACAAACATTGTAGATTAAAATTGAAAAATTGCAGTCTTATCTCGGCGTAGCAGAAAATACATGTTCTGCGTAGATATTAAAAAAGCTACCTTCTATTTCAAGTGCCCAGAAATAATTTCACTAGTGTACACTTATAAAAATAAAATAAAGAACGTCAAGAAATTGAAAAAAAACCCTCACAAACATTATCGCTTTCTTTACCCTATACAAAAGTTCCGATTCAAGTTATCATTGTTTTTTATTTTACTGCAAACAATGGTTTTATTATGTTTTTTAATTAATTAAATGCAAATACACAAAAAGTGAAATAACTTTATTTAAACTAGCCAAGCCAGTTTACTAGAAATGTTGTACGCACACTGGTTGAACCTGAGGAATAAAATTTTTCCAAATTCGTTATTTTCATTTGAAAAAATTACATTACTATTATAACATAAAAATTGATATTGCCATTATATAACAGTGTAACGTATGTACCACACAAGTACACTGAAAATGCTGTGCAACAACTTGGCGTGAATGTAACAATGAACAGTGAATTGGTAAAACGTCACGTTGCGTTATCCAGGCGTTTCTTCGAAAAGAGTTATCGCAAAAACTACCAATCGCTCCTATCTCTATGCATATTTCACCCATTGCATTGTTGCCTCATAACCGGAATATAAGCGAATCCTTCGAAATATATATTTATTTAAAACTCCCAAATGAACGTAATCTCATTTATAATGTAAACGAAAATAGACATCATTGTGTTTTTAAAACTTGTTGCTAGTACACAGATGGGACAATGGAAGGCCGATTGCAAAGATTATGAAGAAAAAAAAATCACTCCAAGAGATATTCCCATTTGATCGAGCAATAATTTTTTTTTTAATAATTCGATTTACCGAATAATAACTCAGAATGATTAGTGTATTCTAATCGATTGTTCAGTATATCCATCCATTTTTTATATTCTATATACGATAATAAGTATAAGAAATGAGCGCGAAAGCATATTAATGGGCACTCTATATAGAGGCTTCAAAAAATTGGGTGGGTGTCGGAAATTCGATCGATCAATATTCAGAAGGACCGTAATTTCGAATTAATTAATGACGAACGTTCAAATATAGGTAGATCAATCGCATGACAGTCTGTAAAATAGTCAATAAAAATTGTAAATACAAATATCTCGAAATTAATTTATAGCGAAAATTAATTCAAGATTTAACAAAATAATGAGAGATATAAAATCGAATTTCCGGTATAAATACACCGGACAATTCGAGACGACAAATCATCGAATTGTAAATATTATGATGGTTTACAATTTTGAATTCATTCAAACGAAGGGCCAAAAAGTCGATTAGTTAAAATAGCGATAGGCCGAAAAGGCAAACGGTCCGGATAATGAAAACTTATGATCGAGCAATACGTTACTTGCGCTTCAGAGTGAAGCTGGCAGATGGCGCTGGTGGGCACTCGGGTAAGGCAGTCATCCCATGTTTCCTATTTAGATATTCGCTATTTTGGACCATCGATCATTTGCGTATCTAACAAGGAGACGGCACGACCGTGGGGTCGGGGTTGTGGCCAAATTTTTGTGTGGTGAAAGAGGACCCCACGTGGTTAAAATAGTAGGACGCACTACTCGGAAAAATCCGAGAAAAATCGATTCAAAGTTTCTTACGCGCCTTATGAGTTTAACCGTCAGGTACTTGTCGAGCCGCCGTCTTGTCTAGACGGTTAGGGCTCGGTCTTTTGCGCCGGAGGTCGCGCGTTCGATTCCTCCTTCGGATCTTATTTTTTTTTTTATTCCAACAATTATTCAAAACGTTTCTCATCCCTGAATTATTTTTTAAAATTTATTTACATTATTTTTTGAAATTATTTTCTTTTTTTTCCAATAAACAATTTATAACGGTGGATATTTTATTTTTCATAGTAAAGTATATGAGGAGGAACATTGGGTTTTTAATGAGAATACCAAAGTCGATTAGGAAAAATTCAATTTTTATTCATATAATAAATATATACAAAAACCGCAGTGGTAATTATCGTAGAAACAAACAAAGCAATGATTTTTGCGACATCTTGCGCAACACATAAAAGCTGATTTTTTACAATCGCAGGGAGTTTGCAATACATCCGTACAAAAATATGTCCCACTAACATTCGTGAAAATGTTTCCAGTAACTGATAATTTTGAGGCAAACCAGGCGTATTGAATCATGTCTCGGAATATTGGTGACGATAATTGATGGTGAATTATTGAATGGATTTTTATACAAGCAGAATCGTGAAATTAATTCCCGGGAAGATTGTATCCCTAATTTGCAAAATCATTAATTTGATACAAATTAAGGGTAACAAAGGGTTATCTGAGAAAATTGTAGGTTATATCACTTCTTTGGAACCCAATCGTGCAAAATACAGTTCTGCATAATTTATTTTCTAGCACGATCCAATTGCGACGATCTATATACTAAATAGAATGAATACTATCTGATTAACTCGTATTCCCAGGATCAAGACATGGGGCACTTTAATATTTTGTTTAACTGGAGAGGTGAGTAGTGGAGAGGACAAGATCCTGCACCGAGCTTTTTTTCTAAACCATGTACGCCAAGTCGTTGCCCAGCATTCCCAGTGTACTTGTGTGGTACATACATTGTACTGTTTTATACTGGTGATATAAATTCTATGTTATGGTAGTAATATGATTTATTTTAAATGAAAATAAAACATTATTCTTAAGGTGTAAAAATGTTGTGTACAACATTTCTAGTAAACTGGCTTGGCTATTTCAAACAATGTTATGTCACTTCTTTACATTCGATTAGTTGAAAAAGAATAGATCACGGGGTCTTCTCACTTTAGACGCTAAAAAGGGCTATTTTCATGAATTTTTGGATAGGTTTATATTATAGATATTGATATAAAAGTTATTACACTTAATAAATACACTTTCGAAAGACATTTAAACAAAATGTATGTATTTATGTAACCCAAACCAATTTTGAACGCGTATTTCTCGAAACAACGTTTTTCGACGGCTTGTTTATAAAATCTTCGAAAGTACTGAACCGATTATTATGAAATTTTAACCACATATTCTTTATAACCATACCTATAGCATATGAAGGATTTTTTTTTAAATTTTAATATGTATTATTTTTGGCCAAAACGGTGAAAAAACACGATTTTTTCAGTTTTTTTCGAAAAATGTCCGCCATTTTGTTATTTTTGCATATATCAAAAATCGTATGATATGCGCTATAGCCATTAACATACTGAATCTGAAACCGTTTGATTTTTTGTTTCGGATGATCCATCTCCGAGATTTCATCAACAGCGCAGACCTACAATTTTTAGGACATTTTTTTAACCACCATTTTCGTCTATAAATAGTGACTTTAAAAAAAAATAGAAATCCAAATGTATTTCGAAAGTGTATTTATTAAGTGTAACAACTTTTATATCAATATCTATAATATAAACCTATCAAAAAATCAATGAAAATAGCCGTTTTTAGCGTCTAAAGTGAGAAGGCCCTTTTAATATGAAATAGAGACATAGAGGTTATGTGTGGAACACAATATCCGATAAATGGCATAAACGACATGGACTTGGAAGACATAATTTTTCAACAAGATGGCGCAACCTGCCACACCGCGGGCGAAACAATGCAATTATTGCAGACGAAGTTTCATGGTCGTGTTATCTCGCGCCGCGGCGATGTGAATTGGCCACCAAGATCGTGCGATTTGACGCCAGTGGACTGCTTTCTTTGGGTTTTTCTCAAAGGAAAAGTGTTTGCCAATGATCCACAGACCATTCCGGAGCTCAAGGAAGCGATTGGTCGCACCATTTATGAGATTAGTCCGCAATTATGCCAAAATGTTATTGAAAATTTCGTCAAAAGAGTGAGCATTTGCAAACAGGGACGAGGCGGCCATTTATCGGATATTGTGTTCCACGCATAACCTCTATGATTGTACCTTATATACTAGTGATCAAATGAATAATCTTTTTGAAAGAGATACTATGGCTATAAAATGTTGTCATGAGAACACGAATATTTCTTAACGACTAACAAATTTTGTAACAGTTAATGAATATTTATATTTTTTTATATTTATTATTATTTTAATATTATTATATTATTATTTTATATTTTTTATATTTATTTATATCCTTTAGAATATACGTATATGTATATTACAGGATATACACAGGGTGACCCGAAAAGTAACGTCCAAAAGGATAATTTAGATGCGTCGTAACAATACCTACTCCAATCAACCCCATGTATGTTGCACAATCTTTTTTACTTTTGCCTGTATGCATTTTCTTCGTGATTTTTTTACTCGTGTTATCGTTATAAAGTACACTGTTGAGCAACAAATAAATTACCAACTAAACGTTAGCGTTAATCCCTTAGATTTTGATTAAACGTTTGAAAAATAGGTTTGCCGGGCTTGATCATCTAAAGTTCAGATAAAAAATAAAGGGTGTACTTCTGAAAAGTGGAAGGCAAATTACGATCTGAATTTTGGCATACACCTCCATTTTAATGCTATAAGACACCCCTGATTTTTGGCGACTTGCAATATTTTCCGAGAAATCAAATTTGTAAAGTTGTTATTTTGGTCCGAGCGAGTATATCTACATTTACATAAATTTAAATCTCGTATAACAAATTTACATTTTCACGAGTACTTTGGTGCTTGCGCTCTTGAATTGAACTTTCGTTCTGCAATTCTTTTTTTTATTCTTCTTAGACAATTGAAATAGTATGTCCGAATTGAAGATTTCGAAGTTGACAGCGGCATCTAGTAAATTCGTCGCCGGAAAAGTGCTAATACCGTCATAAATTGTTTGCAGGAAACGTTTTATCAGTCAAATTTATTTGCACGAATTATTTGGCGTGTGCACTTGAGATGGTGCACTTTCACAAAAAAATCCTTTGCTAAGGACATCGCAGTAGGTTTTTTTTTCTTCTCACCACTGTCTATCTTTCGAAGGCGGCAATAACGGAGCAACAAATGCGTGTAGAAAATCAACGTTCTCAGAAAAGGATTAGGCAATGGAGTGGTTTTGTGTCACAGAAGAATGTGGAAAATCACATGTTTAATTATATTTTTGATCCTAAGTTACATCTCGCACGCAGATTTCGAAACAAATATCCATGTAACATAGTCAATGGCGAGCACGTTTCGGCGCCCATAAAATCACCGTTCGATGTTCTAAATTGGAAGACTTTTCCATGGATTGTTCTATGAACGTTTTAAATTTTGCCACGTTTATGAACCAGCAGGCGTATCTGTTCTTTCGAGGAAACTTGTAAGCTATTCCTATGATTTTCTTGTCATGAACCAGTGCTCCACCGGAATCGGGCTGCAATGAGAGGCATGTGAAGCTATACAAGGTTATGTACTTATATATGGCTGATTTGGTATCGGCAGGCAGACGAATGAGCAGGATGATTCTGATCTAAGACGTCCCCATAGGACTTTTAGGGAGTGAAATCCAAGCGATTATATTGATACCATACAGATGATTTAGATATCCATCGCAACATAAGCGAAAATCTAAAACTCGCACTGTAGAAATATACACGAGCAACCGTCCCAATTTTTTGGCCATCTACAATATAATATAGAACAAATTGGATTCTGTAAATGACCTACTTTTCGTGACGTTAAAAATGATGCTGTTGTTTGGAAAAATACAGAAATCCGCTTCGTCTTCAATTATTCTATACAGCTTCGATTATTATTGTTTTTAAGGTACTTGATCTTGATCATTCACAAATCCATCAATGGATTTATCCCATTTCCTTGTGGACAAACAGTCGCCGGGAAACTTCTTTCATTTTCGGCGGTAAAAGTTATTTATGGCTACGTGTGTCATAATGCAGAGTGGTAATGACTCTGATCCATGCTTTCGTAGGGTTTGAGCATACAAGCGGTTAATGGAAACATCTCACGTGAAATAAAGAAAAATGATTCACATGATCAGTGCGGGAACAGGTTACGTAGCAGAAGTACTCACGTTGCTCATACTTTGGGGTCTTTTCAACTTTCCATAAAAGACCCGATCAGAATCGTCTGTATTGTTGGAAGTTGGGATAATAGGCTTTGTTTTCACACTCAATTCTTGAAGTTCACTATCCAATCTTGTATCCATCAACCATTTAAATCCAGTGAATTTGGCGACCACGGAACCCCGTGGCCCGGCATTTGCCAATTCTATTTGGTTTCGCTTTCCGTCCCATTCGAAGGGCATCAATAACTGCAACGTAGTGGGGAAAAACTGGTGAAACGTTCAGGTAGTTAACTTTAAGTTTATGCGATGACCTTGATCTACAGACAACCACGGAACTAAAAACGGATGCACATAATTCATTCATGATTTAATGATTCAGTGGTTCGATATATTAGGAATTCAGATGATGTATAGATTCAGACTCACAAATGAAAGTGACAGAGAGCATGGAATAAATATTTTTCGTTCTCATACCGTGACAATAGCAATGTCGCAGGAGGAATTTCCCCTTCGGAAGTCTTCGTGTGGAATGATTTCTCCTATCTCGTGTCCAACATCTGTTCGGCGGGGGTTATCCGTACCACTTATCACTCGTATGTGATAAAGTGGTCTGAACAATTTATCCAGAACGCAGTGCGCTACGGTAAGAACGTGTTCGTTGCTTATAATTGCACCAGTGCATATATGGCAACCATACTCTTTTAACGATACGACATAAGGTGCGTCTTCAATTGAGATACGCTTTCCACCACTGGCGCGTTTTAGACGGGCACCCATTGTTTGTACGACAATACCTATGAGGATAATTTGTTGTTACTTATCAACTGCTTATTGAATGTTCTGTGTTTTTGAGTGGCAATATTATGAATGCTCTCGAAGAAAATTCATTATGGATGATTTTTGCGGTCACATTGAATCGAAAAATGATGTGTTTCTTACAAATTATACGGAATATGTGCTTATACGCCAAAGGCGACAACCGCTAACTTTGATTTTTCAGATAAAATGAGTAGGATGTTTCGAAACATCGGTAAGTAAGATCTCCATTACAGGGGCGTCAAACTCGGAAGAAAAATCCAATAACAATTGCTTCGCACGAACGCGACACTCCTAACATCCGATAGCGAAACAATGTGTTTTAATTAGAATAATTGCCTTTAAGATTTCGATTTAAAAATACATGCATTCGAGGAAACAACAAAGCAAATATTGAACATCCCGCAGGGCAAGCATTTGAGGAACGCAATAAAGGTGTAAAAAAAATCGTGGCGAAACACAATTATTGACGATTTGTTAGCAGCCCTAAGGTTTATATTTACAAATTAAATGAAAAAAAAATTTAATCACGTTTTTAAAACGGACTAAAAAGTATAAAATAATTTGTCATAGCCCCATACAGATTTGTAACCCAATACAGATTCCTGACCGTATACAGATTGTCCTGAAAATTGGTGATTGTGAATTTTCAATAGCTATGAAAATACTTGTAAGATTTAAAACGAAAAACGTGGGGCGCATGTAATAGATAATTGATGCATGAATAGTTAACCTAAGTCACTAACAATTTTATTACACTGCAAATGATGTGAACGGTTGTGTGAGTTTTCACCCACAGCTGCTCCCTACACTCCGTACTATGCATGCGCCCTACGTTTTTTTTTGTTTTAAGGTAGTACGTGCACGAACCTCCCCATTAGAATAAATAGATTTTTTCGTATGCTGCAGTAGAGACATAAAAATAGACGCCCGCGAAAACTCTGCCGGCCGTACCTGCTAAATACGATAGTAATTAATTCACGAAATCAATGCATTTAACCCGCACCATATAGGGAATTCGTGCGGATCGAACTTTGGAACGGAAATAATAATAGTTCCCGGTTAAATCAGAGCTATGCGAAAAGCAACGAATAACAAGAAAACTGGCGCGGTCACGGATGTTCCATAACAAATATAATTTACGGGACATTTCGAGCAGATATCATCGATTCAATCGACTAATTTTTGCGTTCGCCAGCCGCGTCTGCCATCTCTCTTGTTACAATATGCACATTACACGTACACTACAACACACGATCACGATCATACGGTAAACAAACACATGCTTGACATGTATCGAAGGCACCCGAATACAGCATTGCCACGGATTTTGCCAGAATTATGAAATGGCGACCTGTGACAACTCAAGTCAAATCTTATTGCGATTTTACTTCACTTACCAAACTATAATACAAACAGTTATCACATGCACTTTTAAAATAATTATTTTCTGTATCGTGTTTATTATTATACCCAAAAACATTATATTTTGCTTTTTTCAAATTCGATAAACTATAGATATCATATACCTTAAGTCTCACAAGTATTTTCATAGCTATCAAAAATTCACAATCACAAATTTTCGGGACAATCTGTATGCGGTTAGGAATCTGCAGTTGGTTATAAATCTGCATGGGACTAGGAGAAATTATTTCATACTTTTTATTTCGTTTTAAAAACGCGGTTGAATTTTTTTTTAATTTAAATAATTTTATTTTCTGCTTTTTAGTATTGTGTATGTGTGAAATTTTGTTCTCCTGTAGGCGTCCCTTGTGTGGAGGGACTGTCTCCTTGACCATCGTATAAATCGTCACTAATACGCTATTCACTATTAATATTATTATTATTATTAATTTCTCTTTCACTAAACTATATTTTTATTTCTGTGTTTGGTTTTTTCTCTTTTACTCTCTCTGTGACAGGCTTGCCTGTCTGTTTATTTGTCTGTCATCCAGATCTAAGCCATTTTCAAAGTTTCGAGTCACTAGCTCATCCAGAAGTTAGTTTAAAATCGATTGCAAAATTTGTACCGAACAGACAAATAGACAAGAAGCAAAGCGAGTTAGTAAAAAACGGAGTAAAATGCTAACGTACGTGGTCGCTAACGTCAATCGATCAATAAACCCTATACGAAGGTATCTTTTATGGTTGCATTACGTTATAAGTATCAATCGTGAGAAATAACCATTTCATTATTTATTAATTTGTTAATGTCGTTCGGAGCTTTTATTTGCTTTTATTGGCTTTACGAATGGTCGTTTATGCAGAAAATAATAATACTTGTCCAAGAAGATTCTCGATCTAACGTCACGATACTCATTTCGAATGTACTTACCGCCAATTGCAAGGCACACCAATGACAAAAAGATCTTCATGACGGTCTTCGAAAAATGCAGTGAATCCGCAAACGTGGACCTGAAAATATTTTCAGCAAGCAATTCCATTGTTAAATTCATGTACCGCAGCGAATAGGAATCACAATAAAGAAAGTAAAGAATGTACTTCAAGTATTTAATAACCGCTCGGTGCAATGAGTTTATGACAATCCGGTTGAAAACTTGATTTAACAAAAGATCAAATTCACTCAGCTCAATCAATTGAACTTCGAAATTGGTCATATAAAAATGAAGGAAAAGTCTCTGGTGTATACAACGAACACCTGTGGTAAAAATAGGGATAACGATGAATAGCTCGTTGGCAAGACAATAAAAGTAGAGCTGACATTGCTATATTTAGATTTCTCAGCCAGTGAATTGTGGATGCATAAGTATAAGTATACTTGTATATAACTTACTGTCTTCTAATGGGAACTCTTTCAATTCAGGTTAAAAGGATAATCTGGGTAATTATATTTTTCAAGTTTCCTTTGAGAATAATCTTACCTTATTGAATCTTTTATGATTGTATGCGCGTAACTAAGTCCGGTAAAATATTGCTTCGGATGAACTTGCTCTGCTTGGAGGCTGCCAACGTTGATGGTACGAGACGGGAAAAGAAGATTATGCGTGATTTTGAAATTCTGCTCAGATTTATATAGGCAAGTGTATATGCGTCACAATGCAGTACACATGCATTTCCATCTTTGTGCGAATAATTATTTAGTTCTTTGAAGCTTATCCGTGTTCTAACAACGAGCAGTGAAGTGATGGAAAGTCACGTAGTCTGGCCGCTTACTCAAAAGGCATTATCGTCGAAACTACTGATAATCGCACCCACCTCTATGCACCCAAATCCATTTCCGCCTCATAACCACAAAGTAAGCGAATTTTCCGAAATGATTTTTTAATTCCGAAAATGTACGTAATTTTGTTTATAATGTAAATAAAAATAAACATAATTGTTTTTTCACTGATTTTTAGTACACAAATGGAACAATGAGATACAGATTTCAAAGATCATGAAAAATCACTTTAAAGGATATTTTCCATTGATCGAGCAATCATTTTTTTTGTAAATAATTCAACCTACCAATAATCACTTTAATATTATTAGTGCATTGCAATCGAATATGTAGTAATCGTGCTGAAATAGTATCACTGTTACCACCCATTTGGAGTACACTATTGTATATAAGATGACAAGTAAAACAGATGCGCGTGAAAGCATACTGATGGGTCTGCATCTTGGGGGTCGAAAACAGGTCGATTGAGAATATTTTTTTCTGATGAAAGTAGTGGGATGGCGAGGTCGGGGTTTTACGCACAATTGATACATAGTCTTTCCAAATTTGGGTTTTCATTTATTCAAAAATATTGGTGAGCGATTAAGTAATTGATATTTAAACATAGTGCTGCCGTTGCTGCATGGCTAATCTGTGTAAGCCACCAAGGTACATAAAAGTATTCCTGTCAAGGAATTCAATTGCCAAATTTGCGTACCAGAGCGAAAAGTACCCAATAGCAATATAAAGTACGAATTGTCCGTCAAGTACTCAATAAGTGCTTGGATCGACCAATTTATGACAAACCGCTCGAAAACGCGAAATTAAAGTCAAGAAAACTATACCTGACACACGTATATTGCCCAGTCAATAAACTGTGGGTAGTATTAGTGTAAGTATACTTATGTACAAATATACAAGTTGTATATAATACCGGACTTGTATACAATTTAGGGATAAGTATTGTCACGTGGCAATTTTCCGGGCTCCCCGGAAAACCCGTGATAGCGTCCCTCCCGCTCGACGCTCACCCCGAACGCGGACCCATACGAGATTAGGACCGATTTTATTATTGTTATTTATTTTTGTTATTTATTTATCTATTTGCGAGACACCCACGCGCACACGCACATTAGGGGTTGGGAGGAAAAGCGTGGCGAAGGAGAAATCGGCGATCTCGACGAGTATAAGAGATGTAGTCCAGTCAAATTACGGCTCAGAATGAAAAAAAAAAAACATAAAATACCGCATTTTTGGGATTATGATGGATCGATAGGGGGGTGTATTCTGAGCTTAAATTTCAATTTGTGGGGTTCTACTGAGGTCAGCTCAAGGTCATTTCGATGAAAACGCGTTTAATTCGATATCTCGAGAACGGTTAGTGTTAGGCCAAAAATTGTAGAGACCTTTTCTCTTCTAAATTAAATTTCCTAACTTTTTTATCTGAAACTTTTTTTTTATCATCAATATTTTTCAATTTATTACTTCCGGAAGGCAAAAATTTTACTTTTTTTTCTCCCTATTATTCATTTTTCGCCATTTTCTCCCCAACCGTTCAATTTTATGAAATTTTACCATTCATCAAAGTTGTAGATCCTTTAATTATGAACAACTTTTTCCGATAACTTTTTTTTCTAATATCAATATGTTCGGAGTTATATATTACTTTACCGAGCAAAATCCGCGCCAATGTCGCAATATCATCGACATCAGTGGGTATTCAGTACTTGAAAGATATATTTAAGTATTCCATGATAATTTATTAGCCAACTTACCTGTATCAGAAGGTGAATCGATTAAACTATTTAAAAATTGTACTTTGGATTGTAAATGGAACGCGCCCCACCCGAAATAAAATTCGGGAAACATTGAGAAAGGGGGGAGGGAGCTGACGTTCCGCTCGCGATTAAGAGGGAAATAAGGGGGACTTCGCCGTTGAGTGTCGAGCAGGACGGACAGCGTTCGGAGGGCCTTTTCGTGTTCAAATTAGTGCCGGTGAGTTTCGGCCAATTCGCGTTATAATGTCGCGAACTGGTGCCCTTGGCTAGACACAACGTCCGTCGACGTAAGCCCAATGGTTCGGGCCTGGCGGCGGCCTCCGCCTCACGGAGGCTGTGTTCAGTTTTCTCCCCTTTTTCGGTTTTCCTTTATTTTCCATTACTTTAATCGTGAGTCGCGCGGTTCGGGGTCACGGCGGAGTGCGCGCGCGTTTGTTGTTTCTGCGGGGAAAAATTAATGAATGCGAGAGTGAGTCAATGTGTGTGAATTCGTCGATGTCGGTGTGGATGCGTGACCGTCCTTTCCCCGCGAAACCGTTTTAGTTGCGGAAAAATTGCGAAAAGAGAGAGAGGAGAATAAATTGTGATCCTTTCGTTTATTATATCAGTGTTATTTTTTTTGTTATCGCGCGTATGTGTAAATTTTCTTTGCCCCTAACCCTGCCCCTCTGCCACGACCCAAGGCTGCAGCTAGCCGGCAACTTGGGTGACCTCCGGTCGAACTTCGTCCGACAAATTTCCCCGGCGAGCCGCCACGGCGGCTGGCGCCCTTAAATAAATCGCCGGGAAAAACAGGAGGTCCCTTTTGTGACACACAGGGAAGGGAATTTCGGTCACAGTATACATACAAGTATAATGTACGAGATGTAGTCTTTTGAGGTGTTAAGCAACTGTGGAAATCCGAAGGTTAGAGTAAGTTTAAAAAATAATTTTTAAAAGAGTAATTGGACGATTTGGTCGGAACGACGAAGTTGTGCACCAAATTTCATTAAAAATATTAATAATAAAAGAAGTTAAAAATAATATCGTGAAGGACTTTTGAACGTGAGGGACTCAACAGGAAAAAAACCAGTTTTTTCTCAGTATACATAATATTGGCTAAGACTTCATAGAGCTTAATACATGTTTGAATCAAAACAATATTTGAGTTTTGTTTCTCGATTTTTCGTTGACAAAATGACATTATTATTGATAATGAATAATGACAAAAAAAATCGTTCAGAAGAAAAACGTCGTTCATCACTAAACTACTACTACAGTGAAGTGTACCAAATATGCTTTTGGAGTTTTACCAGCAGTTCTATCGTTGTAATCATAAGTGAACCCTCAACCTGCGATTCCTGCACCTTATGTTTGGCATAACTTTTCAATTCCAGTTGCTTCAAGGGACGAACGACCTTTCTTTATTTTCACAGTAACCTAACCTCTTCATGAGAACTTTATTAGCTCAGGTCGAAATAATAATGTGGCCAATTTCGTTTTTTCAATGTTAATTTAAGAAGAATGTTCCCTAATTGCTATGTCATTGCATCTGTGTAACCAACTCTGGTACAATCGTGCTTCGGACAAAGGCGCGAAAAAACGAATCGCGTGATGCAAAACATTGCTACGATTTGAATAGACTCAAGGTTGCGAATTGATTGCATAGGAATTTCCATCTTTCAGCGAATTATTATTCACTTTTGCAGCGCGTGGCGGTGTTCAGACAATAAGCCTAGAATTAGTAAAATGTCACGTAATCGAGACGTTTGTTTTAAAAATACTATCGCCATAGCTATTGATAATCGCTGCTACTTCTATGCACTCTCGACCCAACTACAAACAATTTGATCACCGCGTAACGAAGCATACGCGAATTCTCCAAAGTATCGAATCGAATCCTTCGAAATATGGTGTTTTTAATCTCCAAAACGAACGTAAACCCAAACAAACCCAAACAAAAATTGACATCATTGTATTCTTTTGGCTATTGACGAACGACCTTTCTTTATTTTCACAGTAACCTAACCTCTTCATGAGAACTTTATTAGCTCAGGTCGAAATAATAATGTGGCCAATTTCGTTTTTTCAATGTTAATTTAAGAAGAATGTTCCCTAATTGCTATGTCATTGCATCTGTGTAACCAACTCTGGTACAATCGTGCTTCGGACAAAGGCGCGAAAAAACGAATCGCGTGATGCAAAACATTGCTACGATTTGAATAGACTCAAGATTGCGAATTGATTGCATAGGAATTTCCATCTTTCAGCGAATTATTATTCACTTTTGCAGCGCGTGGCGGTGTTCAGACAATAAGCCTAGAATTAGTAAAATGTCACGTAATCGAGGCGTTTGTTTTAAAAATACTATCGCCATAGCTATTGATAATCGCTGCTACTTCTATGCACTCTCCACCCAACTACAAACAATTTGATCACCGCGTAACGAAGCATACGCGAATTCTCCAAAGTATCGAATCGAATCCTTCGAAATATGGTGTTTTTAATCTCCAAAACGAACGTAATCTCATTTTTAATTTAAACAAAAATTGACATCATTGTATTCTTTTGGCTATTGTTAGTACACAGATGGGATAACGGAATGACGATTGGAAATCTCATGAAAAAAATCACTACAAGAGATACTCCCCGATTGATCGAGCAATCATTTTTTCGAAAATCATTCAATTTACCGATAATAACTCAGTATGATTAGTGTATTTGAATCGATGTTCAGTATCCCGTGCAGAAAACTGATAGGGCATCCCTCATAAAAATAAGAGCCTTTCAGGGCTTTCCTAGTGCTTTCCCTAGTAGGGATTTCCACAATGGGCCCAGACTTGGCCATTATCGGGATAAACTTGTAGGGATTTCCACAATAGGCCCTGACTTGGCCATTATGAGGATAAACCTGTAGGGATTTCAACAAAAGGACCCGACATGGCCATTATAGTAATAAACCTGTAGGCATTTTTATACGCTATATTTTAATACGCCCAGATCCGACTATTATAGCGATAAACCAGTATAATTAGCTTAGGCTACATGGTTGATGGTATTTCAATTTTTCAAATCGATTATATACATCGATCGAATAATATTATCGAACGCAAATTGGGAAAAAGCGTAAGGGCATTGGCAAATAAAAAATCAACGATGAACGCAAATATGCAGACAAACATCAGACAGTATTTATTTATCAAATTAAAGAAACCTTTTACATAGATACAAACAATTACTCGTGGTTTCAGTTATACATGGAGTAATGCTAGCGCATAAGTGTGAACAGTCCCAACCGGTTTTCTCGACATTTTTATAGCAACTAATTTCCGCTCAATACTCATCATAGGGAAAATTATTTCTTCTGAAGACTTCGCTGATATTTCCCATTCATAAACTTGATCTGACTGTGTAGGATAAGTAAATAAATTGGTCTTTATTTTCCAGATCTTTCCCTCAATGGAAATAGATTCTAGTGATTCAGTAGACCCATATATTTTTTTATTTCTACTACACATCCATTCCTTAGAATGGATTATTTTTTGTATTAATTTTGTCATGGCAGTTTGTCATAAAGGCTCACATGCAAATACGCAATCACATTTCTACGCGCGCACAAATACATACACATGTACTCGCGCCCACACCTATGCACATGAACAATTACATAAAAACAAATACAGATATACCCTGACGCATTTAACATACACGTATATCCACTGATACGGATATTTTATGGCGCTGAAATGGTTATGATGAGGCGCCGTTGAGGCATTTTCAGGGCGCTAAAATGGTTTTGATGAGGCGCCATTGAGGCAGCTTATAAGGCCCCGGTCGTTGCGCCTTTAATGGCCCTTGTTGACAAAGTGTGACCGGCCGCTAACGGCCCTCATGTGGCTTCCAGATTAGGGCCCGAATAAAGTTAGGAGGATATTATTGGGGCCCGATCACAGCCCCAACTCAATTTTCGCACGGATTGGCCTTCCAGAAATAAATGCGTCATCGAAAAAATGCTGCACCGTCGCCATTTTGACATATATCGCTGTAAAAAAATAACTTTCTATTGTCACTTACGTGTATAACAAAACCCCTATTTTGTAATATCGATTTACTTTATGATTTTGCTGAAAAAAAATCACAAAATATGCCCTTTTTGGCCTATAGAGTGGCTTAAGTCCTTAATAAATTTCGCTTCGCATTGTCCGTCCAATCGATCTTCATCGTGATAACAATATTATTCACGAATAAATAAATGGCAGTCGGTGTGTCCTCGCGCGGCCCCGGAAACTCGATTGATACCGTAATTACTCGGAACTCGGAGGTCCACTGAATTATTCAGCCAATTTCCGATAAGCCAAAGACTTCCACACCCGAATAACTCTCGGCAGACATCGGGCTCACATAAGCAAGCTACCGCGTGCGCAAGAGCACGAGATCAGTGTACCCACCGGTTACACACGACGTACCATACAGGTGGGTGGGCGGCTGTCTGTGTGTGACTTGTATGTGCGATGTAGCGACGAATCAGTCCTAAGTACGTACTTAGTAGACTCGGAGCTCCGCTGCCGGAGGCGCCTTAATCACGTAATTGCTCGCGAAATCCCGGCTCCTAAGCTCATACCTTGGAAATGCAAGACGTTTCGGTCTCGAGAGAGGGATGAAAGTTTTGGGGGTTCCTCTCGAGCACTCTGTTGTACACCGAGCTCGCCGAGTACAAAGTGCGTACAAACGGCCCGAGGCCCGATATCTTCTTACTTATTCATCCGGGCATTCCACCTTGGCAATTGTAAATTAAGCACGATGGAAGACCGAGAGAGAGAGAGAGAGAGAGAGAGAGAGAGAGAGAGAGAGAGAGAGAGAGAGAGAGAGAGAGAGAGAGAAGTCAAGCCACAGCAATCGCTAGGTACAGCTTTTCCTAAAGTTTCTCCGCATACGTGTGTGTGTGTGTGTGTGTGTGTGTGTGTGTGTGTGTGTGTGTGTGTGTGTGTGTGTGTGTGTGTGTGTGTGTGTGTGTGTTCGTGTACGCGTGTGTGTGCACATGTATGCGAGTTTGCACACACACACACACACACACACACACACACACACACACACACACACACACACACACACACACACACACACGCGCGCGCGTGTATGAATAACATTTATTTAGGGTTATTTTTGTAACGCTCCAAAAGCATCAGTCGCAGAAAAGGGATTGGTTTTTGGCTCACCCAACTTGAAGGTTTGAGGATCTGTGTAAAAGCTCTTTACCCACAATCTCATTCTCTACTGTTTCAATTTATTATATATTACACATACACACACACACACACATGTGTGTGTGTGTGTGTATATATATATATATATATATCTACGCTATTTATTAGATCCAGGAAAGAGATTCTTCATCCTCTTTATCCAGACGTTTGACATCAGGAAGAGGACTTTATTTGTATTGAATATCTATAATTAAGATAAGGATCAGGGATTACTCTATATCAAAGACGACATGTTTTGCTTATTTTTAAAATAATCTTAATGAAAAGAATAGCCGACAGGTAGATGTATATGTATAGCGGGTGAGGCAACAACTATTAGCAGTGGAAATATGTTCTAACCTATCAGGCTTAGGAGAAAACTTTTCCTACAAAAGTTGCATACTTCGAAGGGGTCATTGAGATTTGGCTACGATATTCATCTGGGTGGAGGCGCTCCGGAGATTCTAAGGTCGCCTCCATTTTGTATATGGGACCACTATTTGTTTTAGAATTTTTCAAGTAACTAAAAATAAGTTCATAAAAAATCGATATTAAAGAAATTACCATATTTGTAGCCTAGAATCGATTAAAAAAACGATGCGAATACTCCTATGAAAGGTGCTGAAAGTGATAACAACTACTTCAGTGCACGCTCGCAATCTGATTGGCATTAATCTCATCAGTCGAATAAGTTGCAACTCCTATCTGTGATGCGGTATTGAAAAATATTAGATACGTATTTTTTTTATCGGCGGAAAAAGTATTTAAGGGCGGGTGGGGGTAAAGTTGCTATAAAAAGCATATTTACGATCATTGTTTGACGACACAGTTAAAATATAATTGTTCATGTAATTAGTATATAATAAAAGGACATTTGAAGAATATTCTGTACAATTTTCACTAATAATTATGCAGAAATGAGCCATTGACAGCAAATCTTCGCAGACGCCTCGAACAAAAGTTATATTGCTGTGAACCGCATAACTCATCAATGAATCATCTGAAACAAAAAAAAACAAAAAATTTCATTAGTTGATAAGTTCCTTAAGGTAACACTGTTGAGTTTTTAAATTATTTTTTGGTTACACATGCACGTAAAAATACCGATTTTTCATTTAAAAAATCGGAAATTGTGTTAGTGTGAAATAAATTGAAATTATAAAAAATAAAAAAAACTCGACAGCGTTACCTCGTAATTTATGTGTAGAAAGAGTGTGTAAAATTTCAAAAGGATCGGTGCAGTAGATTTTGAGTTAGAGAGTTCACCGACTTTTAAAATCCTAAGTGTGATAAAAACGTGTTTAAAAGTTTCACTATAAAATAAAAAATTAAACATCAATAAACGAGTGTTTTTTTTCATATACTTACACAGAGTTATCGATGCCAGGCCCATAAAGTATTCATATGACGAAATAAAAAAACGCCAAAAAATATCTAACTCCCCCTCCCTTAAGGCGAAAAACCATCCATGAAAAAGGCGTGTCGAGGGATAATTTTGATCTGAATGAAAAAAAAAACTAAAATTCTTCCAATGTAAAGCTATGAAAAATCCACTAAAGAAGTATTGAAAAAATTAAATTAAGGGGTGACACATTTTTCTTTGATGGGTGATTTCTCCCCTTTAAACGTTTTTCCGCCGATACAAAAAAAACACGTGTCTAATATTTTTTAATGCTCTATCACACATATGAGTTTAAACGAAATCGAAGGCAGACACCTAAGTGAGTTCATTGTTAGTTGCGACAATGCAAAGCTGTAGATTTACAATTCTAATCTACAGTTCCGTTTTTATATTATCAACAAAAAAAAATCGAGTCGTAATTTTAGAAGATCGCTGAATGGCCATATACTCATTTCATTTTCGTGATCTGTATTTTTTAGATATTTGGTAGATACTTCGAAAAACAATCAATATTTCATGAATATTATTCCGCCACAGCGTTCGGTATGAATTATCTCAACGCAAGGGACAGAGGGAGAAATAATTGGGGATGGTGAGAGGGATCCCGCTGTTTCGTCACTTACTACTACAGTTCTTTCTACGCACGTTGCAATACTGGTGTGCACATATTTCTCTCACCCTTGACCGAAGACACAGAGCGATGCTTGACATGCTCGATATTCCACTGGAGTAATTCGTCGAGGAACGATGGACTCGTGAATCTTCTGATCTGAGCCCTCTTTCCGACGCATTCATACAGGGTGGCGCGAAAAGTCACGTCCAAAAAAAAAATCTTGATGCCTCGTATCAATACCTATCCGAATCATCCTCATGTATCCCTACGATCTTCTCACTTTTCGAGAAAAATGAATTCTTTAATTTTTCCTCGAGTTTTCCCGTAGCGCAGGTTTTTTTCTCTTTCGTGTATGTACTTTCGTCTAACGAAGTTTTAAAAGCGATTGCGAGTCATTTAGACTAGTACAAGTATTTTTTTTATCATCTGAACTTGAGGCAGTATTCTGCCATCATATGAAAGAAAGCAGCATCTACAAAAAAAACATGGAAAATGCGTTTTTGGCACCGTGGGCATCAGCACAAAATTTCCTACTGGTCTGCATAGCAAAACGTATTTTCGATTTTTTTGTAGATGCCGCCTTCTTCCATATGACGGCAGTATTCTAGTCCAGAGACCTAAATTACGGGCACTTTTTCGCGCTGGATAAAAAAAACAAAGAATACTTTACCATCCGTTTTTTACAGTCTTTTTATTGATGTTTCAAGAACTTAAAAAAAATTGTTGTGCAAAAGAAATAAAAATTGTAAACGTTATGGGCCTCTAAATATGGCTGTGAAAAAAGGGTCGAGGTGGTTGACATGATTCCCAAGCTTCCATTCATCTGAAGCAGAAATAAACCCAAGATTTTAAATTGATAAGAATGTCATTTGGCAGGTACTGAGAAAAAAAACATTTCAATGGTGACTGTCTGAAAAAATATAATTTTTCGCCCTATTTTTTCGAAGTTTTCAATTTTTTTAAATAGCAATAATAATAGTTTTGCAATGCTCAGGGCTGGGACGATAGAGGGGTATATATAGAAGGCCAATGTCAAAGTTGAAGCCAATCGGTTGAATGGAATTCGACATATTATGTCAACCAGGTTGAAAAATGTAGTTTCGGGAAAAACGCGTCGTAAGTTTGAAGTACAATTTCAGACAACTTCAACTATGTGGTATAATGACACGTTATACACACATTGCATTAAGGGGCTATACCAGTGCGACACTTTCAAAAAATCGATTTTCTTGCCTTTTTCAACAATTTATACTTTCAAGAATATCCTGTAAAATTTCAAGGCCGTATCTCTAATAATTTTATCTTGCAAAAATCGGTAGTTGAATCTTTAAACGCGTTTTTCTCGAAATGAGATTTTTCGAATTTGCTGACATTGTGACTCAACGATCAATTATCCGATTGACTTGAAATTTAAACTGAGTATTCTTTAATATATGTACTCTACAATGACGTAGGATATTTTTGATTGGATGAAAATTAACGATTTGGCATTGAAAAAAACGATCATTTTATAGGCAAGAAAAAATACTTTTTTCATAACTACGCCATTTCGTTAGATTTTGATATTTTTATATAGGAAATACCTTGCAGTTTAACGCCATTTTTTTCTTTTTCGGTTTCAGCTACTCAATCGGCCGGAATCATGTCAGCAGTGGAGAAACTTTTTTTTGACGCCTCCGAAGGCAGCGCATAAGTATCTTGAATCTCAATATTTGTCTATGAAAAAATTATATAATATAGGTCAAATACAGCCAAATATATTCTTCATTTTTCGAAACATTTAATTGAGTACTTTTCTTCCAAAAAATTCCCGAAAATCACCCAAATTTTCAGCGTTCACACTGGTATAACCCCTTAATTGGCCATTCCTGCCTGGTGAAGTGTGCCTTCCTTTACTTCGGAGTAATGATTTTCTGAAGTTCGTTCTTCCCTGCGAGCAGTTCTAGCTATCTCAGAAGTTTCTGAAGTTCGTAGCTCCAACCGGTCGATCTTATTCTGGCCTCGTTTGTTGGCGTAAATATTGGGAATTTCGAAATTTCCTTTGAGGACATATTCTTGAGAATCTATACTTTAAGAAAATGCCAAAAATATCAATTTTCTCAAATTTCTAGACTAGAATACCGCTTTACATGACTGATCTTCTCAAACCTATTTTCGATCTTTTGATGAAAATCTAAGGCATCAACGTTAGTATTCAGTTGATCATTCATTTATCGCTCAATAGTGCACTTCGTAACGATAACACGCGTAGAAAAATCGCGAGCAACATACACGTTAAAGAAAAATAAAAAATACTTTTCTCTCCAAAACTAAAAAATATCATCGAACATAGACGGGGGTGATTTGGACAGATACGAGGCATCTAGATCTTTTTAGACGTCACTTTTCGAGTCACCCTTTAGACAGGGTGTCTTGTTATGAATGGACAATCCTGCAACGGTCGATAGGTCAGATCATGTTCTACTATATGCTGTAATTTCACTTTAGTAAAAGTCCCACGGTTCGCGAAACAAAAATCAGCTGCTTTTGGTTGTTCGCATGCCGTTTCTACAAATGATAACTTTTTTGACCCGGTTTTTTTCGAAATACTCTCGGTTATTTGTTTCATCTAGAAAAGTCTTCTTTTTAACCTTAAATGTTAAGGAAACCTTATGAAAAAAGATCTTATGTAGAATTCTCATACACACCAATTCGAAAATCTGACTTTGATAGCCAGCAATGTAAAAAAAATCTACTACGCATATCGTGCCAATTACTTTAAGGGGTCTTTTCACTTTAGACTCTAAAAGAGGCTATTTTATTCTTTTTTTTATAGGTTTATATTATAGATATTAATATAAAAGTTGTACACTTTCGAGAAACATTTAAAAAAATGTATGTATTTATGTAACCCAAACAAACTTTAAACGCGTTTTTGTCGGAACAACGCTTTTCGACAGCTTGTTGATAAAATCTTCGAAACTACTGAACCGATCCTTATGAAATGTGAACCACATTTTCTTTACAACTATAGCTATAGCGCATATCAAGGATTTTTAAAATCTTGATATTTACTATTTTTTGCCAAAAACGGTGAAAAACACGGTTCTTTTGTTCTTTCGAAAAATGTCCGCCATTTTGTTATTTATGCATATATCGAAAATCTAAACCGTTTGACTTTTTTGTTTCGGGTGATCCATCTCCGAGATTTCATCAACAGTGCAGACCCACAATTTTGGTAACTACCATTTTCGTCTATAAATAGTGACTTAAATAAAAACAGAATTAAAAAAAAATGTGTTTCGAAAGTGTATTCATTAAGTGTAACAACTGTTATATCAATTTCGATAATATAAACCTGCCCAAAAAAAATTATGAAAATAGCCCTTTTTTAGCGTCTAAAGTGAGAAGACCCCTTAAAAAGTTGCTTAGTTACTTTCGATTCATATCATTTGTAGAAATGGCATGCGAAAACCCAAAAGCAGATGATGTTTTTCAAAAAATAACACAAAGCCCAAAATCTCGAAGATCGTAGGACGTTTACTAAACTAAAATTCCAGCATACACCCAGGTAGGAATTGACGATGAAAAAAGGGCTCGCCAAGCTCTGAAACAAGGCTAACATTTTTTAATTCAGGCTGAGCACCAGCCTGATTTCAGGCCTGGCTGAACCTCTGAATGATAACGCGGTTTCAGGCTCTTGCACACAGGCTTGACCAAAGGCTGGTAGAAAAGCCTGTACTAAGCCTGAAACGACGAAACAACAAGGCTCAAAACGAGCCTTAATGAAGCCTTCACGAGCATTTATGACCAGGCTTTTCCCAAACTCTTCCCGAGGCTATATGAGGCCTGTTTTTAGTTTTCTATATTCTACATTGGGGTAAATTTAATAAATTTGTAAAGAATTCTTTTGATTTATTATATATATTTATTATTTGTTATATTATTTGTTACAAAATATATATAAAAAATATTTTAAAAAACAATACGTTATTTTATTGCGTACTTTTATTTTCGTATATACTTTTTTGTGTACCTCATAAATATCGATAAGAGCATATGTTTAAATGTTCTGAGCTGCCTCCTTCGCTTTAGTTTTTCGTGCCTTCGCACCCGAAAAATTTATTGCTACATTTTTTTTCTTCATAAAAGTACAGAAAAAATATTATTTTAAACTTATTTTATTTTATCACAACCTGAAACAAGCCTGCATCCAGCCTTGATTTTTCAGCCTCAAAAGTCACCGGCTGAATAAAGCTTGAAATAACCCTGAGTTTAGGCTAAGCAGCCAGTCTTGGTTCCAGGTTGCTCCAAACGGTGCAATGAAACCTGGGCCAGGTCTGTCTCACTCAGGCTCGGTGAAACAAGGCTCGCACAAGCTTGTTTCCATCGTCAGCCTTTTAATTTCCTACCTGGGCAGTAGACTGAAATAAAAAATTCGTTCATCCATCCAAAATTCAGTTGGTTTAACAAAATGTATCTTTAAATACATTCAGCTTGATTTTTGATTGGCATAACAAAACAGTATAGTTGATGGTAAAATAGTATAGTGGTGTGAACTGTAGCTTATTTAGCATGTCTCAGCAACTGTTGAAACAACAAAATTTCGAGACAACAAAATGCGTTTTGCCCATTCAGCGATTCTTTTTTCTCAGTGTTAGGGCATGATCTGACCTATCGACAGTTGCAGGATCCGTTCGTGACAGGACACCCCGTATACATCACAAACACATACAATTAGACGGAAAAAACGATATATATAAATGTGCAAGCCGATCCCCACAGTCCGAATGTCCGAACCCCTCGTGAAATATCACCGAATCAAATCGGAAACCACGAGGCTCCCATTATCGTACCCCGATATACTGGACATCAGTGAAAATCGGGGTTAAGCTCTTCCGGCTTGACGAAGCATCGCGCCGGCAGATCGCACAGACTACACGATACACCGCACTACGCAATGGGCCTACGACGGAAATATTCTCATCGCGATAACTACTCGGGCATGAAACACACGAAAAACCCCGCTCATATCGCTCCAACGCTTGTCCTATCGTTACCCAAGTTACGCCCTTATGTTCGTCAAGACATTGTACAATATCGCGCATTCAGCCTCGATATTTCCATACACGAAACCTAATGCGACGAAGTATCAACGCCACTCGATATACTTGCTCCGGGCTCTTTTTATTTACGATGAGAATGTAACGTGCGCGCCGTGTCGTGATGCAATAATGACAATAAACGCGCGGTCACGTGTTTCCAGAATCACCAGTGAAACTAATCGTATAACGGATGTCCCGTACAATCGTGTAATCGCAATTGGGGATGAAGCTAATGCTCGATGCGGCGCGGCGAAAATAGTAAATTATTTACCGTGCGATGCTCATTGTCTACGGCGATTAACGAACTGTGTATCCTTTATTGATTCCACACGCACAATCGGGATGTATATGTAGGGTGAGGCAACAACCATCGGCAGGAGAAATATTTTTAGACCTATCGGAATTGGGAGAAAACTTTTGCTGCAAAAGTTGCACAGTTCGAAGGGGCTCATCGAGTCGTGGCTACGGAGTTCATCCAGGTGGAGGCGCCTCCGAGATTTTAGGGTCATGGCTATTTTTTTGGAAGGGGACTGGTAGTTTTTTTTCGGATTTTTACCGAGGAATTGCAAACAAGTTCACACGCCAAATTTCGAGATGATCGAGTGATATTTAAGGCGTTACCCCCACTTGTAGCGCAAAAAAGGCCTTTTTCATGAATTTTTTAAAAGAAAACTACAAAACTTTTTTAATCGATCAATATACCATCTTAAAGAACACATCTTGAAGAACTTTCAGTAATTTTTTTATTGGAAAATATTACATTGTTTAGTGGCAAATGGCCGTCAATGAAATAATGTTTTTATGTACACGGTTTGCGGTGACCAACATTGCGGCGAAGTGGATCATCTGAAAAAAAATGCGGATGGATTTAGTCAAATATAAGTATAAACTAGTCTTTAGTCGAAGGATTTTAAAAAATATTCATTTTTCACAAAATGGCGGACAGTCAAAGTTAATGGTTCGATTTTAACGAAAAAAACGGCCGTTTTTTGGCTATCAAACGGCCATTATTTTCGAAAAAAAAATCGAACGATTAAAGACTACATTTTTATGTATTAAGCCTGCAAAATTTCAAGAAGATCGGCTCATTAGTGTTCGAGTAATCTTGGTCACCGACTTCAGAAATGCCATTTTGAGAAAAACGCGTTTAAAGTTTCAATTTCAGTTTACACGAAGAAAATATTTTTTTTTGTAAACTTACATAGAGTCATCTATTCCGGCCCCATACAGAAGTATGGGCCCGGATACTTATACTTCAAAAAAATGCAATAAAAAAAAATCGATTTTTTCAAAATCGCAAGTGGGGGAACCCCTTAAGGAGGTACACCAGCTTCATACAATGTTGCCATGCTAAACCATGGTCAAATTTCAAAATGGTGATAGATCAATAAAATTTGGTGAGTATATTCTTTAGTATTATATATGTCAATACAATTTTTTTCAGATTTTTTCATTGTGCCGTTATCGAATAATTGAACATTGAAGTTCACGTGTATAAGCATAGGGTTTTTATAGATATAGGTATATATTCCGGGTATAAGAATAAACGCTTGTGAATTATTTGTAACAAAACGGCACAACCAAAAAATCTGAAAAAATTTGTATCTACATGAATAATACTAAAGAATATATTCACCAAATTTTATTGATCTATCACCATTTTGCTGAAGCTGGTGTACCTCCTTAAGTCGGGATATGCATTTACAACGATAAAAAAATCGATTTCTTTTTTTTTCTTTAAACGATAGAACTATATATATAGAATATTTTCCCAAAGTTTCAAAGCGAAATTCGAAAAACTTCTAACGTTACAGCCCGTCAACGCTATGCCTCACCGCTCGGATTCGGAGCGGGTGTGAACGTCAAACGCGTTTTTCTCAAAACTGCAGTATGAAAATTGGCGTGCAGGATTACTCAGAAACTATTAAGCCGATTGAGTTGAAACTTGGTAGAAATATTGATAATATTGGTTGTGAAAATTGTTTGTGAAAAATTGAAAAAAAAAACTAGTGTTTTAATCCACATTTTACAGGAATGTCGCGTGAAATGTTGGCTTTTTTTGTAAATGCGCGCCATTTTCTCAAATTTGCATTTTTTTCATTTCAATTACCGTCACATAGAAACTATACATGTTCTAACTGAAAAAATGTTTGAACTTTTTTGCAAATCAAAGTCTACGGATTCGCAACTCCTACGGTGACCTTGCTGTAACACTCTGCTACAGCTCCGCCATTTTAATGATGAATTAATTTTGAAAAATTGTTTCGTATACTTAAATACACTATTAAAGTATACCTCAAGTTTGATAATTGTAGGATAATTATCTCTTAGGTTAAAAAATCCCTCAAAATTGCTTATTTTCTTCCTGTCTACATGTATATCCCGCCTTAAGGTAAAAAAATCCATAGAACAGGAATGTCAATGTTTTTTTGTCTGAAATCGATTGAAGGGGTTACGTGGGTTTGAAAATGTAAAAAACCCATTAAATTTTTTTTTATTATCTAACAGTACAATATGTTTAGAATATTCTCCCAAAATTTTACGTCGATCGGAAGAAAAGTCTAGGAGAGAGAGAGGTATATCGCATTTATCTCAAAACACTATTTTTAAGTCGGTGGACACGATTTTTCAAAAACTAATGCACCGACCTTATTGGAATTTTGCACACTTCTTCAAAATAGCATTGACTAGTGATCGAACGAAGGTTTTTTTTCGATTACAACTCATTTTACAGCGCAATACGGAGTGTAAATTGTACCAAAAATTGAACTATTTTGCATACAACTCTGCCAACAATTCGAATTTCATTTTTTTTTTAATCCTTCGTTCAATCACGAGCGATACTTATCTACTAACAGAAAAAAATTGGTTTTTTAATATCAGATAAAGCTATCATGAGTTATCGTGACCACCACGAGGATACTTTTTTCAGGGGTCTTCGAAAACCAGGTCCCACCGGCTGAGTTTTCCAAATTTTTGGCTGAAATTGTTTCTAAATATTATTCAAATGTTGCTCTTTTATGTGCTTAACATTTTGAATCAAATAATTCATGTATTATATATTTTTTAAATGGAGAAAATGTGCTTTTTGGTTTCGAAACCCACGTAACCCCTGAAGGGGATTATCCCATGTGACAGCTATTTTTGTCGTTTTTGGGATTTTTTTTATGAACCAGTAAAACTCATTATCTTTTAATGTTTACCACACATGTATTGACATTTTTACAGTCCCTCAAAACTTTATCAAACAAAAATAACGAGTTATATCTACGTTCGGAAGACACCCATGTGTAAAAAAAGTTGGATCACGGCTGCCACGATTCCGGAGGTTTTGCTCATGTGAAATCAAAAAATTAAATGGCATTCTAAGTTGTAGACCTGAGGCTATCTTCGGTACTAGAGAAGAGTGAAAATATCGAAAATATAATTTTTGCACGGTTTCGAAAGTTAAGATTGAAGTTTCGTCATTTTTTGTCGACTTTTTCAGCTTAAAAAACAACTGTGGCAGATATCAGACATATCTAGATCGGGTGAGAATTATAGATGTGCTGACTATACCATAAAAATTTGAGTGAAATCCGTTCCATCGTTTTTGAGATATCATGGAAGCCAATTTCTAAAATACAGTTTAGAGAAAAACGCGTTTTAAAGTTCAAGTACGATTTACACGAAGAAAATGTTTACTCACCATTAGTGTGCCATGCCGCGTCCATATAACATGCACACGTTTTCTGCAATTTGTGCAAAGAAATTTTTGTCGATTTTCCCTGCTTAATCCATTTAAGCAAAAAATTAAAAAAAAAGTCAAATTTGAGGTCTTGAATCCCACCAACTACGACCAATTTTGAAGATGTGGTCCAATTGATTTTCCTTACACGTAGCTCGTGGCCGGAGAAAAGAGGAACTTCTGAGATTTTTTCTGGGAAAACGTGTGCAGATTTTCAATTTATTTTTATTACATTAAAGAGTATGAATTTAAGTATCTTTTACAATTTTTGTATTGAAAAATATTTTTAAATGAGTGAGATACAATATTTTGTGCAGCAACAAATAATCCGACATTAAAAAATCAAACGCATTTAGTTTTTGCGTGGAATTATCTAGTGCTTCGACGAAGGATTCAATAAAATCTTTATTTTTGAAAAAAATCGCCGCAGTCCAAAGGGAAATATTGATGTTCGGTGAAAAAACGCTCTATTTTCGCTGATAAAAAACTATGCATGGAAAAAATCCTTCGTTCGGGAACTGCTTTTTGTTATGTAAAAGAACCTTGTAAAATTTGAAATTGATCGACGTGGTGATTTGTTCGAGGTCGTGGTCACCGATTTTTGAAAAATCATTGTGAGAAAAGCGCGTTTAAAGGTCTTTAAAAACTTTTCCGAAGAAAAGAAGACATTTGCAGAGATTATTTTTGAATTGTTATATTTTGAGAATTGGTAAAAAACCAAAAATCCATATTTTTCAAATTTCATCTAGGTGCAAGCATGTAAGAAGAAAAAGTAAAACGGATCTAAACATAAGCGAGTAAATAAGTCTTGAAGGAGTTTCAATGCCCACACAGACTTGAGCTTATGACAACAAAAAAACGAACAAGCGAAAATAAACTGGACAAATAAATCAATAGACGATCATCGCAGCTACGTGGCAAGATAATTCCAACAGACACTTCCTTGTTCCCCTATCTCTGGCTGGCTCGACACAGCGAGGAAAGGAAAAGAAAGAAAAAAAGGAACATCAAATACGCTTTATGACCTGTATTCTCGCTGAGATGTGCCTCGCGATAGAACGAAATGAAAAGTGTATTAAGATAAAATGGTGAATCGAGGCCGAGACACTCGCGCTCGCAATCGTTATATTCCGCAAATAAAAGTACGAATTATGATAATGGAGGAGAGGGCGATACTCGGAGAATTGAAGAGATTTCTGCTGTCGATATGGGGTGTGGTACCGAGGGGAGAACGTTGATTTAATTTTAGAAATTATCGCTCGGTGATCCTTGCCAGATTTCTTTTGTAACGATGATTCCCTCCCGGAATATTT
>OX101784.1:58189498-58369498 GCA_944452715.1 Ophion slaviceki
TTCAACGTCCATTTTCGGTTGCCCCGAAAGTGATAAAAGAACTCGGGCTAATAGTTATTCGATTATTCCGCATGGTAACAAAAAAAATTATGTACACTTGAGCGGATATTTACGCTGTGGTAAAATAATAGTCAAAGTGATTGGAATGAACGATGGGTTTGACAAAAATGAGACGTTTCATCAAACTCTGTTAAAGAAATACCGGGTTTTTCTGAACCATCGAGATATTATTTTAAACGTGTATGTGTATGTCGCCTTTTTTCGGAAAATTGTGAAAAATAGGATTTTTGGGAGAAACATATTTGTGTGTTTATATATATACATTTTTTGTAAATGTATATAAATTTCGAATTGATTGTAAAAAAACGGCAGAAGATGTGGTGTTGAAGTATGCATCGTTTGAACGCAACGAATATTTTTCTTCATTTTTTCAATTATGTATATTTATAAGTATCTAAAAAAGTTTTCTTGATGTTTTGGTTGTAGATTTTTAAAATTTAAAAAAAATTTTTTTTTTTTTTAAATGAGAGGACTGAAATTTTAATGGTCTCAAAAAGACATAAAAAATGTCTCGGCGAATTCGATGCATAAATGGGCCAACAAAAATACGGCAAGACGGAAAATATATTTGTTCGTTGCATTCCAACGATGCAAACCTCAGAATATAAATAGCATCAGAAGATAGCGTTTGTATTGGTTTTTTCCTTAGGTACACGCTTTTCGCGTTTGTTACCTATTCTTTCCCATCATTATGCCGTTCTTTCCTCCACTGTTTACTTCTTTTTTTCTCCATCTTTCTTCCTGTTCCCCCCTCTTGCGGCCGCAGCCGACTTCCCCCTCTGTATTATATTCATCATGACATTTCTGTCATGGGTATAGGGAAACTGCGGAAAACCTATACCAATACAGCCGGTCATCGAGTTCGCCCCCCAGACGTGGAACTAGTTTTACTTCGCCACGAAATGCCGAAGAAAAACATTTCACGACGAAATGTACGCGACTGGGATTCGAACCCGGGGCCTCCCGGTCCGCTGGTTTAGTGGCGAGCACGCTAACCACTAGACCATCGCACCGGTTGATAGCGTTTGTATTTTTGTCGGCTCTGTCAAAGGCTCCGGAATCGTCGTTATAATATTGTGATAAATTATGAAAATTAAAATCGCGCTTCAATTGCATTTATTTTGTTTGTATTACACACATTTGTTTGGCCAAAAACGGCAAGAAGTATTTCCTTACAGTGGACTGAAAGACGGTGAGGAACATTTTCTTAAAATGTATAGTTTTGTTTACTTGTAATTTTGTTATAAGAGGAGAAAAATGAAGCTGTACAATTGCCTTTGTTAAAATTTAACAAGGATTACCCAAGTTTAAACTTGTGTTTAAACTTGGGTCCTGTTTTGCGAATTATTAATGAGAGTTACTGTGAAAAATAAATTAGAGGAATTGTGACTTATTAATAATTCAAGCTCGTGTCATACGGCAAACCTCTATTTCTTTGACGCCTTGCAAAACATCTTTGAACGTAAAACTTCAGCTATCAACTTTTGCGTCATTCTAACTTCGAATTTGCAGCAGGAAATCGATGAAATTTGCATTTACTATTCCTTCCGGTATTTTTTAAATTGATTACACAGTAACTGTCGTGGCCCATTTTTAATAAAGCAATATTTGAACTTTTATTGATTGACAGACAAATAGCCGAGGTTATTGCAATTTTTGTCCACTGCGGATGCTGCGTTCGATATCATTACCCTCACCCTATACTCTGCACGGAGCCAATATTTATTTTCCGGGTAGGCCGGAAAGTCGCTACCAGAGGAAAACTTGATGCCTTGTATCAATACCTATCCAAATCACCCCCGTGTATTTTCTACGATCTTGTTTAGTTTCCGAGAAAAAATCATTTTTTCATTTCTCTCTTTTCTGGACGTACTGTCCTCGCGATTTATCTAATTTGTATTATCGTTATGAAGTGCACTGTTAAGTGATAAACAAATGACCAACTGAACACTAACGTTAATGCCTTAGATAGTGATCAAAAGTTCAAAAAATAGGTTGGAGAGGATCAGTCACTAAAGTTTGGATGATAAGAAAAATATTGATACCAGTCAACCGAGACTAGCGGAGGAGTTCAGGTCTGGCTGTACTTTGAGTTAAGGTCTTATATACACGTAAAATTTCAAAAATTTTAATTAAAAAAAATTGATTCCATTAGTCTGAACGGTTAGGAATATTTTAAGCTTTACAGAATTGAAAAATTCCAAAAATTAAAGTTACAGCATTTAGAGCTAGATAATAGATACCGCGCGGCGCGCCCGACCGCCAACTTCAAAGCCGTTTTTCCACGATTCACTTTTTTGAACCTTGTGAAAGTTCTAACTCGTGAACGAAGATTCAGATCGCTTTGAAATTTTTACAACATATTCTTAGTATCATCACCTATCGTGTCAACTACAGAAACAATTTAAATGACACAAAAAAATATAAAAAATAAAATACCGACAGAAAATTGAGTAAAAAAAGTTTAAGTTTCAAATTTTTATTATCATAATTTTCTTTTTGTAATATTGTTGGTTCACACTGAAGATACATTTATTATGCAATTATAAATATGTTCATTTTTTTCAGATACCCACATTGATGCCGAGAACTTTCACCATCAACGCGCGCGCAAAAAATGCATTGCTTCATTATGTTATATCTCCGCCATTTGTTAATATTTCTTTTTTTTTTACATATACTTAACCATGTGCATAAATGATCTGTAAAAAAATGTTGTCAATATATGTGTCATTATTTTAACCGCGTCTAGAAAAGTACCTTCGAAAATCGGCGAAATTGCGAATATAAGGCCATAAGCAGCGTTGTGCATGGCCGATACTTGGAGCGGTGACCGCTTAGTCGTCCACCGACTGGTGCATCAACCAGCCAGCGGAAGGCCAATACTTCTGATACCTTGGTGTAGATACTTGAGCAAAAGTCTGTGCACCAGAGTATCAGAAGAATATGGGACCATCTATACCGGTACGGGTTTCCACAGTTCCCCCGCACCCCAGGCAAATGCGGTATAGTGCAGCTTAAGACGGCTCCGGAGGCAACGGAAGTTAGGTTAGATTAGCGAAGCGCGGATAGGGAGTGATAGGAATAGGTTCAATTGGGAAGGGTAATACCTAAAAGCGCGCAAGGGTATAGGGCAGACTAGGGTCACTTGATCCCCCCTTTTGTTTCTTACCCCAAATTCCCTTACTTAATGTAATATTCCAAATGTCTTAGCACTGAAAGACGTGGAATTTCATTGGGAATAATCCGTACAATCGACTAAGGTCCGTAAAACCGTAAAAACGACTAAAATTAGTTTATAAATGTTGTAAATATCCCACCAAAACTAGAGGAAGAGAAAGGTATCAATTGTCCCACATATATCGGTGACTTGATCCCCTCCATATGGATAACTTGATCCGTGGGGGAGCATATTTCCCACATATAGGGGATATATGATACCATTGCCTACATCTTCAGGATCAGCAATGTAGATATGCAATAAAAGACGTTGAAATTGTTATAATCTCATTTAATATTCCGCATATACCGCACTAAAGAAATAGACCGCACTACTTTAGAAAGTTTGAGGGTACCATAGACACCTAGTATTGCCAGTTAAAAGTCATGCAATGTTCATAGAAGTTTCGTCAATTACGTGCAAGTCTCCCATAAGGATCAAGTGTCCTCAGTCTACCCTATGTTGGAACTCAGAAAGACTAGGCTAAACGATTCCCAAATTGCTTTTAAAAACTTCCAAGAGAAAACTACATAGACAAAAGAGAAAAAAAATCAGAACTCGAAAAAAATTAAAGAATGGTTTTTCTCGAAAGATAAAAAAGATCGTAGAACATACATGGGGGTGATTTGGATACAAGGCATCTAGATGTTCTTTTTGGACGTCACTTTTTGGGCCACCCTATATATATATATATATATATATATATATATATATATATATATAGGGTAAGCTGGTATAGGAGTACGCAGGCGATAAGAGTACGCAGTTAAGCAAAAGACGAAACGCTTTGCTCATTGAAGCTAATTTCTGTTGTGTTTTGACCGCCTCACAGGGTAAGGCTTTCTGACATAAAAAAATCCAAAGTGAAATAAAACGGAGAGGCTAGGTAAGTTTGAAGTTATAGGTGCAATTTCTTATTTATTTTTGACATTTTCAAAGCATTACAAGCACGATACACAATTTACTTTCTTCAAAAACAACTATTCATTTCGTACGCTATTTCACTAAGGTTAGTGTTCAAAATGAAAGTAATTTCGCATCTTATCAATAAACGGCAGTAACAGTCATGTTTGTTTAAAATGTGAATAAGAGTACGCAGTGCTTGGGTGTGTAGGAGTACGCGCGTACTCTTACACGACTGTTGTAACTTTTTTACAAGTTTACAAAGTATAGAAAAAGTATATATTCATATATATGTATTATATATATATATATATATAGTATTTTATATATATAGTATATATTTTATATATATGGGATATTCCACGCCATTTCACCTAGCCTGTGACGCCGACCATTTGTGGTTTTCCTGATTTTTTTGTAAGATTATACGCCATGAAAGGAATATCCACACCAATTTTTCGGTTTTAATCTCTTCTCTTTTAAGAGTTGTAATTTTACAAAAAATTTCGACTTCTTTCTGAAAAAATACTTTTTTTCAGAAGACTTATCATTTTAATCTCCAATAATGCTATTAATGATTTTGTGATTTCCAACTCGGCGTCGTCAGGCCTGCAACGGTTTGTTTTTAGTTTGTACGGAATTTAACGAAAAAAATATTTTAATTAAAAAAACATTTTTTTCGTTAATTTCAGCACAAATTTAAAGGAAACCGTTTCAGGCCTGACAAAGCCGAATTGGAAATCACAAATCATTAATAGCATTATTGGAGATTAAAATAATAAAAGTCTTCTGAAAAAATATGATAAATTCGAAAAAAAATAGAAGGAAAAATAGACCCACGATGGGACTAGACTTAAAAATCATAGAATGGGTCACTCTATTTGAGAGAATTAAAAAAAAATTAAATGAAAAGAGGCAATGATTTAAAAAAAAATAGTTTTCACGTTAGAAGCAAAAAAAAACGTTGACATCCATAATTGATAACTTGTTCATATTTTCCAACGAACGTGTGCATCAAAATAAAAAAATTACATATTAACATTTGTCGATATCTCAATTAGTTCATGAGTTATCAGCGTTTAAACGTTTCCAAAACTTCCGAAAACGAGATTTTCTGGAAAATTATAACTCCTAAAAGAGGAGAGATAATAATCTAAAAATTGGTTTGGATATTGTTTTCATGGGATCCAATTGTACAAAAAAAATCAGGAAAACCAAAAATGGTTAGGGTCACGGGCTAGGTGAAATGGCGTGGAAGGCCCTATATATAGGGGAGACCGGGGCAAAATGGTATAGCGGGGCAAAACGGTACCGGGGCAAAACGGCACTGGGGCATAATGGGATCGGGGCATAATGGGATAGCAAAAAAATGAAGTTTCTTGGTGCTTGATTTGGGGCAAAATGGGATAGGGGCAAAATGGGACAGAGAGGAGTGGAATATCAAATTGGGGCAAAATGGGACACACAAAAATGAAGTGTCGCAGCCCGCTGAATTTGGGACAAAATGGGATAACAGGAAAATTCATGCTTCGGCTCTATGAAAGAGCTGTTGAAACACAATCTAATCTAAATGGTGCTTGTGGTTCGTTTCAGTCCACATATACGCAGATAATACGGACTGATCGATATATTTGTCGACACATATCCGTCGATTTCATGGGGAGCGGCGGTTCTAGTTTCATAAAACAATTTACGTAAAAATTGACAAGAGTTAGATTTTCATCAATGGCTTGAAAATCAGTATCAGTAACGTGCAGTTGGCAGAAAATAAATTTAAAAAAAAACAAAGAAAGATAACAACAAAAAAAACCACAAATTGCACGCGTCAGATTATAAAAATTACTTGATTATTTAAATAATTAATAACGACAAAGAAATTGTACCAATCGAATAAGAAGGCTCAAATAACAATTTACGTCAAGTTTGGTACAGTTCTGACCGCAGAATCAAAAGTAATTGTTTAACAAACTTTAATAACAAATGAAAAATTAGTATTTTTTTGAATGTTGAAGTCCTTAAATTTATTGGATTCAACAAATCCTGACGAGCCGAGCACGAACTGTTGTTGTAAAGTCAAAAATTCCACTGTCCCATTTTGCCCCGATCCCGTTTTGCCCCAACCGCCTCTTTCTGAGGAGCCTGATTTTCTCCGGCCCATTTTGCCCCAGTCCCGTTTTGCCCCAATGACGTATTTTCCAGCAGTGTTAATTTTCACTATTCCATTTTGCCCCAAACCCGTTTTGCCCCGGTCCCATTTTGCCCCGGTCCCATTATGCCCCGCTATACCATTTTGCCCCGGTCTCCCCTATAGTATGTAGCGTGTGTATTATTACATATATATATATATATATATATATATATATATATATATATATATAAAATATCTTCTATATATAGTATATATTTTTTTACAAGTATGCAAAGTATACAAAAACATATACGAAGAACGAATATGTGAGGAATGGATCGAGAGTAGTGAAGTGTAAAGCTTGGCGGCATGAGAAATGCACCGCTCATACAAATGTGGGCAACTTTAATTGCGATTTATGTGTCGGTTGATGCTTGCGTACTCTTATCGACCCCCGTGCGTACTCTTAAACGCCCGTATGTCTAAGAGTTCGCAAATCCCGTTTCGTAGTTTTTAGTTTGTTACTTAAAAAAAAATTAAGATTCCCGATCGTCGCTCATAATTTAAATAGAATACTAGATACTCTTTCAATTAAAACAAAAACTGATTTGTAAAATGCATTTGTTTGTTTTTTTCACCGCTTTGAAGCTTAGGTGCGTACTCTTATACCAGCTCACCCTACATCCAGCACACATACATTTTTTCCTTTCATTATAATTTTGAAACATTATTGAAATTCTGCTTATGTTGGCCATTACCCATGACCGACTTCAAAAATTCTTCAATTGAAAATTGTACCAGTGTGTTATCCGGATCAAAAAGAATACCGACATTTTTCGATACGTCGAAATTGAGGCGACGAAAAGGAAAAAACGAAAGCCCATTCTAAAGAATTCGATAAAATGTGTCTCGATAAAAATTCTGTCGCACCCCGAACCTCGGAGATTCCAAATTTTTCGGAAAATGAGAAGACTGAAAGAAAGTCCTCGGTGTAAAAATCATTGGATGGGGTGCGGGTATCAAATATATATGTACGTATTCGTATACGAGAATTCAAGACGAAGTGACGCGAATTTTCTTTTTCTTCTTGTTTTTCGTGAACGTGTCAGGATCGGTAGGTCGTCCGGCCGGTGGCAGAGACGAAAAGCGTGTCGGTGTGGAGCACGACAGGAAAATCCGGGGCTTTCGTCGTATCCGTGAAGCCCTTATCATGTCGGATGTGCACAGTCGGGCGAGCCGCGACTAGACGCTTTACAGCAGCTAACTCTCTCTCTCTCTTTTCTCCTTCTCTTGCATTCGCGTGTCGGGTACACCCTACGTCCCAATCTCGCGTTTCAACATTTTTCCATCTCGTCCACTTCTGACCCGTATATAGCATCAAATAAATCCCGACGAGCGGTTTATATCTGACTCTCTCCATTCCTCTCTCTCGTTCTTTTACTCCCTCTCTCTCGGTCGCTCTCTCTTTTTCTTTCTCCCTCTCTCGCTCTATCTCTCTCTAATCCCTTCCTCTCTTACTCCCTCTCGCTCTCTTGCGCGTACTCACTCCCTTTCTCTCTCTTTTACTTCCTCCCTCCCTCGCCCTCGCTCTCGCGGTCTATCGCTTTCTCTCTTACTCCCTCCCTCTCTATCTTACTCCCTCCCTTCTTCTCTTACTCCCTCTCTGATCCCCTCCCTCTCTCTCTTACTCCCTCCCTTTCTCTCTTACTCCTCTCTCTCTCTCTCCTCTCTCTCTCTCTCTCTCTCTCTCTCTCTCTCTCTCTCTCTCTCTCTCTCTCTCTCTCTCTCTCTCTCTCTCTCTCTCTCTCTCTCTCTCTCTCTCTCTCTCTCTCTCTCTCTCTCTCTCTCTCTCTCTCTCTCTCTCTCTCTCTCTCTCTCTCTCTCGCGCTTACTCACTCCCTTCCTCATTCTCTCTCTCTTACTCCCTTCCTTCTTCTCACCCCCCTCTCTCTTCTCGATCGCTTTTTCTCCCTCGCTCCACCCTCGCCAGATTTATAGATCCGTATACCACTCTCCCGTTCTGCAGCGGAGAGACGTGAGCGAATTTTACGCCCTATGCGATCACCTATAGACAATGATACTCTCCGAAATTATGAAATAACATCGAAAAAACAAAAAAAAAAAATAAACGAAAGACGGATCCCTCGAATTTAGTGTAAAGAGAACACGGAAGATAGCGTATATTCGTTATTATTTCATTCTTAGTCTGCACCTGGAAACCTGACATTTTCAAGATTTCCATGTTTCACGAAATGTGATCGGTCGAAACCTCAAAACGGATGGTGAAAATTCATTGGAAATGCGTACGAGAATGTTTCTTTCTAGCAGTTTATTATAAACTCGCTCTGGAGTACCCGGTACGGAGGTGAAGAGAAGGGGGGGGGGGTTGAATCCTTCCGAATGTAGTGTTGCGTAATTGCGAAGACTGAAATGTAACAGGGCTCGTGGAATATCCAAAGAGGATAAAACTTGATCGAAATTGAACTCCATGAAGTATCCAATGAACTTTTAAGATCTTCGTGCCCGAAGGACTTTCTCGCTCGGTTCTTCCGTGGTACACCCTCTTATAAATACGAAGAAAGGCTTTTTCGCTCGTTCGTATGACAAATTGTACTCGAGCGATGGTTGTACTTGTACATAAGGTAGCCATGGATTTTTCAAGTATCTTGACCAGAAATCTTGCGACTGAGAAAAATATGGTTTTTAATGCTTTTTTCAAGTTATCTTCGAAAAAAGTCATAGCGTATGTTTGTGATAAGTAGTATTTGCCAGGAAAAGTTGAGCATTCTGAAAAAAATTGCAGTTCCATTGTGAGTACAGTAGAATGGAGATAATTCAATTCCAAATACGAAACAATCTGAAAAACTTTTTTGTGCATCTTGCTATTGAGAAAAAAATCAAAGATGAACTCCACAATAGATAAGTGGAATTTAATTGCACTAAAAAAAATTTTTTTTTAGGAGTTCGTATTCGGTATTGGATTATCTTAATTCACAATGGAATATTGATTTTTTTCAGAATGCTCAATTTTTTCTCGCGAAAACGTGTTCGTATATGTATGGTTCCAGTGGTTGTAAGGCATCATGTCTTGGAGTACGAGAAATGCTCTCTCTTTCTCTCTCTCGCACTCTACCGCTGTAAGGGATGCAGCTAATAAACCCCGCACCGGAGAGGAGTCCTGTCGTCAGTAGGGTATACCGCACGTCCACAGCCTCCGGATTAGGATGAAGTGGATGATGAAAGCGCCTACCCTCTCGTGGTGTACATGATGTCCTCTCATTAGTGTACATGACGAGTCAGCGCACCCTCACACCTCATACGTACGATTTTAAATCCACTTTTTTTCGTCGTTTCCAAAGTGGATTATACCTTGCTTATTCGTTTCTTCCCCAATTAATTGTCATTCAGGGAATATTACAACCAAATGGAACTTACTTTACGGAAGTATCATTCACCCGAGTGCACTGAAGGGAATCAAAGGTAATTCATGGTATCGAGTCAACGTGCAAAGCGCTTGATCGAACCGAAATAAATAAATAAGACTAGGCGAAAATAATTTCGCGCAGTCCAAGGGACGCAGCTCAGTGCAGGACCGTCGGTGAGGTTGGAAGGTGGAAAAAGGTAGAGTGGAAATCTGAATGGTAGAATTCACTGAGGAAGTTTGTAAATCAGGATTTGGCATGATCCGATTATAAGGTATAGAAGACCGCCTGTGGTTTTCGAGTGGACTGGATTACCGCACCGACTACACGCTTCAAACCCTCTCTCGTTTCCCCGTCACACACCGCACAGACAGACTCAGAATTGTCCCGTCCCATATATGCAGGGTGATTCACAAAGGGTGAAGAGAGGGGGGTGAAGACATTTTCAAAGAATATTTTTGACATGCTATATTCTGAAAATCTGTGGAAAACCAAAAAACGATGCTTTCACAACTGTGAAATAGGTGTAAGCCCTCAAAAAAGCGTTTTGCTCGCAATGACATCCTGTAGGCTCGCGAAGGGAACCCTAATATAGGGGGTCTCAAAATGACCTGACATTTTAAATTACGCGCCATTTTTTTATGGCGAACATAGAGTACTAATCTTTGACAACTGGCATCAGGAAGTATTGAGGTTTAGTCATGGAGAATTACACGATCGAGCAACGCATAGACATTGTTATTTGCTGCATTGTTACTGCATACTTATTGCAGACGAAGTTTCATGGTCGTGTTATCCCGCGCCGCGGCGATGTTAATTGGCCACCAAAATCGTGCAATTTGACTCCGTTGGACTTCTTTCTTTGGGGTTTTCTGAAAGGGCAAGTGTATGCCAATGATCCACAGGGCATTTCGGAACTCAAAGAAGCAATTGGATGCATCATTAATGAAATTAGTCTGCAATTATGCCAAAATGTGACTAAACATTTCGACAAAAGAGTGAACGTTTGCAAACAGGGACGAGGCGGCCATTTATCGGACATTGGGAGCAACACATAACCTCCATTTTTGTACCTTATATTAAAATTAGAATATGCGCCCTTTCCAAATGAATAATACGTTTCATTAATCAATTAAAATGTCAGGTTATTTTGAGACATCCTATATTAGGGTTCCCTTCGCGAGTCTACAGGGTGACATTGCGAGCAAAACGCTTTTTTGATGGCTTACTAGTTGACATTTGTGAAAGCATAGTTTTTTGGTTTTCGACGGATTCTCAGAATATAGCATGTCAAAAATATTCTCTGAAAATCTCAAGTTGATTCGTTCGAAATTGAGGGAGTTATTTATTATATTTTATAAGAGATGACAAACAACAGTTTCAAATCTTCAGTCCACGAGTCCGACTCGTGATGTTTACGTTTGGCCCAATCTTCATTTCACGAGTCTGACTCGTGATATTCATGTTTAGTAGAAAATTTGTATCATCACGAGTCAGATTCGTTAAAGTATGGCTAGGGGTTAAAGGGGGTTTTCTCAAAATGACTTCTCAAAATCGTTGATCACGATAGCTCCAGTATCACTGCACCGATCAACTTCAAATTTTACAAGCTTCTTTCACATATTAGAAAGCAGCGCTGGAACGAAGGGATTATTTTTTTATGCATATTTTTCCGAATTAAAATAGAGCGTTTTTCCCACCGAAAATCGATACTTTCACTTTGGACTGCGGCCATTAAAAACAAAAGCAATATTAGATTAAATCTTTCATCCGAGCCCTAGATAAGTTCATGCAAAAACTACATGCGTTTGATTTTTTTTTTAATTTCGAATTATTTGTTTCAGCACAAAAGAGGTCACCGCGAAGAATGTTTTTCAAACAGCGGTCTTCACAAACCATTGCATCTACCTTATAGCACTTATAAATATTTTCTAATACAGAAAGTCTTACTTAGACATTGAACCCTTCATAACTTAACAACGTAAAAATTTTAAAATAGTTGACACTATGGTAGGTTTTAATAAACTAAAAACATGTATCATTTAGTTTTTGAAACTAAATAATACATACGAAAAAAAATTGTTAAATTCGCACATGATTTTATACCCGTTACTGTGGCCTAACCCCTTAAAAACGAAAAACGTAGAGCTCAAATTTGTGCCACCCTAATGGTCACGAAGGGAATCCTAGTAGTTGTGAGTCACGCTGTATATGTGAGAAAGATGATTTTGAGGTCTTTCGACTTCGAGCACCGTCCTCGAAGCAGCCAGTCGTGCTGATTGGCAACACTACATAGATACGGCGGATTCAAAATAACCTATTCACACACACGCACACATATACATTTTTTCCCTCACGTTTCGACGGATCCTCCACACGCTAATCTTCATGCTACGCATGCATTCCATTCTTTCCTCCTTTCACTCCTTCTTTTTCTCTATCTCGGCGGCTAATTAAATTTCTCGACTACTGAAAGTCTCGCGTATTCCTCCGCTCCTTTTTTTCGTCATCCCCGCGAATTCGGGCTTAGTCTACAAGCTCTCTCGCGACAATCCGCTAACCACGTTTCGTCCTGTTCTCGCTTCAAACACTAATTTAGATGACGCGCTCGACGAACTTTTCTTACGCATCTGATTTTGTCAGATTTTTTTTGTTTCCGTCGCGTAGTCGCACCCAGTACTCCTCCGTTGCGGTGACGTCTATGGTTTTGTCCTATGGAAGTGAATACGTGCACAATGGATGCTTCTAGAATTAAAGCGTTGTGCGCATTTACGCCATTTTATTCGGTGCATTTAAGCAATGTTGTTATAAATAAATAAATCTGATTAATTTCAATATAATTTTAGTTATTATTTATTGTTTGTTATTTGTATACGTTATTTATTTATAATTATTGCCTATTGTTCATTATGTATATACATTCTATATTGATTATTTATTATCCATATACATAATTCCTTATTATTGTTTATTTATATATTTTTTAACGAATTTTAACATTATTATCTAATCATTTTTTTAATATTCTTATTATGATTATTATTATTTTGTTTTATAGTACCGTTGTCAACATTATTGTTGAATATAATTTTAATTATTATAAAACCACGTTCTATTTGATTCTATTGTCTTTTGCATTTATGTTTATCCAACGACGTTGAAATTTGCATTGTTGGCTTTATCTTTATCATTATCCAAAGCCTTTTCTGGCGCATTGAGGTCAGAAATCTCCAATGAGAATACGTAAAATCGTTGGAGTGATTTTCAAAACCTAAATCAACAAAAAAAAGAAAATTGAGCAATTAAAACGAATTAATTTTCGCTGCATTCCAACGATGCAAACTTCAACGTCATTATCTTCAATGTATTTTGATAGTGTTGAAGCTTGCATTGCAAATTGCCACAACAGCACTTTTTTATATATTTTTATCTCCTTGATTTTTATTATACAAATTTATTTTCAGCATATGTAGATTGTAGATTTTTTGAACAGCGTCTTGAAGGATTGCTAAGGAATTAATGTAGGCAAAATTAACCAGAAGAAATTAAAGCTATTCAGAGATATTAATTTTCCTTATAAACAATGCAAAGTGCAATCTCATGTATTCGGAACGTATACAACCCAGCTGAGATTTGAAAAATGAATGTTGCTGATTTTATGATTTTATCGTTGCCTTCAAAAGGGCTTTTCAAAAGGCTTTTCACGAAGGGCTTTTCATGAAGCCCTTCGAAAGAGCTTTTCACAAACGGCTTTTCATAAAGCCCTTTTAAAGGGCTTTTTATAAAAGGGCTTTTCGTAAAGCCCTTCTAAAAGGCTAACATAAAGGGCTTCGATGACTAGACTAAAGGTCTAAATTTCGATGACGTCAAATTTCGCACCTATTTCTAAATATTCTTTCCAGTGTGAAGAAATGAGAAAAAAATCGTGATTTATAGGACCCTTCATTCCTGTAAGAACAATTTTGAGAACGAGAAAAGCATGTGACGAATATCCACTCGGCTCATACGTTAGGAGGTAGAAAAGGTGCAGAAAATCAGGTGTTGACAACTTGCCTCATCGAGCCTGACACCTTAACGATTTATAAATCGCTATTAGTTTTTTTTCGATTTTTTTTATTATTATTATTATTTACATGTGCTTTTTGTTATGCTTAATGAAATTGCCCCTAGGGTCTCTAAATAATTATGGTATAGACATTTATTTTTTTACCTTGGTTTGTATTTTCTTTCACGTTGCCTTTCGGCCTATTTATTGTGTTTTCGTTTGTTTTTTTATTATCATTTATGAGTAAGTATAAGGAGAATTATGAATGGATGGGTGAATATTTACAATGTCGCTATTAGTGACGATTTTTAATTGTGAACAAGCGAGAAAGCTCGTGAAAATGTCCCGATAGGCTTGTCCAAAAATCGTCAAGTCATATCAAAATTTTAATTAGTATGGATTGTCGTATAGTATTTTCTCTTTTTTTTTTCATTCGATTGGCAATCGACGCCGGTCAATTTTTCTCACCTAGCGCTCCACATTCTGCACTTGGAGGCGGAATAAATGACGTGTCGACGAAATTATGTGCCGTTACCAGCTGTGCAACGTCTCTCGCGCGGAAAACAATAAGTGACATCTCGAATGGGGAAACGATGAAAGCAAAGGACAGGCACCTATAGAGTTAGAGCACATTCGAGTGGCAGATACGAGGAAGACATCTGCAGGAAGCTTCTCGCTCTCTCACTTTGCACAATCTCCGACGTCCCCGATTGTCACGGAGAATAGCTGTCCCCTTGTCTCGTTGATATCTCAAAATTTATACGGCGCATGGGCTATTCCGTATAGAACGAAACTATATTGCATTTTATCGTCAGCGATCTAATCAGAGTAAATTATTCAACAGCGAAGAAGGTTTTGACATTTTTTATCGTCACTGCCATTTGATGCATTTTTCTCATTCCGGTTTATGCTCGGCCTAGAATATTTCGATAATTCGGTGACAACTTTCGTAAAGATGCAACGGTGGATTTTTTCGTATTTATTTACGAGAGTGACCCATGAGGGGTCGTATGCCCTTATGAGGGCACAGGGAAAGTGGGGAAAACCTGACACAGACGAACACGTTTCCACTGAGTTTCAGTGGCGTCCACCGTCGAAAACTCGGTAGGCCGACCACAAAACCGGTCACCTAGCTGACTATTGGAACGGACCAACGCTGCTTGACACATCGCCGTCATTAACAACCTTATTATACATTTTCAGGATGACCATTAAGTTTGTATCTTTTGGAATGCCACGAATTTTTTTTGTCGTTAATTTCTTATGTTTTTGGAAGATTTAAGGGACAAAAATCTTACAAACATTTTTTAGGGTCGTTATTGAACGATCTACAACTGAAATCTGCAAAATATGACTTTTTGAATAATCATTTTTCAAAAAGGGATTAATTGAAATTGATGGAAATCATTACAGATTTTTATAACAATAAAAATAATGAATTAATAAGAATTAATAGAAAATACCCAGAATCTTCATAGTGATACAAATAAAGAATTCGCAAGAACTGAAAGAAGTTGATAAGAATGTTTCTAATAATAAAAATAATGAGTTACTAAGGATTAATAGAAAACAATAAGAATTTTGATGACAATAAAGACAATGATTTGGTAAGAATTAACAGAAATCAATAAAACCGAATAGAAATTAATAAGAATTGATAGAAATCAATGAGAATTTTCGTACTGATTAACATAATGATTTAATAAGAATTAACAGAAATTAATAAACATTAAAAGAAATCAATCATAAAGTATAGTAAACTCTACTAATACTAAAAACAAGGAACTAATAAGAATTAATAGAAATCAATAATGATTAAAAAAAAATAGGCTATTACGAAGATTTTTTGTTGCATTCGAACCCTGCGAACTTCAACTCCATATTTCACGTGATTTTCTCTTGGCTATACCAATTCGAAATGCAATACAAAAGTGCCATAAAAATCGCAGTAATGTTGTTTCCCGTAACATTGCACCTATTGTACTATAAATATTACACAGAATTCGCGACATCGTAAATAGAAATAAAATTCCCTTGCCAAGCCCGAAAAATGATCACCCCGTGAACGAGAGCCATTTCGCTTGAGGTGAAATGTCCCGTATACGGAACATGAACATAAGTACGACCATGAAGTGTTCTGACGTTTTGCACATTCGCCCCCGTTTATGAACTATTCACGCACACGTATATCGTGTAATTGTTTATGGCCTGTACATACTGTTTATACTTCTGAACAGCCGTGAGTGATGTTGTTACACGGACTGCACAGCCCGACAATGTCGTCAAAATACAACTGCACTGTCGGTCTCCCCCCCCCCCCCCCCCCCCACCCCATACCCCGTGGCTCCCCTTCTCACGCGCTCACGCACTGTATAATCGAATTGCATATTACGTCGAGCGTTACGTCGTTTTGCTTCGTACACGTACACACAGGCGCATCGAAGTACAGGACTGCTCAGAAGTCGCGCCGCTGACCCTTGACGTCAGATTGCGCAGTGGGCGAAAGTATTATTTTATTTCTGTCTTATATTATGCACGGCTTTTACCGCCAATTGAAGAAATCGATGCTCGCTCACCTCGAGATAATTTTTTATTTATCTTTTTGCAGGATTATTAAGGGGAGTCGAGAATATTTGGAACGATTTTTTTGCTGGATTATTTTTTAAGAACTTTAGAAGTGTTGCTAAGTTTTTACCTATCGGTGAAAAAAGTCGTTTTATAAAATGAAGTCCTAGTAATATGAGATTCGGTTAATGAAAATAACATTAAAATCAAGAACTTGGTGGAATTTTAGGGGTGTGTCTGATCTTAAGGGAGGCCACCAATGTGACGCGCCGAAAAAATGTCGGCTTCCGATTTTTTTTTTGGCTAATAGATTATTTATTCGGGATCTGAAAAAGAGGCATGTTATTAAGCATACATTGAACTTATTTCGCGTGGATTTTTATTGAAAAGAAAAATCAACAACGTAATTGAGGTATAATAGTGCCTCTGTATGACAATGTGGTTCAACGGCCAGATCTATAACTTGACAATGCAATAAAGTTTAAAAGTTTAATAATCTATATAAATGTAGTTCTCGTTGTACATAGCCGTTTTCGCAAATTTGCGGGAATTCGGAAAAAAAGTGTAATTTCGGTGAAATTTTAACTTATATTCGGGAGCTTAAAAAAAGTGAAATGAAAAAAAACGGCTACGTACAACGACGGCTACTGTACTCACGAAAAATTTGGCCTAAATCGTCCGTAGCCTGGTCAACTTTCAATATTTTAACTTAAAATTTTTCACATATTCTTGAATATGCATACTTTCAGAAAATGCTACGAATATATGTTTTGATCCGTCACCGTGGTGTTGCCTTAAATGAGAAATCGAACAATGATTTTCTGAGCTTTTTTCGTTATCGAATTCGTTTGTAATGTAAAAATGGCGCTGTACTGTAGAAAAAGAACAATGACGATGTTCCGTATATATTATTATATACGGGGTGACCCGAGAAGTGACGTTCAGGAGGAAAATCTAGACGCCTCCTATCCTATTCGAAGCACCCCCATGTATGTTCTACGATATTTTTTTTGTTTTCGAGAAAAAAGCATTTTTTTCGAGATTGCCTATATATATATATATTTTCCCTTCATATAATATGAAAATATATAATATATTATAGATATATTAGCATATATATATTATAGTATGTACTTTGCTCTTGGGAGTTTTAAAAATCCATCGGGAGTCACCAAGACCATTATAAGTATTTTTTTTATCATCTGAACTTGAGTGACCGATCTTCTCAAACCTCTTTTTCAAACTTTTGATCAAAATCAAAGGCATTTACGTTAGTGTTTTGTCATTTATGTATTGCTTAATAGTGCACTGAGAAAAAAACCAATTGAATCAAAAAAATATATTGGTTGATTCAAATAAATATCTGATTGCGGAGTGCCACCGATATATGAGATTGTTACAATACTATAAAATATTGGAGAATGTTATTGATTCAAATAACATATTATTTTATTCGAAAATCTCTTTTGTTCTCTGAATATTTACATTATCCTTCAAATAAAGTTATATTCTATTGCAATCATTCTATATACAATCCGTAGATGTATGGATGAAATAATTAAGCGGTTGCTACAACGTTTTTTAGTTCGTAGAAAAATATAATCAATAGGATGAATTATTTCTTTACTATATTGAAACGAATATGCCATGAGACGTAAGTTTTTCAATTTATTTTAAATCTTAAATAAAAAGTGAGCATTAGAATGATCATACACGATAATAATGGAGAGAATATCAGATATCCAATGTAATATCCATGGTGAGAATATCAGATATTCAACTGTTAAGAACAGAGACGACACTTTGATCTTAGCCACAGGCCAAGAAGCGATACACTTCGCGCTACGCTTACGAGAAACGAGCGCGCGTACGGCTTCTAGCGGTTACTCCGAGAACTACGGGTTTCCTCACACCCATAATTTTGGTGGCACTCGGCCATAATTTCGTTGAATTTTTTCAACCAAATGCGCAAGGAACAAATTTTATTTTCGCATAATTTTTTGACCAATTCAGACATTTGCTGAACATTTTTCAATCAAAATAAAATATTTTATATTTCAACGAATAATGTATTTGAAAATCAATATCGGATATGGTGGAAAAAATAAAATAACATATTTACTCAATAGAAATTTTATCTGACTCAAACGAGCGAAATTAATTTTTTCTTGTGTACTCGAATCAACAATATTCATGTTACGAATTGAAACGCTTTTTTGTTCGTTGCAGAAAACACATTCAAAACTATATAATTTGTTCGCGATAATTTTTTAGATAGTTTTAATAATATATTGTTTTGGGCTAACAATATATCTTTTAAATGAACAAAAAACTTTAAATTTTATCATGTTATTAAAGTCAATAGCGTTTTGTTTGGACTAATAAATCCGATTATTTACACCCACAATTTTACAATTGAATCAACGAAATTTCATTCAATAACATCAATGATATTGGATCAATGATTTTTTTCTCAGTGTGCACTTCACATCGATAGCACAAGTAAAAAAGATCGCGACAAAAGTTAATACAGAAAAGAGCATCATCAAAAATGCTTTTTTCTCGAAAAGTAAATTTTGAGAACAATTTTAAAAAATGTATTTACTCTTTTCTGAATGTACTTTCCTTGCGATCTTTTTACTTGTGTTATCGTTAAAGAAAAACCAGGTGCGTTGTATCAAAGAGGCATCTAGATTTTCCTTTTGACCCTCACTTTTTGAGCCACCCTGTACTTTTTTCCGATAGAAGTTTACGTACTTCATCATTCGCATACCGTGTCAATAAGAAAGTGTTCTTTTAGTGCTTTTACACTTTACGTTCGCCTACTTCGAAGCAGCCTGTACAAATATGCGTAAACTGTTTCGCGCACCTTGGCATAGCTTCACGCCGTAATTTTACGCTTACGCAGCGCTTACACCGGAAATACGTAGCCCACTTCCCTCGGCTTTGCCCAAACTTCGCGGTGAGCATTCCGCTACCAATTGAAAATCGCCACGGTTTGCATATCGCAAAGAGAACGACGTCGATTTGAAGTCGCATCGCCAAAATCTACCGTCGACATTCCGATAATGAAAAGTTATTAACCCTTTGCGACATAGTGTAACATTGGTGTTACACCGAATTCAATTGAGATTTTGACGATTCAAAAGTGTTTTTTAATTAAATATGGCGGTTGTAAATGTTTTTCAAGGTTCCTAGGACTTCAATACCTACCAAAACAGACCTATTAAATTTTTATTTTTCACGTAGCGGGTGTTACCAATAACGAAAGTGCAAAAAAACGTGCACGTAAAGAAAAATGTATGCTTCAAAGGGCTAAAGAATCAGCTTTTATTAATGTTAGTTGCATAGTCTTGCAATCTTATTAATAAAAAAATGGTACAAATGTTAGAAATATCAAACGTTAGCACGGTGGACTTCCCTATGTGTGCGGGGGCAATAGACATCACTCGATTGTTTTATCCGTCAATTTTTCATGACGCTGCAGTTTGCATCGTTGGGATACAACGGAAGTTAATTCTTTTTGCTAGCTCAATAGTCTTTTGGCCGATTCGGACTATGAAAATTACTCAAACGATTTTACGTATTCTTATTAGAGATCTACGATCTTACGTTGCCAAAAAAAACTATTCGTATATTGAGAAACATAAAAAATAAAACATGAAGAAATAAATCGTTGAGATAAAACGGAAATCCATTTATTTTCATTCCTCAATTCTTTTTATCGCCGATTTAGCCTCCGAAAATGATTGAACGGTTTGTTTCTTATTATTATTAGAGACCTACAATAATTTGAATTTGTTAAAATTGAGAAGAAATAATTTTTTAGTATATTTTTTTTCGTTGTGTTCCACGATTTTTTTAAATTTAAATTAAATTTATTAGAAATGAAAATTTATTAAAATTGACATAAAATTATTTTTCATTAAAAAGAACGTTTGTCGTAGGGCAATGATTTTTTTAAATTAACTTCATCAAAAAATGAAAATGGTTAAAATTAAATTAGTCAAAAAATTAAAATTATACAGTCGAACCTCGATATAACGAAGATTTGTCCATTTTCTCTCGCTAGACACCCTAAATCTTGATACAACAGCATAATAATATACATTGTGCTCTAATTGCTAATTGCTTGTAAAAATTGTTCTAATTGAAACCTTTATTTCTTCAAAAAACATCCCTATATTTGTAGTACCAATATATTTTTTTAAAGAACATTTTAATGAACATGATCTCGATATAACGAAACCTCGATATGACGAACTTTCCTAGAGATTAGTTATATCGAGGTTCGACTGTACAAAAATGAACATTATCAAAAAATTAAACCTATACAAAAATTTAATTGATCAAAAAATAAATTTCTTAAATGACAATAAAATTCGTTTTTAATCAAAAGAATTTTCGTTGTACTCCGACGATGCAAACTTCAATGGCATCATTTTCCATCATTCGGAAATATCGTTTCACTTTATCTTCTCTCTCTCTCATGCGCTCTCACACCCTCGCGTACGAGGCGTAATTCGCAACCCCGCAGCGATTCTTATTCTTTTTCAGTCTCATGTAGCCACCCTCGCCCCAGCTCTCGCCCCACCAATTCTTCAGTATCCATTCGTTCGGTGTGTAGCCCACGATCAGCATCGCGTGATTAACGAGATCGGAACTGCAGTTTGGATCGTCGTAAACTCCTTCGCTAAAAAAGACAAAAAAAAATAACGATTCGCTCGTCAGGATTGTCGGGGAAATCGATGAATTCTGTGGTGAAGCACGAATAATGTTCTCGATTGTGATTATCGAGTAGATTCGAGTTACGAGCACCCACATTGTGTTCCTCCTGAACGCACGTATACATCGCGACGGACAGTGCCGGAGCGCACATTTCAATCGGCCAAGTTGGTCGTCATTGTTTTTTAGGTGGATTGAAATGCTGCGTCTCGGTAATGCGAATGATGAGACGGAACGAGGCTCTGAAATCATTTCGACGCTGCGGTCGCGATCTTTGAATTGGCACAAATTAGTGGAGCGTACTAACGTATGGGACGTATTTATTTATTCGAAAGATGCGTCGAATCATTGAATGGAAATTGTTCCGTGTTTGAGCCTGTGAAATCTTATTTCTTTATGCATAAATGTTTCAACGTTCCTTCAAGTTGTGTTTTCCATCGGAATCAACCATTGATCGCCATCTCGTTTATTTTATATTTACATCATATTTTATAATTTACACATTAATATTTATTTTTATGAATATTTAATTGGTTTAAATATATTTAGCTTTGTTAAGGGGGTATCCTTCTCTGGAAACTTGAAAAAATCGTCTTTTTGCATATTGTGGTAGTGTGAACTTTCAAGAATATTTTGAGGGGTCTTCTCACTTTAGACGCTAAAAAAGGCTATTTTCATGATTTTTTTTTATAGGTTTATATTATAGATATTGATATAGAAGTTGTTACACTTAATAAATACACTTTCGAAATAAATTACATTTTATTTATTTATTTATTCAAGTCACTATTTATCGATGAAAATGGTAGTCAAAAAAATTGTAGGGCCGCGCTGTTGATGAAATCTCGGAGATGGATCATCCGAAACAAAAAGATCAAACGGTTTTAGATTCAGTATGTTAATGGCTATAGCGTATATCATACGATTTCCGATATATGCAAAACTAACAAAATTGCGGACTCTTTTCGAAAAAACAAAGAAAAGGTTTTCTTTCACCGTTTTTGGCAAAAAAATAGTGAATATCACAATTTAAAAAATCCTTGATATGCGCTATAGCTATAGTTGTAAAGTATATGTGGTTAAAATTTCATAAAGATCGCTTCAGTAGTTTGGAAGATTTTATCAACAAGCTGTCGAAAAACGTTGTTTCGAGAAAAACGCGTTTAAAGTTTGTTTGGGTTACATAAATACGTAATTTTTAATAACTTTCACACTATCTACTTGAATTTGCACAGTTAGCGTTCAAACAGTAGTCATTTTTGGTTCACGATCGCATTTTCAAATTGGATGAACTATTTGTTAATAACAATGACTTCAGCGTGCTGTTTTTCAACAGAAAAATTAGGTTTTCTCCGGAGAAGCTGTCATTTGTTGTATTTTTCGAAATTTCGAAAAGCGGATTCTGAACCCACAGCCAATTGGATATGTTTGAAGAAAATATTTTTTGGTTTCCGTCTCAGATTACATATGAGCCTGGCAGAGATCCCGCTCTTTCGGGTCTCGCCGCTGGAGGACTGCAACGCCAACTGCAGCATCACGAACACTTTTAAAGGTTTTCTTCCAAAAAATTACATTGTAACCACAACCATGTGTACAACATGCTGGGAAAAAAGTTAATTTATTCCAACCGATGTGTTGCTAGAACAAAATTCATATTTCTGACCCTTCAAATTGGGCTTCCAGAGAGGAATACCCCGTTAGTTTATAATTTATTTTCAAATATAGTAGTATTTTATTCCTTTTCCTCCCTTTTTAAGGGTGTTTACATAAATGCCTCTCCCTTCTCATTTACATCAATTCTTTTCCATGTTTTTTTCTTTTCCAATATTTTTCCATGTTTATACCGGTTTTCCTAGTTTATCTTTCTTGCATTATGATGACGCATCGATTTTACTCCAATCGTATTGAATTTCTTGTTCAATTTTAATTTGTATGCCTCTTTCTGTTTTTTTCGGGCTCCCTTACATTTCTATTCCATACGGCTTGCCAGATTGCCCCCTCACCTACGCTTTCCATTGCTCCTTTCATTTATTTTCCTTATTTTTATAGGTTACCATCGATGATTATTTCTTCCCTCTACTTCTTCTCTTGGGCATTTGTTTTTACCACCTACGATCTCCCATCTTAGTTATTTCAAGTACCTTGCGGCCCTTTTCCACAGTTCGACTTCCATTTCCCTAATTTATTTACATATATTTATTTTCATTAACTTATGATTTATTAAAATATATTCATTTTTATTAATTTGTAATTCATTGTTATTTATTTTGTAAATGATATATTTCAAAAGCAATTATTCTTATTTCAATTGATACGAAACAAAAGTTGTCAAAATCTATCGAGTCGAATTATCAGATACGCAAGGAGAGTAACGATGAATAATGAGTTAACTTTCGTCCCACTTATGAAGTTTCTCCATACTAGTTACGTCATGATAACTTCCGGTCTATTGAGCATCTATTTAGTAGACCCAGCGGTTGTACGTGTACGGCGTCAAACGTTGATTAACGTGAACGTGGCGCTTTTTCTTCGCAGGTTTTGTTAATCGTTATTGAAATTCCTGAATTAATTGGTAGCATCGTCGCTCATCGGTTATGTACGTGAATTCGGGGGTTGGGCTAGGGGGACTAATTGGGCAAATGAATTTTGTTTAATGGCAACTCGGATATCATCGTGGTTACGGCTAATGACATGGAAATTAGAGCGTGACGTACGGGAGCAAAACTACAAAGTGTTCAACTGCAATCGATAGAACGTTTATTGGGTTTTCATCGAATTCTAGGGAAATTGTCTATTGGTGGGATAAATTTTGGTTCTGTATTTTCCGGAGGTTCTATCTACAATTTAACGAATAACTCCGCCACTTGAATAGTTCCGTTCACCAACGCATAATAATCGAATCTTAAAAAATCGTGTTAAGGTAGAACGAGCGCGAACTCTTGATTTCTATAGATTTTGTTCAAATTTTAACCAGACCATGTCCATATTATTATGCATGTTTGAGTGAAATTTTAGAACAGTCGACTGTTTATATTGGGAGATAATGGGTTTTAAAATTGCAACTTTTATTAACACTTAAGAAGTAATTTTTTATCGAACAAAGTTTTTAATTAGTTATGAATTAACCAACACTTTTATTTGTTAATGAAGATAACATAAACAATATACAATATTAATATTTATAACGCAAATATTTTTTTTATGATGAAAGTTTTTAACTGTAGGAACACGATAATTTTTTTTCTCGAAATATCGAACGATACTGTTCTGCGGTGTTGCCATATGTCTTCGTATTATAGGGGACAAATATTTTTTACGGAGAATTATTCGGTCTTTACTGAACGTTTTTAGCAAAACTGAATAGTAAAGGCAATCCAAACTTTTTTCACTCTTTCCCTTACTAGTTTGCTATCTGAACACAATTTTTTTCAAAATTTATAAACACAATGGTACGACGAATTATGTGACCTGAGTTTCGGTCAATGCAGACCCTGCAGTGTTAAAAGTTGCAATTTTAAAACCCATTAACTCCCAATCTAAATAGTCGACTGTTCTGAAATTTCACTTAAACATGCCTAGAAATCAAGAGCGCACGCTCGTTTTACCTTAAAGTTCGATGGGGTTACAGTTTGCATCGTTGAAATGCAACGAAAATTCTTTTCAGTTTCTTATTTTCGTTATTATCCAAAATAAAATTTTGCAGGTTTAGGTTGTCGATCGCTTAATAAGAACCAAAAAAGTTTGCGTGGTTATCGTACCTCAAATCTGCTAGAGGAAATTGGGGGAAAAAAATATTTTCGTTGCATCGCAACGATGGAAACTTCGGCGTTAGAAACTTTGCATCTTTGAAATGCAATGGGATTTTTTTTTATTTCATCATTATTCTCACTTTCCAAAATCTTCGTTGGCAGATTCAGATGGCTGGTCCTTGATAAAAATTGTAAACAAATTTTTAACCCATTCTCGTATCGACCGAAAAAACTTGGACAATGAAAAAAAAACGAATTTTTATTGCATTCCAGCGACGCAACTGCTAACGTCATTTTAGTAAAGTGTCTAGTTGATCGTCCTCTCTACTATATCCTGTGATGTCCCAATCACCCGCACTCTTTAAACCCGATCTTCGATCGTAATTAATCATTCCTCCACCTCGTTTAGTGGTTTTACAATTTTTACTCTAGATTTTTACTTTTATGATTTTAACTAATTTTTCTTAATTTTGCTGAGATTATTACAATTTATTAAAATTGCCTTAACATTTTACACTTAATATAAAATTACAATTTTTTAAATTGAATTTGTTATTGAAAATTGTTGGAATCTTGGTCAAAAATATAGGATTTTTTTGTATTTGATTAACTTTTCTTAACTATTTGAATTTGACGTACTAATTTCATAACCTTTTCAATTTAATTATTTCAATATTAATTTATACTAATTTTCTAAAATCGTTATATTAATTTCATACTAATATCCTAAAAATTTCACATTCAATTTAAAATTCTAATTTTCAGAATTTGATTTACTATTCGCAATTCGTCGAATTTTATTTAACAATTTAATGAGTTTGTAAATGTGCTTACATTTTTAAATATTTTAATTTATATCTCAATAATTTTATAACAAAATTAAAACATAAAAGCCCGCGATCATATATTTTCCACATGACTCGACTCTTCTTATTCGGTTTGACTTTTCGACTTACTGGTATAGCTGAAAAGTCTTTGGGCTGGCGTTGATCGAAGTGGCGATCGGTCCGATCGTGGCGACCGCTGCTTCGAGTGCTCTCTCGTCCCGAGCTGGCAGAATGGCCCACGACGTAATATTGACGACGCTCAAGTCCTCCTGGAATCTGCATCTACCTTCCTGACCGAACATATTCGATTTTCAGAGTCGTTTCCCTTTTTTGCCCTTTCTTTCGCGCCGCCTCGGCCGTACGTCAAAAATCGAGTACAAAACGGTCGGTGCAGCCCCATATTTAGCGATTGACCAAAATGGCGGCCTGAGGGTTTCGTTTTTATTAAAGGGGCTATACCAGTGTGATACTTTAAAAAAAAATCGATTTTTTTGCTTTTTTCGACAGTTTATACTTTCAAGAATATCATTATAATTTATATAATTTATATCAATATCATTTTATCTTGCAAAAATCGATAGTTAAAACTTTAAACGCTTTTTCTCGAAAGGAGATTTTTCAAATTTTCTGACGTAACTCAAAGAGCAATTATCCGATTAACTTGAAATTTGAACTGTGTACTCTTGAATATATGTATTCTACAATGACGTAGGATATTTTTGATTGGATGAAAATTGACGATTTGGCATTGAAAAAAACGACCATTTTATAGGCAAGAAAACAGACTTTTTTCATAACTACGCCATTTTGTTAGATTTTGATATTTTTCGAAAATCCTACGTCATTATACAGGATATACCTTCCAGTTTAACGACATTTTTTCCTTTTTCGGTTTCAGCTACTCAATCGGCCGGAATCGTGTCAGCAGTGGAGGAACTTTTTTTTTGGCGCCTCCGAAGGCAGCGCATACGTCGCTTGGATCTCAATATTTTTCTATGAAAAAATTATGTAATATAGGTCAAATCTAGCCAAATATATTCTTAATTTTCCGAAATATTTAATTGAGTACTTTTCTTCCAAAAAATTCCCGAAAATCACCCAAATTTTCAGCGTTCACACTGATATAGCCCCTTAAAGAAAAAAGAAGGAAAAAAGATGGTAAGCCAACCTTGGCCTTGTAGGGATAAGCTGAGCCTGCCATGAGTCCCTTCGCCTTTTCAAGGTATCTGAGGGTGTTCCTGAGCGAGCCACCGGCACATCCGACATTTCCGGTACTCGTGCTGCAGTCGATCAGCTGTTGCGCGCTCAGTGGCATCATTGCACCGGTTGCCTTGAATATCTGACCCTCTATGCTCCCGGTTATCGAATAGGCGTAACAGCTCCCGCAATCGCGTTGGTTCACGGGCGCCGTCAGAAAGCCCTTTTCCCGCCAATCCAAATGTGTCGGAATGGACCGAGGGTCGTGAAGGATCGCGGCTACCAGTGGATTGTCGGTCACCCGACGTCGACGACTCGGCACCAGTTTCACCTGATTTTAAACGTCCTCTCGAAATCTCATCGAAAAACCTTCATCTCAACTACTGAGTCATCCCATAAATAATACGATTTTTTATACTTTTATTTTTCAAAATTAAGATAAACAAAATTCTTTTTCACTGCAGAATATACTCTCTTTCGTTTTCTACAATGTTCTTCTATCTTTATGGTAGCCTTTCAGGCCCTTTTCCAAAATACAATTGGTCGTGACGAAAAATGCAATCGAAAAAACGCAACTTTTATGGGATGATTTATAATACTAAACTAACAGGACTTGAGGCTTTAAACTCATGGAAATAAAAAAAATACGGATTAGGAAGGACGGCAATTAAAATGGAAAGAAGAAATTATTACTAAAGTGATAGGCCTAAAAACTAGAATTCCGCACATGGAAATGAAAATTATTTAAATACTTGTTTTTTAAAACCTCGTTTTCAAAACGGACAGAAAAGTATAAAATAATTTCTCCTAGACCTATACAGATTTATAACCCAATACATATTTCAACCCTATACAGATTATCCTGAAAATGTTTGATTCTGAATTTTTAATAGCTATGAAAATACTTGTAAGATTTAAAACGAAAAACGTGGGGTGCATGCAATAGATAATTCATGCACGAATAGATCACCTAAGTCACGACCGATTTTATTGCACTGCAAACAATATAAACTGTTGTGTGAGTTTTTTCAACGACAGCTACTCCCTACACTTCATCTATTGGATACGCCCCACGTTTTTCGTTTTAAATCTTACAAGTATTTTCATAGCTATTAAAAATTCACAATCACAAATTTTCAGGACCATCCGTATAGGGTTAGGAATCTGTATTGGGTTATAAATCTGTATGGGGCTAGGAGAAATGATTTTATACTTTTAAATCCGTTTTAAAAACGTGGTTAACATTTTTTTTTATTTAAATAATTTTATTTCCTGCTTTTTAGTCTTGTGTGTGTCCAATTTTGCTTCTCCTTCTCTAGGCGTCACTTGCGTGGACTGTCTCCTTGACCATTATAGAAATTGTCACTAATGCACTAATTACTATTAATATTAGTATTATTATTTTTAAACAATTTTCTCTTCCACTAAACTGTATTTGTTATTTCTTTATTTATTTTTTCATATTTTTGTGCTCTTTTTCTCTCTCTGTGACAGACTTGCCTGTTTGTTTATTTGTCTGTCATCCAGATCTGAGCTATGTTCAAAGTTCCAAGTCTCTAGCACGTCCGGAAGTTAGTTTAAAATCGATTGCAACATTTTTACCGAACAGACTGACAGATAACCAAGAAAGCGAGTTAATAAAAATGTGGTAAAATACGGATGAAGAAACACGAAAAGAAGAAAAGAAGACATGGAAACTAAAAATCACGGATCGGGATCACGCAACAGAGACGAAAAACAAATAGTCTTGATTGATGGTATTATGATCAGATTCATTAAGAATTATTGTGATTTTTTTTTTGTTTCCATGATGGTCATTCAATTATAATCATTATTATTAATATTAGTGAATTATCGTCATTGTTTTAGAAGCAGAATTATTATTATTACCATGGTAAGTAGTTATTCTTCTTATTCAATCATAAGGCGAATAATAATAATTGCAAGACGATGACAAGAAAATAAAACAATAATGATACTTGAATTATAATTATTATCATCATTGTTATCAAATTGTTATCATCATGGATTGAATAGAACTATTATTAGTAAAATGAAATTATGAATTGAGCTCATTATTATCATTTTTAATCTTGATAATATTAGTAATAATTGAACTATCATCATCATTACTATTACCATTATTATTTCGCGCTATATATACATCCTGGATTATTACGATAATAATAATAACACTTATTATTATTATCGTTGTTGTTGTTGTTGTTAATATAACAACACTGATTTGTATTATCATTATTCAACAACAAGGCGAAAAATAGTCATCGAAAGACCACGATGGAGACAAAAAAAATAATTGAGAAAATAAAATAATTCCGATGGAAATGAATTATGATCGAAGCGATAGGATCTTGTGTCGAGTGCGCTGACGAGGTTTAGTTCGTTCCAGGATTCAATCACGACGATATATTACACATATATGACATATTATACATATACGACATGTTATACATATATGCGTACGGACGGATAAAAATTACGCACCAGTTGACGAATATACTGTTTCGTACTTAGATCGGAGAGATGATTGTCGCGCAGCGTGTAACTGTGATGACCAGCAGCTGCCAGCAAATTGTGTTGATATATCTTCATTATATTCTGCTCCCATGCCAATCGTTTGCGAATCTCGCATTTTCCCGTATAAGTCTTGTTGTGATTCGCCTGCGTCCCCGAACAAGACAACGATAAAAATGGAACGATAAATTCGGTTGTGATTAAAAAAATAAGAGTGTCAATCCTGTGCCGTCGATGACCTCGAAGATTGCATTGTTGGAATGCAACGGAAGTCAATTATTTTTAGTTGCTTAAAAGTTTTCTTGGACAATTTTGACTCCGAAAATCCCTCAAATGTTTTTACGCATTGTTATTGGAAATTTACGACCGTAATTAAAAAAAGTCTTTCGACAATGAGAAAAATAAGGGAATAAAAATTAAACAAAGAAATCGTTGCATTCCAACATGGAAACTTCAATGTCGTGAAAGTCACTCAACAGATTTTACGTATTCCTATTAGAGATTCACGACGTTAATTTGCAAACAATGACTTTGGATGCTCATAAAAATAATTAAGTGAAAAATGAAGTAGTAAAGATCGTTGCATTCCAACGATGAAAACTTCAACGTTAATGCCGTTGATTAAGAGGTTAGGCAACGAGCAAGAGGTTAGGTAACGGGTATAAAATCATGTGCAAATTTAACAATTTTTTCCGTATAAAGAAGTGATTCACTCATAAAATTAATTACCCCCACTTGCGATTTTGAAAAAATCGTTTTTTTTTTTATTGCATTTTTTTGAAGTATAAGTATCCGGGCCCATACTTCTGTATGAGCCCGGAATAGATGACTCTATGTAAGTTTACAAAAAAAAATATTTTCTTCGTGTAAACTGAAATTGAAACTTTAAACGCGTTTTTCTCAAAATGGCATTTCTGAAGTCGGTGACCAAGATTACTCGAACACTAATGAACCGATCTTCTTAAAATTTTGCAGGCTTATTTAATACATAAAAATGTAGTCTTTACTCGTTCGATTTTTTTTTTCGAAAAAAATGGCCGTTTTATAGCCAAAAAACGGCCGTTTTTTTCGTTAAAATCGAACCATTAACTTTGACTGTCCGCCATTTTGTGAAAAATGAATATTTTTTAAAATCCTTCGATTAAAGACTAGTTTATACTTATATTTGACTAAATCCATCCGCATTTTTTTTCAGATGATCCACTTCGCCGCAATGTTGGTCACCGCAAACCGTGTATATAAAAACATTATTCCATTGACGGCCATTTGCCACTAAACAATGTAATGTTTTTCAATAAAAAAATTACTGAAAGTTCTTCAAGATGTGTTCTTTAAGATGGTATATTGATCGATTAAAAAAGTTTTGTAGTTTTCTTTAAAAAAATTCATGAAAAAGGCCTTTTTTGCGCTACAAGTGGGGGTAACGCCTTAAATTCCGTACGTACTTCTCTAGGTATTCTAATGTAGATAGACGAGAATTTTTGTTTTTTGTTTTAGGTAAAAAATTGTGGGTGCTCAATGTCACGCCGCGGAACGCCTAAAAAAGGATAACAAAAAAAAATTAGTAGTCGGCCATTTTGTACACCGAAAAAAAATATACATTTTTTCTAACAGCTTGATATTCATGCTAAATAGATGTGTAATTAATTTTATGAGTGAATCCCTTTTACATACGAAAAAAATTGTTGAATTCGCACATGATTTTGTACCCGTTACTGTGGCCTAACCCCTTAATCGACCGGCGAGGGACAAATGCACGTCGTACCTTGTAAAAGTACCAGTAGTCGTTCAACTGTTTGGATATATCGGCTGGCAATCGGCGAGTCTTGCCCATGAGTTCGTCCGCGAAACCGTCGACGATCACGATAGCCGAAACTAGAAAAAAAATCGCCCGATCAAACTTCGCGAACTTCATGATAAACCGATCAAATTTTTTGACACTTTTTATTTCGCGATTTTCGTCCGATCGTTCTCGCGACTGTTACGTGTAACGATTTGACGTATGCGAACTCTCGCCTTGTCGCAAAAATTTTTCGCACCTCGAGAACGCCACTCGCATATGTCGTGCGGCTTCGATCTGCGTTGTCAGCAAATTTGCCAATTTCGTAATTGTACACAAAGACGAATCGCTGCGCTTACGAATAATGCGGGCTCGTCTCGCTTGCCGGTCACCGCACGTGGGCTCATAATGTATTTCGCAATGATATTTCAGAAAAGTTGTAGATGTTACGTTATTGTTCCGTGGAACAGCGGAACTTTACGAGTATGTCGTGTGCGCATGTCGCGTGCTTGGAGTTTTCTTTATATTACATTTTTTTTTATTGTTGCAACGGGAGTAAGTTTTTTGAAACATTTGGCGTTGATTGTTGATATTTCGGAATGATAGCGCATGATTTAGCCATTTCCAAATTGCATTGGAATTGGATACTTAAGGCGGGATATACATTTACAATGATAAAAAAATCGGTTTATAGAACTATACGGGGTGTCCCAGAACCGATGGTAGTTCCTAAAATGAGGGGTTGAAGGAGAAATTCTGAGTCGATTGATATAAGCATGTGTGGGTCTCAGATCAACCCCTGAATTATTATTAAGGGGTCATACCAGTGTGACACTTTCAAAAAATCGAATTCTTTTTTTGCCTTTTTCGACAGTTTATCCTTACAAGAATATCATTATCATTTATATCACTTATATCAATATCATTTTATATTGCTAAAATCGATAGTTAAATCTTTCAACGCGTTTTTCTCTAAATGAGTTTTTTCAAATTTGCTGACATTGTAACTCAAAGAGCAATTATCCGATTCACGTGAAATTTGAACTGAGTACTCTTGAATATATTTATTCTACAATGTCGTAGATTATTTTTGATTGGATGAAAATTGACGATTTGGCATTGAAAAAAACGACCATTTTATAGGCAAGAAAACAGATTTTTTTTTTATAACTAAGCCATTTTGTTAGAATTTGATATTTATCGAAAATCCTACGTCATTGTACAGGAAATACCTTCCAGTTTAACGACATTTTTTCCTTTTTCGGTTTCAGCTACTCAATCGGCCGGAATCATGTCAGCAGTGGAGGAACATTTTTTTGTTCCTCCGCTTCCGAAGGCAGCCCATTCCGAAGGCAGCCCATACGTCGCTTGGATCTCAATATTTTTCTATGAAAAAAATATGTAATATAGGTCAAATATAGCCAAATATATTCTTAATTTTCCGAAACATTTAATTGAGTACTTTTCTTCCAAAAAAATCCCGAAAATCCCCCAAATTTTCAGCGTTCACACCGGTATAGCGCCTTAATTTTTAAAGGCGGGCCAATCAGGTGCGCCCGATGAGCCGGCGTAAATATTTATAATATTGCTACCTTCTTCTTGATGAGAATTGCTTTTGAAAAATTAGAAAAAAACCTACGTTTTTAATCCAAATTTGGAAGTAATTTTGTGTGAAATGTTGATTTTGTTTTGTAAATGCGTGCCACTCTCTTAAATTTGCATTTTCTTCATTTTAATTACAGTCAAATAGAAACTATCCAGGTTCTAACTGATTTTTTAAAATTTCTTTGCAAATCGAAGTCTACGCGAAGCTAGACTGCACGCCGATTCGCAACTCCCGCGGCAACCTTGCTGTAACACTCTGCCACAGCTCCGCCATTTTTAAGATAAATGAATTTAAAAAATTCTTTTTGCATACTTAAATATACTATTAAAGTATACATAAAGCCCTCATTTTTTTATCTCCACAGTAGCCTAACCCCTCAAAATAAGTAAATACAGTAGAACCTCGATTATCCGAATTTTCGGTTATCCAAACGCTTTGGCGCCTTATCCGAACTCAATGATGATCTTTTTTTGCTCAGTCAAGGTATCACCCTAAGGTATCCCCATTTTTACCTCAATAAAGCTTTTTTCTAACACTTCGAGATATTTTCAAAATACATTATTGCCTATATGAAACTTCATACATCAGATCGTATATGAGGTATCCGTGAATCCGGTGGACTTTTTCCCTGACCCCCGTCAATTTGTTTTTTTTAAATCTGATTCCATTGACTCTAAAAGACACCCTGATTTTTTTTACATTTTTCGAAACAACTCTTAGTAAAAAAAAAATTCTCCGAAAAAACGCCTCGATTTAAAATCCTGAAAAAATGCCCAAAAATGCGTGATTAAATGTAAAAAATTTCAACCTATAACCCGCAGTGGAAGTATGATTTCTTTTGTGCTTTCTGAGCAATTAACGTAAAAAAAATCCGAAAAATTCAAGAACCGCTTACTTCGGGCGGATACTCAAATATTTTGATACCCACAATGAATTTTTTTGACCATTTTTGAATAACCAAATCACAATCATGGACCGTGAACAGTTGGCAGTCAATTTTCGGATTTTTTTAAACGTTAATCGCTCAGAAAGCACAGAAAAAATCATACTTCCACTGCGGGTGATAGCTTGAAAATTTTGACATATAAACACGCATTTTTGGGATTTTTTCAGATCTTCAAATCGGGGTGTTTTTTCGGAGAAAATTATTTTTTCTTGACTGAGGGTTGTTTCGAAAAATGTAAAAAAAAATTCAGGGTGTCTTTTAAAGTCAATGGGATCAGATAAAAAAATCGAATTGGCGGGGGTCAGGGAAAAAGTCCACCGGATTCATGTGGAATGCATCATACACATTGTCGGCATAAACGAGAAACTGCACTGAAATGGTTTGAAATCCATCCAGAAAATAGTCCCACACAGCTACTGTTCCAGAAACGAATTCGAGACTTAGCGGCCAAGAAACGGGCACTACTATGACACAGCCAAAAATTGATCATTATTTCAAGCCGCAATTGTGATGTAACTCCACAAGTAGTGGTGGTATAAAAATTGAAACTTTATTCATTGTTAATTGTTATCAAATAAAGAATTAAGGCCTCGTTCGATTAATAAAGGGAATTTTCGATACTATTTACATTAGAAGATTTTTACAGCGTAGATTTTCTCGGAAAACCGACATATATTTTCGATTATCCGAATTTTTATTTATCTAAACGAAGCCCGGTCTCAATTAGTTCGGATAATCGAGGTTCTACTCTACATAAATAATATTAATCTCACAAATAATAAAAAGTCCCGCGCATGCAAATAATAACAAATAACGATAATAACATCAATAATAATATAGCCAGACCTAGAGGACAATTTAAACCAAGCAAATAGATAAATACTAATTATTCTGATGATCATAATAATAATAAGTCCCTCGCATATATTAAATCTGATAAGGCTGAGAGTTTTAATCGCTCCGGACCTTCGCCGACTTGAAGTTTCATCGTCAATTTATCTCAAGATAAGCAAAGTCTCCCCGAGCACGACCCTATGAATATTTCTCAGTAATGAAGAACGCTCATCGCTAACGACTTTAGGCTGCACTTGTAAATTTGCGGCGAAGTTGCCGCTATGCGCAAAAGTAGCGTTGCATACCAAGCGTGATATACGCTCGGTGACGGGTCCTCGGATTCAAATGACTCTCCCGTTCACCATCTCCGGAGTTGCGCGACCCGGAGCGATCAAGTATGCGCACGAGGTACGCGAGCGTCCGTTTGAAACGAAGTCGCGATTTCTCAGACTTGCATGAATATCAAGGCATTGACCTTAATTCATAAGAATCCAGTCTATCGGAGGCGCACAGGGCTCCACGCGAGCCCGCAAAGTTTGAAAATCCATTTGACTATTTCTCCCGCGTATCGATGATGTGTTGCAACTTTATCCACCGAAATGTTGTAACGCGGCATGTGTATGCGTGTGCATTGAATGCATTTGCCGCGAATTGTGATCCTGAATTGCGATCATGTTAATCGGCGAATTATTGTACTTGTGGGAGCCATGGGCTCGTTTTGCATGCACCGCAATCTCAGTGTCGTCCTTCGCGCGAAATGGAGCCGTGAACCAGTTTGGTCGCGGGTGCATTTGGATGCACTCGTGACGAATCCAATCGCAATTGCGTTCACGTAACGTCTCGGATGCCTTGGATTCGATAACGTTATCTAGCTCTCTCTCTCTCTCTCTCTCTCTCTCTCTCTCTCTCTCTCTCTCTCTCTCTCTCTCTCTCTCTCTCTCTCTCTCTCTCTCCCTCTCCCTCTCTGGCTCACTCATTGATGCAACACTCAACAATGATGGAAATTCCAGAACCGTGCTCCTGAAAAATGGTGCGGGCAAGAAGTGTATGCAGGTACACTGACAGAAAAATTCTATTGAAATTAACTAACCGCGTCTATTTGATTTTTTTTTAATTCGAATTAACTAGATTTTTCGTTGAATCAAATTTTTCCTATTGCATTCCATTTTTGGAATTATTTATTTTAAATATATTTATTTATTCAAACGATAATCTATTTAATATCCACCAATAACTAAATATTTTATTTAATCCTAACAAATCTGTGATTTGGTTTCATATGTTCAAAAAACAATTTAATTGAATCCACTAAATTGATCTATGTGATTTTTTTAAATTTAAATTCAATAGAATTTTCGTAAACTCAACCATTTTTCTATTTGATTGAACTGATGGTCTGTCTTCATTGCAACACACATATCAAAGGGGTGTGGGGGTAGATACCTCTCCAATTATCACAATGATGTTAACTAATTGATATATTTCATGTGATACAATAAATAATTATAGAAATTAATTTGGTCTCTTATGCCATATCTGCGACCAAGATGTCACAAGCACTCGGTAGCATAGGGCCAGCGTGCGTAGCGATGAGTAATTAAGTTCTAAGGTCGATTCCCTATAGGTGAAATATTTTCTGCGAAAAAAAATCATTTCAGAAGCCCAGGGAATGACGAATTGCGATACGAAATCGTTGTGGTAAACTCTCAATTAAGTGTTTCATTTAATTTTTGATTTATGAAATGATTTTATGCATATAGTACACTTAGATTTACAGTGTACATTGTAAGCAAATAAAGATTTATTTGAAGCGAATCCTTATTTCTTCAATTTGAATATATTTAATATTTAAAAAGAATGGCTTAAACAAATAAAAAAATATATTTGAAACAAATAAGATCGTAGTACGCCGTGAGAGAAGGAAAAAACCCATTTGATTTGAATCGATCCTATTTAATTCAAATTTTTTTGGCAGTGTAGCGACGGCGCACTCTTGGTTGAAATCGCGAGATGGCAGCTCTCGCGAAAATCCTAGCCATCGTTGACAGTCAGAGAGGAGAGAGAGAGAGAGAGAGAGAGAGAGAGAGAGAGAGAGAGAGAGGCAGGGGAATTCGGATCCCTCTCTAGGTCTCACAATCTCACCCCCCACTTTCATGATTATTTCTGCCCAGGCGAAATTGCACGAGGCTATTCTCACACAACTTGTGGTGCGTTGGTGGATCTCCGGTCTCGCGAGCAGCAGCCGAGTGAAGGTAGTTAGGAGAGGAAAAGAGAGCGAGAGAGGGGAGGGGAAGTTAAAAGTATAAGCGATTAGGCAGCGCATTCTAGAAGAGGATATCCTCTTTTCCTTCAGCTTATGATGGAGGCAGTCTTTGGTAGTCCAATTGACGTTGGAGGGAGTTGAAAGCAGCTAAGTCTGTGTTATCCAATTGTCCCGATGTATATGTGCCCCGGGAGCGAACTAAAGTGCGATTGTCTCGCGTTTGCTCATCAACACGTCAAACGCCAGCGTCAGCCTGAGTCAACAGCCAGGGAAAACCTAAATTTCCAGTACACCACACAAAGCCAAGTTGACAGTGCATGCGATCAGAGATATTGGAGTCTTTGCGGAACACACTCGAAAGCGCCTTTCATCCGCTCATGACGTTAGTCCGAAGTAGATATTCATGTGTGTGTGTGTGTGTGTGTGCGCGCGCAAACATTTGCCGTACCACGCGCGCGAAACGGGATCCGCAAATTCGGAACGGACCGGCGTTAATCCGGTTCCTCAAATGTCATCAAGAATCCCGCGTTTGACGATTATGATGTGATGCTGAAGCATTGACGGGAGAAATGCCACAATCAAGCCACGAGCGGGTGAAAGTTGGAGAAACGCACGAACCGCGTAATTATACTGCGGTCCGTTTCCACATGTTCCTACGATTCAACGCCCGAGTCCATCGCGTTCCGGAGTCCGCATGACACGGCCTGGTCGTTTCTGTTTATCGAGTCACGTGCTCGCGTCAGTGAACGATCAGTGGGCCCAAACGGGCTGGAAAAAGTGCGGCGGTATCGCGGATTTGAGAGGAGTCGCGTGTGCCTGACGATAAAAGAGGTAACTGCCATTGGGGCAACGCATAGGCACATTGGTGGAACGTGGATGTGATAACGAAAATCTCCGAGTACAGATGGTTGAGCATTGGGACGTTGGAGACGGTAGATACATGCCATTTTAATGCCATTAAAATGGCATCTATCTACTATGCCACATATCTAAAATGCCATTAAAATGGCAAATATATACCGTCGATGTCAATTATTCGGATGTGTTTGGGTTTTTGGTAGAGAAGACCAACGAAACGTGATATCAATCCTTTCGAGTTGTTCAGGCTTTCTGGAGTTTTTAGTTGAAAAAGGCGATGGAATGCAATATCGATCGTTTGGGTGTGTTTAGGCTTGTTTGGGTTTTCAGTAGCAAAAAGGTGATGGAATGCTGCGTCGATTTTTTCGGTTTGTTTAGGCTTATAGGGGTGTTTAGTAGAAAAGCGCGATGCATTGCGATGTTCACTGTTTGACATTATTTAGACTTGTTGGGATTTTTTTAATTGGAAAAAGGCAATCAAATGCCACGTCGAATGTTTGGGCTCGTTTAGACTTGTTCGTGTTATTGGTAGAAGAAGGCAATTGAATGCAATGTCGATTGCTTGGATTTATTAGGCTTGGTTGGGTTTATACCAGCAAAAGGAAATGAAATGCAATGTCGATTGTTTGAGTTTTTTTAAGCTCGTTGAGATTTTTATCGGAAAAAGGCAATTGCATGCAATATTCTTTGTTTAGTTTGTTTTAAATAGAAAAAAGCGACACAATGCAGTGGCAATTGTTTAGCTGTTGCTTCACGGCAGAACGCTTGGGTTTATTTAAGCCAGCCTAGATTTTAATAGAAAAATGAACCTTTGTTTGTCAGGTGATATGAGATCTTATTGCCTTTTTCTCACCAATAACCGAATCTTATCCAGATTATTGACGGATTTGAGTGAATAATCTGGATTAGTTTCGGTCATTAGTAAAAAAGTAGTAAGATCTGAAGTCACTTGACAAACAAAGGTGATTCGCCTAATCCAGAGCTGCACATACGTATTCAGTATTACATAGGATGCATTCGAGTTACGAAAACCTTGTTAACAAAGGATTGAAATTTTCTCCAAACTATCAATGCACCTTTCTTTCCACGTCTAATATTTTTGTCCCGCGGCGACAAGAATTCTAATCGGTTAATCAAATCTGCTCTATCTTATCGTCCCAAACCACTTGATTTACCCAATTATCATGCTCTCATTCGCAGCTGCTGTCAGATGGTGTCGAACCGTTGGAACGCAGTATAAATTGTTTCTCCATGACTTTATTCCCGTTATTATGTCTAACCCAAGCCTGAATGTGCCAAAAAAGCTGACAATTGAAGAAAAAAATGAATTGTTATCGTACGATGGAACTATTACGTCGTGATTCGAGTCAGCAATTGATTTGCGATTATATGAGCGATCAATTGAAGAATTCTTGGTGTACGAAGAATCCGTTAGGCGGACAAATTTGCTTTGGCTCGCGATCGGGTACTCCCGTTTGGCGGCGCCTGACCTTTCACTTGCTCTCTCTCTCTCCGTCGCTCTTGCGGGCGGCCGCACGTTGGTTGAGGGATCGAGGCGCGACAGTGGCGCCGTGTTCTCCCGCCTGTACGTTAGAGCGGCGGCGCGGTAGATCTCCCGCGCTGGTCCAGGCTGCGCACACGATCGCGCGCGCCGATGGGGCGCTGCTATCTCGTTCGCTCCGCGGGCCACGTAAAACCTCTCTGCGTTCTCGCTCCCTATCTCTCTCTCTCCAACTTTGCCAGTCGTATATGGCGACGTTCGCGCTTCGTTGCTAACGCGCGAGGAGGAGCGAGCGCGCGTGTTTATCCGTCACAGCTGCGAAGCGCGAAGGCGCGCGCGGGCACCATGTCTCTGCGACGTGATCGTTCCCTCGGGAATGGGAGTTGATTCAAATGTTGCTTCTCTTCCTCCTCTGCTTCTTACTCTTCGTTCTTCATTCTCCCTCGTTCTTCTCTAATTCACATCGAATGAGCGTGTTCATTGCTCGGCGGTCTCGTGATTCTCTCTCTGCCCAGTTGATAATTGGCACACACCGAGCCACGACGTTGTTGTTCCCGGTTTTTCTTCGCCACTGCTCTCCATACGATCGCAATGACTTAACGCCATCCATCATCGCTCGCGCCGCGACAACTGTGCGTGCCAGTGTTATATTTTGATAATCTTCGTGCTTTTTTTTTTAAATCTTCGCTGGGACGAAGCAGTGTCGTTGTTGTGCAGTGCAATGGAAAAATGATCGTGCAGACGACGAAGGCTGAACGAATCGACGGATTTGCCGGCTGGATTTGAATTGTTCCTTTTTTTTTAGTTTTCTTCGTTGCTTTTCACGTTCGATGTTTATCGCGAGACAGTGACGTCAGCGCGCTTTGGATTACGAGATGGACGAGTCGGGGATTGATATGGGCTTTGATCTCGCGGCTCTCACACACGGGGATGATTTCGATCTCGAGTACAACAATGAGTTCGATCAGGCACTCTCGATGCTGTCGAGCTCTCAGGACTTTATGTACTACGAGCTCAAGAGCCGCGCTCCCGACACCGGCAGGTGCGTCTTTTGTGCATTGTCTTTTAACAAACTCCGCACGTGCTTTCCTACAGTTTTTTTTTTAATTTTCATTGATTTAACGTTTTCCCGAGCTTGTGACGAGCCGCAATAATCTCGGGGAACGTAACTATTGTGATGAAAATATCGCACAGCTCGATACACGATGGAAAATTCAGTTACTGAGCCTTTGAGCTTTTTTTGAGGTGTCCATTTCTATGAGCAGAGGATCCTTCGTTATCGCTGTCAAAAAACATTTTTCACAGGTTGCCAGATAACGAAAAAATAATTAATGCTTTTGTGGTAAACTCTGGAAAACGTCATCGACGAATTGGATCTCGCTGTATTGAGAGGTGCAAATAGTAACTTGTTTCTACATTTAATCTACATATTAGACCGGTTTGACTTGCAATTCCAGTGGCTGATTACATGCTCAGATAGCGTGAAAAAAATCTCACGGATTGCCTTGTCAATGTCGATTTGATACTTCGAAAATTTTAGAAAGGGTAAAAAAATAGCGGAGAAAATTAATTGAAAAAGCAAAAGTGGCGGAAGATGATAAAAACGGATAAATTATGGCTCACGCCAAATTGGGTCAATGACTAAAATGGATAAAATGGCTCAACAATGTTTCCAAACGGATAAAAAAAATGCCCAAAATGGCTAAATGATGCATCGAATGGCAAAAATGAAAAAAAAAAACGATTAAATAATATTTTCAAACGGATAAAAATGCACAAAATGGCTAAATAATGCACAAGACAGCAAAAATGCAAAAAAAATGGCTAAACACTTTTTCCAAATGGTTGAAAAATGCACAAACGGCTAAATCATGCGAAAAATAGCTAAACAACATTTCCAAACGGCATAAAAATTAAACAACGGTGAAAAATGGCATACTTAAAATGGAAAATTGTTTCTTCGAACTGATTCTGTGGTGAGGGGCCATCGACCAGATATTTAGTCCTTGCAAAAAATGTGAGGTACTTCCGCCATTTCTTTGCGTTCAGGATAAAAGAATATTCAGATTGATAACAAAAGTACCGTTATTTTGACCAAAAGTTTGGTTTCAGATCCCGACCGTACGTTAAGTTCATACAATGGTTTTTTTTAGTGCATAAAATGACCAAATAATAATTTAAAAATGCATAATATTGCTACATAGTGGGTGAAGAAGGGTATTAAAAAATTACGATCTTTGACGTATTCGAGTAGACGAAAATTTCGGGAAAGATTACACAGAACTAGGACGATGGATCAATGAACATTTGACATTTGACGTCACAGTTGAAAGTCCTTGAGAAATATACGTTGAATAATAAACAAAAGGAATAATAGTAGAGAGAGGGAGAGAGAGAGGGCGCTTTTTATAGATCCGGGATGAACATCCAAAATATCGAGATTTCTTTCGGTTTTCGTCACTTCATTTAATACGATCGCAATGTAATACATACACTTTTATGAAAAGACTCGGGCCCAAAATTTAACGAGCACTTCGGTCTGTCGGGCTTTTCACGTCACCTGTTGAATTTTTTACCGATTTTTCCAACTCCTGCGGGACCTACCTTTCGACAGCGTAACAATGTTTTTTTTCCCGGTCTCCGGTATACATGTAAGGTACTAATTATTTTTAGCACGTTCTCAACAAATTCAATCATTTTGCGATGAAGAAATAGATGAACCTTCTTACTGATTTTGAAAAAAGAATGATCCAAGAAATGTTCAAAAAAAGAAAAAATGCAGTGATTTCCAAAAATCGGCATTGCATTTTTAGCGATAAAAGAAACATTTGTTTCCACCGGTTAATTGTAAAATTATTCATTCGAGCCAATAGAAATAACCGGTAACAAATGACAATTCGTTTCGAGTTTTGATGGATTTTGCCTCGTATCGGAAAATGTTGTAATCGGGTGCTCGACAGAAAAAAATCGTCACTTTTATTGTGATTTTCCATTACATGATATGAAAATCGCGTTCGAAAGTGAGATCGCGTTTGTACACACATGTACTCGAAGTGAAAGGTACAAGAGCTCGCCGACCTCATCGGGAGATGGTTCTTCATACATATCACGAATATATATACAGGGTGGTTCGAAAAGTGACGTCAGAACGAAAAATCTAGATGCCTTGTTCAATACTTATTCAAATCACCCTCATCGATGTTCTGCGGTTTTTTTTATTTTCAAAGAAAAAATCATTTTGCAACTTTTTCCCCTGTTTTCCTGTAGCATTGGTTTTTATTATTTTTATTTCGTGTATCTACTCCCCTCTTAGAAATTTTCAAATGCAATTGGGAGTCATTCAGACTAGTACAGTCGAACCTCGATATAACGAATTTCAAGGGAAGCTCGTTATATCGAGTTTTCGTCATATTGAGATTTCGTTATACCGAAGTCATGTTCCTTAAAATGTTCTTTTAAAAAAATATATTAGTGTTATATATAGGGATATTTTTAAAAGAATGAAAGGTTTGAATTAGAGCATTTTTAACAAGCAATTAGCAATTAGGGCATAATGTATATGATTATGCCGTTGTATCAAGGTTTCGGGTGTCTATCGGAAGGGAATGGACAAATCTTCGTTATATCGAGGATTTCCTTATATCGAGGTTCGACTATATAAGTATTCTTTTTTATCATCTGAACTTTAGTGACTGATTCTCTCAACCATATTTTTTAAACTTTTGATCCAAATTTAAAGTGTTTACGTTACTGTTCAGTTCGTAATTTGTTCATTGCTTCGATGCACTGGAAGAAGATAATACAGATTTAAAAATCACGACGAAAGTAGATGCACGAAAAAAAAAATTAAAACATAGATCGTAAAGCTAAAAAAGGTCAAAGAACATAAACATTTTGGTAGTCACTTTTCAAGCCACCCTATATATATATATATATATATATATATATATATATATATATATATGAATATGTATATATATACAAACGAGGCATGCACGATATTATTATAAAGAGACGAAAAATTGTGCTAATGCAAAATTTTCACTACCACGCGAATTAATGTTGTTTACACAATGGAAAAAAAATGGAACCTAAAATTACCTACAGCTTTTCATGACACAGACGAACCTTTTTGATCCTTTACATAATTCATTTCAATTAAACACAATCTTATCTCTTATCGGAATTTTCGGCCGTTTGGACTTTATGGCCGAATTACTTGTGCAATTTGGATCCACCTTAAGAGCGAACCTGTATGATAAATGGCTCATTATCAGTTGTCCACTACTTCAAGGTGTAGATACGATTCTCAGTTATACGAGAAATGTGAGGGTATATACATACATACATACATACATACATACATACATACATACATATATATATATATATATATATATATATATATATATATATATATATATATATATATATATATATATATATATATATATAATATCTTTTGCCTTCTCCGCCACAGTAAACAATTGTTTCACGTGTTCTCGAGCAAAACCGCTAATTGCTTCGAGAACGTTACACAAATATGTGTTTCGCGTGCAAAGTCTGTGTGTGCGTGTGTTGCGCCAATAATCGTCCGCCATTGTGCTTTTCAATGAAAACGGCAACGGGCTTGGTGAGGACGACGACGCATGCGCCGCTTTACGAACACGTGGAAAATTCTTGAACCGTTTTTTTTTTTTTGACATCTCAGCTTCGAGCGTCATTAACATTTATTCTCGTTTACGTGCAACGTAGGCGGGCATGGAGGAAAGATGACAAGTCGCATTCCATTTATCACGAAGCTTGCATCGTTGAAACGCAATAAAAATTAATTTTGTGAATTGCCAATTCTCTTTTTGCCACGTGCAAATGGATTTTGTACGCAGGATGAACGTAATTTGCGCGATGGAAATTACTGGAACTTTTTTGAGGATGCTTGTTGGGGATCCACAGGGTAAGAAGACGAAAAGGGATTGGATTGAAATCGAAATATAGGGAGGGATTTTTTAAAAGATTTTTTTTGTGCATTTCACTGATGGAAGTGTCAACTCGATTTTAAACATTTAGTGACGAATTATTTATAGCGATTTTTCACTTTAATGTTTCGGTGACTTGCTCCGGGTGAGAGAGACTACCATCAGAGCCTGGAAACGAAGGTGCATTTTGACAATTTTTTATAGACACCCAGAAGGTAGAACGAAAATAGAACAATGTGTCCTTTGGCTATCAACTGTATAAGAAAGTAAAGCCCAATCACCCCCACAGTTTTATATAGATTTTTTAAAGTGTCAAGGTGACCTCGAGTGTGGGGTTTCTTTGGCAAGGCATTGAAATGCAACTTATGTCAAAGATTGAGGGTCACTTCGACATCCTTTGGATAACAAAATTAATATTTTATACATTATACATGGGATTAAATTAAAAACAACGTTTTTTTACAATCAAATTGTGATATTTATTAAGGCGGGTGCCTGAATTAGAAGGTCCGAAAAATCGTTTTTTTTTTAATTCCTTAAATCGATAGATAAACTATCCAAGAATATATTTACAAAGTTACAGAGGCTAATTGTAAATATTTTCGAAGATATAAGGCCACAAGCAGAGAAGCGATTGATAATCGATATTGATATTTCCTCCTATTGAGAACTTTGAAGCCCGTTTTCTCCAGTTTTCATTTTCACGATTTTTCCAAATCGGCGGGCGTAACAGCAAAAAAACTAAACGGCCTATTGAATGAAACCAAAGTTTATTTTCTTCAGTATGAAAATCTCTTCTAAGTGAATTAAAAAAGTCGTTGGCAAAGTCTTTCAAATAATTTTTATAGCACGTTAAAGTGTTTTTTTAACACATTTTTTCTAATCTGAGAAAAATTACAATATCACGATTTTTCAGCTTTTTCTTCATTAACCCAGAAGAAAAATATATGACGATTGAAAATTTTATTAGTTTATTTGGTTTAGTCAAGAATTACGAGCTGCATCTTTCCCGCCGATCGAAAAGATTTCCGAAAAAACGCTTTTTTGGACCTTCGAATTCAGGCTCCCGCCTTAAGGAAAGACTTTTCATAAAAATATCAAGTACCTAGGGTACTATTATAGGCACTTAATCAGTCTTATAATTATCATCGAGATCAAAATCAACTTAGGCACCTAAACGCTTTACTACTATCAGCTTTAGCAATATTAAAATAAACTTCACCAACAAATTTGAGCAATAATAGAAAAAAAGTTAAAAAATAACTAGTCTGCGTCCTCGCACACCACACATTCATAGGCAGGATCGGTTGAGCCTTTGTTACACATACCACAGATCCATTTTTTGCAAGGGATGCAGCATATCCAGTCTGCAGCATGGCGGTAGAACCGGAAGTCACATCTATAAATGTGTGCGTTGGCTGCGCACACTACTATTTGTTTTCGAAAAATGGTGAAAAAAACACGTTTCTTTCACCCCTTTTGGAAAAAAACAGTAGATATCAAAAAATTTTTAAATCCTTGATAAGTGCTATAGCTATAGTTGTAAAGAATATGTGGTTAACATTTTATAAGGATCGGTTCTGTAGTTTCGAAGATTTTATCAACAAGGCGTCAAAAAATGTTGTTTCGAGAAAAACGCGTTTAACGGAGACTTTGTCCTTGGAGTGCCATATTTCAGGTGTCTACATTTTATTTTTTTTAAAGGAAACGCGTAAAGCTTTTTGAGTGCGGTTTTTTTCTTGCTTTTATTCATGATATACAGAACGTTAAAAATAAAAAAAAAACCAAAATGGCGACCGTTGCAGCTCCGCGAAAACAGGTCCTCAAATCGCGGGAGATAAACGGCTGACATCACTGCCCCCTCTTTGTTGATCTGAAATACAAATTCAAAGCATATTATCAATCTGTGACCCTTTGGTCATGGAATGACGGATGGGTTTTTCGTTTAGTACAAATTTCGAAAAATGGCGGCAATTAAAAAAAATCGAATTTTCGCGTTTTTTTCGCATAAAAAGATAAATAATAAATGCAAAAATGTATCTATCGAAAAAAACGATCCGTCATTCCGTGAAGACATATTTTCTGAGTATGCTCTCCAAATTTCAGGTCGATATGTTAATTACAGCGGTCAGGAGAATGTCAGCCATTTTTAAAAACATGTTTTCGAGAAAAACGCGTTTAAAGTTTTGTAATGTATTTACACAAATGTGTTTATAATTACCGCTAATCGGCAATGCCTGGTCCATAGAGGCATCCCTCCTCTTCTTCTAGCTGCTCATGTTGAGCTCAAATTGATTTTTTGAAAATTTCAAGGCCAAGGTTCCCTTAAAGTTTGTTTGGGTTACATAAATACATAAAAAAATTTTTTGTGTATTTCGAAAGTGTATCTATTAAGTGTAACAACTTTTATATCAATATCTATAATATAAACCTATCAAAAACATTCTTGAAAGTACCCTTTTTTTAGCGTCTAAAGTGAGAAGCCTCTCCATCACCGTGTGATAGACGCTTCGCTTCGTTTACACGCGATAAACCCTTAAGCCACTATATCACCGTGTGTCAGTTCTGTAACAGACGATCTAACAAGAAACTTCTCTCAGGTGTCGTCCTTCGATTCTGTTGAAATATATGTTATGAAGTATTGAAAACTAAGCGACACGTATTTTTTTATAGGCGGAAAAACGGTTTTAGGGGGTAAAACCAGCCCTCGAAGAAAGGCATGTCAAGGGGTAATATTGCAGTTTCACCCACAAGCAGTCGACGGATCGCAATGAAACAAAAACGAAAATTCTTTTAATCCGAAGCAATGAAAAATCCACGAGACAGTTATTGCAAAAACCAATAATTAAGGGGTGAATCACCCCTATTCGAGGGCCGGTTTCGCACTTAAAACCGTTTTTCCGCCGTTAAAAAAATACGTATCGCTATATAAGTTTCAACAAAATCGAAGGACGACACCTGAGGGATGGTCCTGTAAGTCCTCACAAAATCCTTATCACAATCAATGTCACACGACGGCTACAAACCGTTTTATGATTTTTTTAGTGCATTTCGTGCCAACTAGATGGCGTTAATTAAATCAAAATTGTTTCGAACTTCTTCTATCGCGAGATTGCAAGATTCGAGTGTGCGTAAAGTTTGCGAAAATCGAACAAAATATCAAAACGATAAACGGTGTGTAAAAAATATGACGTGGCTTTGTGCTATAACAAGCAAACCAACTGCTTCAAAGCATTCCTTACATCATAAAGGAATATTACGACACAAAGTAACATGTCTGGCATACTCCCTTCATTGCTTTATAACTATTGAATTGCCTCCTGGTTGAATTTTTCAAAAACTACATAATAAGTTTTCATTTTACTAAAACCTGCCATAAAGTCAACTATTTTTGAATGTTTACGTTGTCGAGTTATTTGAAGTTAACTGAGGGAATAATTTGTTAAATTGTAGGTGAAATTTCCGGAAAAGGGGAAGCAATATACCCAAGACGTGCAAGCCAATAGATAAATCGCGAGCGAAAACCGATTTAATCGGAATTCGATGAAAACTCCATAAAAGAATCGCAATTTCGATCCTCCGCGATCGGTAAAATCGACAACGACATGCCGCTCCCAAGCTTTAAATTCGTTATTAACATTTTTCGATTTTTTTGTTTTCGTTTCAAGAATCTCAACGACGAGCACAGTTTATCTCTTCCTTTCGTTTTCTTTTTTCATTGGAGCTATCCGAGAGATAGCACGGACAGAATAACGGCGTTATCAGGCCGCGATATCGTTCTCGAGGGACGATTCGTCGGATCTCTCTTAGCTCGCATACGTATGTGAAGGTGTATGCGTATAATGCAGATACAAACAATGGAGCATTTCGCAATTTTGTCTCGCGTCTCTTACTACGCGCGTGTTGACTCCGTCGTCGAAAACATTTTGTCTCACGCGCGTTCCTGCACTTCCGCGTTACTAAATGCTCTTGAAAGGTTTAGCATAACTTTTGTCATTTTCAAACTTACTTCTCGTAACTATGCCTCGACGTGAATGGAATCGTTAATTATGACAGGTGCCCACGTATTTGTTTGCCAAATAGTCACAAATGTTTGTAAAAATTAATCGGAAAAAAATCTGCAAAACTTCTCGTGTCGAAAAACAAGTATTGGTTTATTTTTTGGTTCAAGCCCGATTGCACACTTTCCTCTTCGCAAGATCCGGATCAACGAGCTTTGATTTTTCCTGTACATCGAAACAAATCAGCGTTTTATCAAGGCCAGGAATAATCCCATTTTTAGCCCTGGTATTCTGGCCCTGCACTAACAGAAAAATTCTATTGATATTAACTAACAGCGTTTATTTGTTCTTTTTGTAATTTGAATTAACTGGATTTTTTAGTGAAATCAAATTTTTCCTATCGCATTCCGTTATCGGAATTATTTGTATTAAATATATTTATTTATTCGAATCAAAATTAAAATTTAATATCGTCCAATAACTAAATATTTTATTTAATCCTAATAAATCTGTAATTCGGTTTCATGTGTTTGAAAAACCATTTAGTTGGATCCACTAAATGTACCTATTCAATTTTAAACTTTTTTAATTAAATAGAATTTTCGTAGGGTCAACCATTTTTCTATAGATATTTCAAATGATTAGATATAGATTCTTAAAAAAAACCCTATCTATATATATAGGGGTTACAAAATCACTGTGGTAAAACTCTCATTTAAGCGTTTCATTTCATTTTGGATTTATGAAACATTTTATGCATGTAGTGCACTCAGATTTACAGTGGATATTGTAATCAAATGAAGATTTATTTGCATCGAATCTTTATTTATTCAATTTGAATATATTTAATATGTAAAAAAGAATAGCTGAAACAAATAAGATCACAGTAGGCCGTGAGACAAGGGAAAAACCTATTTGAATTAAATACAAGATGCTATTTAAATTTAAAAAAAATTGTCATTGTGATGCGGATTGGATCGATGGATATAAAAACTTTTGGATATATATTGTATATTATCTATTTTTTACTGAAAGTTATTATTTCATTTTGATTGTCAGTTTATGTAAATTTGGGTTGAAGATCTCGAAAAAGCGACCTAAAAATGGTGCTGGTAGAAAGAGTGCTTTTCGTAGCTTGAGCTTGCGAAATGAAATCCGAGAAATTACAAAAAAAGATTTATTGTATTCCAACGATGAAAACTTCGTTCTGATACGTTGGCGATGTCACAGCGCGAATCAATTCCGATTAGATTGCCCCAAGTCTTCATTTCCATTACCATACCAATTTTTTTTCAGTTTTGGGTTGAAAATTTCGAAGTAAGCGTTCTGAAAAATGGTAAAATTATTTTCTTAGTTCCAATAGTGGAAAGAAATACGAGAAATGTTTTAAAAAAATCCTTGTATTCCAACTGTGCAAACTTCGTCCCGATGCGTTGGTGACTGCGCAGGGCTAATCAATTATGGTTGGATTGCTCCAATTTCTTATTTCCATTACCATACCATTTTTTTGCAAACTCAGGTTGAAGATTTCCAAATACGCATTTTGAAAAATGGTAAAACGATTTCTTTGGTTACAATATGCGGAAAGAAATACGAGAAATGTCAAGATGAAATTCCTTGTATTCCAACTTTGCAAACTCCGTCCTGATGCGTTGGTGACTTCGCTGGGCGAATCAATTGTGGTTGGATTGCTCCAATTTCTTACTTCCATTACCATACCATTTTTTTGCAAACTCGGGTTGAAGATTTCCAAATACGCATTTTGAAAAATGGTAAAACGAGTTCTTTAGTTCCAATATGCGGAAAGAAATACGATAAATGTCAAAAAGAAATTCCTTGTATTCCAACTTTGCAAACTCCGTCCTGATGCATTGGTGACTTCGCAGGGCTAATCAATTGTGGTTGGATTGCTTCCAATTCCTTATTTCCATTATCGTACCAATTTTTTTGCAGATTTGGGTTGAATTCCAAATAAGCATTCAATGGTAGAATGGTTTTCTTAGTTTCAATATTCCAAAAAGATGTGAAATGACAAAATGAAATTCATTGCCTTCCAACTGTGCAAACTTCATCCTGACGCGTTGGTGACATCGCTGGGCGAATCGATTGTGGTTGGACTGCTCCCGCGTTGGGTCCGCGACGATACAAAAGTGTCCGCGTTTGGTGATTCTTTCTCGAGTGTAGACTCGGCACAGAGCTCCGAGCGTTTCCCGCCGCTAAAAGGTGAACAAGGTTGTCCGTATGTACAGGGGTAAAGCGTTATTGTCGTGGCGGAAGAGCTCAAAAGACTTGACGCTGGTGTCTCCGGGTGCACTGCGGGAATGAGCACTTCCGTTGGATTCGAGTACCACAAGGGCCAACGAGCGAGCAACCCTTAACTCTCGTTCTCTCGCGGAACGAGACGGGGAAAAAGTGTGGCGGGGCTAGGAGGGAAAAGATGAATAGATCATTTTGGTTGCTCTTCCGGAGGAACTCGAGCGAAGCTTTCGGGGCAAATAACAGCTGCCGGAAACGTTTCCTTCGTCGCATTATCGTTACAGTTATGTTTCAACCCCCGGAGGCAACTTGCGAGCCAAGGAAAACACCAACAACAACAAAAAAATACTTACACGGTTTGCTCGTAGCACGGGCGTTTATCCAGTCCCGTAAGGCCCCCTCGCGTGGCATAACTTTCAAATACTCTGGCTGAGCCCATGAACCGGAAGTACCTTCTCCACTTTATAACGCGGATGTGTTTCACTCCGCTGTGAATAATTTTGCCCTGCAACCACCGAATAGAATCTCACTTCAATATTACCAACCTGCGTGGACTTTTTCGCGTTATTTCCAGTCGTTGGGACAAAGGGGACGACTTCCGCGTGAGAATAACGTTGATGGCGCGTAATGCCACGTCTTCGTCGCAGCAGCATGATGAATTTATTGACCAACAGGTGAACAAAGATTCATCGATCTTCGGGCCGGTCTAATTCGCGTTTTCAACATCGAAGCGTCTGGAATACGTTGAAAGAATAATGTGTAAAAGGGCGTATGTTAAAAGGAATAAAAATTGGTCGTTGTATATTCCAATGATTCTTAGTATTCTCTTCCGGGTTTTGACAACCCGAGTCGAAGTTTTCAGCCTATTTTGGCCCTGTAGATCCTCACCATGGTAGGAGATGAAGGCAGTAAAGTAGCTTCAACTACAATGTAAAATGAGCCTCCACTTAAGGCGTTACCCCCACTTGTAGCGCAAAAAAGGCCTTTTTCATGAATTTTTTTAAAGAAAACTACAAAACTTTTTTAATCGATCAATATACCATCTTAAAGAACACATCTTGAAGAACTTTCAGTAATTTTTTTATTGAAAAATATTACATTGTTTAGTGGCAAATGGCCGTCAATGAAATAATGTTTTTATATACACGGTTTGCGGTGACCTACATTGCGGCGAAGTGGATCATCTGAAAAAAAAATGCGGATGGATTTAGTCAAATATAAGTATAAACTAGTCTTTAATCGAAGGATTTTAAAAAATATTCATTTTGCACAAAATGGCGGACAGTCAAAGTTAATGGTTCGATTTTAACGAAAAAAAACGGCCGTTTTTTGGCTATAAAACGGCAATTTTTTTTTTGAAAAAAAAAAAAAAAAAAAATCGAACGATTAAAGAGTACATTTTTATGTATTAAATAAGCCTGCAAAATTTCAAGAAGATCGGTTCATTAGTGTTCGAGTAATCTTGGTCACCGACTTCAGAAATGCCATTTTGAGACAAACGCGTTTAATGTTTCAATTTCAGTTTACACGAAGAAAATATTTTTTTTGTAAACTTACATAGAGTCATCTATTCCGGGCCCATACAGGATACTTATACTTCAAAAAAAAGCAATAAAAAAAGATCGATTTTTTCAAAATCGCAAGTGGGGGTAACCCCTTAAGGGGCTATACCAGTGTGAACGCGAAAATATGGGTGATTTTCGGGAATTTTTTGGAAGAAAAGTACTCAATTAAATGTTTCGGTAAATTAAGAATATATTTGGCTATATTTCGGCTGATTGAGTAGCTGAAACCGAAAAAGGAAAAAATGTCGTTAAACTAGAAGGTATTTCCTGTACAATGACGTAGGATTTTCGAAAAATATCAAAATCTAACAAAATTGCGTAATTATAAAAAAAGTCTGTTTTCTTGTCTATAAAATGGTGGTTTTCTTCAATGCCAAATCGTCAATTTTCACCCATTTAAAAATATCCTACGTCATTGTAGAGTAAATATATTCAAGAATACTGAGTTTAAATTTCAAGTCAATCGGATAATTGCTCATTGAGTTACAATGTCAGCAAATTTGAAAAATCTCGTTTCGAGAAAAACGCGTTTAAAGATTTAACTGTCGATTTTGCAAGATAAAATGATTAGAGGTACGGCCTTGAAATTTTGACAGGATATTTTTGAAAGTATAAACTGCCGAAAAAGACAAAAAAAAAAAGATTTTTTAAAAGTGTCACACTGGTATAGCCCCTTAACGCCTAGAGCGGGAACAAAATTCCCTTTTCTCCACTTGTATAAAAAAAAAATTGTGTCAGTGTTTGTGCGGTGTTCCTAACAAATCCCCATAGAGATGTAGGTACATCTCAGGACTTCCCAATGATTTTGTGCACGTGATCACGAAAGGATATTTTTTTTGGGGGAAATCCACCACATTCCGGTTCAGAATTTCAAATAAAAAGTTCTCAAACGATGTCAATTGGGAAATAGCGCGGAATGCAGTTGTATTCCAATGTGGACTCCCTACGTGCGGCGTCCCGATCAAATCCCGCTAGGGATGCGGTAGGATCTGGGGACTCCCCAACAAATGTCTACACGGGTAGGACTTGAGAGGTTCGGTGATTGGAGCGAGTCCAAGATAAAAGCCCGATTTTTCAAAATAGTGTTGGCGATTATTCGTTACCACTCTCACTCCCCCCCCCCCCCCCCCCGGTTATTACGAGGGTGGTGAGTGGCTTCCAACAATTTGGGTGGGACGTGGTAGTGGGATATTTTTTCCCTAAAATTTTTTTTTTTTTTTTTTTGCTTCGCCTGATTCGCTCCTTTCTGAACGGTGACGGGAGACCGCGGGATTCGCAGCGCGATCCAATGATACGTTGGGGTTGTTTGGGCTTTAGCCCTGATAAGGGCTGTTTGGGAGCCGAGAATCTAAATCGTTATTCCTTGTAGATGTAGCCGGGTTGTCGTAGGGGTTGTCCGAGAGAGGGAGGGATTACTGGGAGCGGGAGGTGGGGGGGAGTTCCGAGAAGACTTGACGGGTGGGGGAAAGGGATACCGGGGACTGGACGGGCGAGGAGGGGGGAGAGGGACCTGCCTGGGGGGCGCGGGCGAATTGCGCGGCCGCCCGGTCGAACAATTCGTCGAACCCAGTCTGGTCCCACTCCCCCCTCCTCGCCCGTCCAGTCCCCGGTATCCCTTTCCCCCACCCGTCAAGTCCTCTCGGAACTCCCCCCCACCTCCCGCTCCCAGTAATCCCTCCCTCTCTCGGACAACCCCTACGACAACCCGGCTACATCTACAAGGAATAACGATTTAGATTCTCGGCTCCCAAACAGCCCTTATCAGGGCTAAAGCCCAAACAACCCCAACGTATCATTGGATCGCGCTGCGAATCCCGCGGTCTCCCGTCACCGTTCAGAAAGGAGCGAATCAGGCGAAGCAAAAAAAAAAAAAAAAAAAAATTTTAGGGAAAAAATATCCCACTACCACGTCCCACCCAAATTGTTGGAAGCCACTCACCACCCTCGTAATAACCGGGGGGGGGGGGAGTGAGAGTGGTAACGAATAATCGCCAACAATTTTTGGCGCCCAACGTGGGGCCCCAAAAATTGTTGGCGATTATTCGTTACCACTCTCACTCCCCCCCCCCCCCGGTTATTACGAGGGTGGTGAGTGGCTTCCAACAATTTGGGTGGGACGTGGTAGTGGGATATTTTTTCCCTAAAATTTTTTTTTTTTTTTGCTTCGCCTGATTCGCTCCTTTCTGAACGGTGACGGGAGACCGCGGGATTCGCAGCGCGATCCAATGATACGTTGGGGTTGTTTGGGCTTTAGCCCTGATAAGGGCTGTTTGGGAGCCGAGAATCTAAATCGTTATTCCTTGTAGATGTAGCCGGGTTGTCGTAGGGGTTGTCCGAGAGAGGGAGGGATTACTGGGAGCGGGAGGTGGGGGCGAGTTCCGAGAGGACTTGACGGGTGGGGGAAAGGGATACCGGGGACTGGACGGGCGAGGAGGGGGGAGAGGGACCTGCCTGGGGGGCGCGGGCGAATTGCGCGGCCGCCCGGTCGAACAATTCGTCGAACCCAGTCTGGTCCCACATCAAGGGGGAGTTAGACGGGGTGGGAGGTGTGACGGGTCGGGTGGGGGGAAGAGGAGGGGATTCCGGTCGGGGAGGAGGAGGTGGAGGAGAAGCGGGCCGCGGAGGCGGAGGGACCTTGAAATCCCGGTTGGTGGGAGGGATATTTTCCTCCTCGTACCACCGGAACGTGAGGAGCGTAGTCCGGGGATCCTCGCGGTGCCAGAAGGCCCTTACGCCGCCGTCACGATTCAGCGGCACGGTTGCTCGCCGTCGGCGACGCCGGCGACGCGAGGAGTCGCGAGGCATAAAATTAAAAAAATAAAAAAAATAAAAAATAAAAAAAAAAATAAAAAAAATAAAATAAAAAAAATAAAAAAAAAAATAAAAAATAAAAAAAAATAAATAAATAAAAAAAAGATTGGAACAAAAAAAAAAATTAAAATTAAAGAAAATAAGAGGAAGGAAAAAAAAATGCTATAAATAAATTAATTAATTAATAAATGATTAAATAAAAAAGCAGGGATTAAGATTTTTAAATGAGCTCGAGATTTATTTTCACATAGGTAATTTACAGGGGAGAAAAAACAAAAAAAACTAATTTATTAAAATAATAAAAAAACTATTCCCGGGACGACGGTGTCCGGGCGCGAAGCGGGCGCCGTCCACGGGGAGAAGAAAAAGGAAAAAAAAATTAAAAAAATTAGCGGAAAGGACAAAGGCAAACACAAAAAAAATAAAACGCTGATAATTAATATTTACAAAAAATGCGTGGGTACGTGCGGGATGAAAGCGCGGAAGGAGGTACCCCAGGCGACGGCGTCCAGGCGAGATACCCGGGCGTCGCTCACGGGGTAATCGGGATAGGTAGCCGCTCGGGAGGCGCCGCTTGCTCAACGGGTACCCGGGGCAGTGGTGAAGCACGCGATAATTTTCAGCGGCTTTCGGAGGAAGGGTGGGAAGGGTTCGCCAACTTGCACCGTCTTTGCAGGTGAGTCGGGAGGAGGTCCTCGTCGCTTCCTGCAGCGAAAGAACTCTGAGCCCGTGGGCCTCGCGCTCCGCCTTATATACCCGCCGGAGCGGCGAAATTCGCCGCCGAACTCCAGGCATGGGTATCGCAGCGCGAGACCCGGGGACCCATGTTGGATTTTTGGTGCGACACGGCGAGCTTACAATGGTCCCGTGTCGCGGCGCTAGTGTTGGACAAGGCGCGTAGTACGCGGTTCGCAGAGCGCGGCGCTGGGGTATCGCGACGCGGTAAGAGCGTTGTAGTGTCGCGGTCCGCCAGTCGCGGCGCTGGTGGTAAAATTTTCGTATTCGCGAATCGAGAGTAGACGACGCTCGAACTCGTGGTCTTAACCTCGCAACGTTTTAGTTTGACAGGTCGGTGTACGTGATTGTGCGACGAGTAATACGCATTGGACGGACTTTGGGTAAGTAGATAATTAGAAGTATAATTAATTATTTTATCGATGAGGCGTGTGATTATTTCGCACGGCGTTTGTTTTTATTGGCGCACGAGATTGTGGCCCGCCTTGGCGTGAAAGGTGTTTCACGCCAAGGCGACCAGGAGCCAAATTGTTTCTTAATTTACGTAGGGTGTGTGTTCGCGAATACTTTAAATGTTTAACCAAGATATTTCTGTGTATTTTTTTTTTTTTTTTTACAGCGACTCGGGGGTTCGCTGGTGCCCAGCGGTCTGGTCCGCCGAGAGCCAAAATGAGAGGTAAGTAGCGCAGCGTAACTTCAATTCTTTTTTTCTTTTTGTGTATTTAACGTGTTTCATTAATCGTGAGATTGTGATTAATTGTGTCTTTTCTTTTTACAGGTAGGAGCCGGAAGACCGACGGGGAACAGACTCTTGGGACAGCGACGGAAGGCGACATGCGACCACAAGGACTCGGCGAGAGACGCCTTCGCACCGGTGAGTAGTATTCAAACATAGTAATTAGGAATGAGATTAATTAAACATTTTGGTACATGCAGGAATGACATGATAATTAATATTTCGATTTGGTTTCCTTAGGTTAACGACGGAGGGAATTTTCTCGCTAAGGTAAGACCGGGGAACGCCACCGTTCCCCCGTTTCAATATTTAGTGTATCTATAATTGTAAATTGACTTAATAATCAATGTTGTGTTATTTGTTTTTTGTTACAGGTTGCAGGTCGAAGATGCGAGGATGAAGATGACGCCAGAACGGTTGTGCGCCAAAGTGGCGTACGACAATAGCATTGTCGAGACCTTCGTCCATGCGTATGCGGAGTTTCCGCGAGATTTACCGTACAGTTTCCGAAATATTAATTGTTAAAGTTGGTGAATTAGCCACACGTAGACGACAAAATGTGCCTGTCCTCTCATATATCGATGTTTTTTTGATACTCGGAGCCAAGACCCACGTAAAAAAAACTGACGGTTGCGTTCGTTGAATCTTTGTGATCAATAAGCCGCCTTGAATTGGAAAGCTCACCGCGGAAATAAGCAATAAATTCAGAAATAACGTCACGAAAAACCGAAGTATTCGGAGAGCGAAACTTCTCGTGACGCAACAGCAGTCATCTTCTTCGAGGTGTGGCAACGCCGAATACCCGCGCAAATTTGATTCGTATGTCGGATATTTTCAACGCGAATTAAAAATATGATTGTGCGAAGCCGAACATTTTTTAATGGATTATAATGGGCCTTTCGTCGATGTTTACTTGAAGTTATTTTATGTATAGCCAAAGCATCTGAATTTTTCTGGCAACATGTATACAACGCATCTATATATAAATTCAGCATGGAAGAACCGCCATATAAATGAACGTTCCTTTTTATATCTGCATAATTGTGAAAATTGGAAAAGGGAAAAATAACATAACAATCGATGAAACATGTTTTGACTTTCGACATTGGACATTGAGGTTAACCGCAACGCGACGTTTTTTTTTAAATTTGCAATCGCAATATCATTCTTTCATTTTCGAATTCTTGTCCGACAGAATCTACCTTTGTCTCTAAATTGGACTTCAGGTACAATCCCGTTACTCTCTTAATAAACTTCTACAGTATTTTCATTCTCCATGTTTACCGGCTACAAAAAACAATAAGCCGGGCACGTGGGAACGATGACAGCCATCGAAAATGCGACGATGACTAAACGTTAACGATATGGCGTACTACTGAAGTCGAGTAGTAGATGTTTACGTTTGTTTTCATATTATAAAAATAATGGGTAGCTCGAAATGCAATACTTAAGGGGCTATACCAATGTGAGACTTTAAAAAAATCGATTTTTTTGCCTTTTCGACAGTTTATTCTTTCAAGAATTTGAGAGAGATATACTTTCAAGATTTTTATACTTCGAAGAATATGAAATGAGATTTTTCAAATTTGTTGACATTGTAACTCAAAGAGCAATTATCCGATTGACTTGAAATTTGAACTGAGTACTCTTGAATATATTTACTCTACAATGACGTAGGATATTTTTGATTGGACGAAAATGGACGATTTGGCATTGGAAAAAACGACCATTTTATAGGCAAGAAAACAGACTGTTTTTCATAACTACGCCATTTTGTTAGATCCTGATATTTTTGAAAATCCTACGTCATTGTACAGGAAATACCTTCCAGTTCAACGACATTGTTTCCTTTTCCGGTTTTAGCTACTCAATCGGCCGGAATCATGTCAGCAGTGGAGGAACTTTTTTGGCGCCTCCGAAGGCATCGCATAAGTCGCTTGGATCTCAATATTTTTATATGAAAAAATTATGTAATATAGGTCAAATATAGCCAAATATATTTTTAATTTTCCGAAACATTTAATTGAGTACTTTTCTTTTGAAAAATTCCCAAAAATCACCCAAATTGTCAGCGTTCACACTGGTATAGCCCCTTAAATCATATTTCTCGAAAAATAAGCTATATACATATGTCTAAAACGTGGTGGTATTACAGCGCAAAATGGGCTCTAAGTTTATTAGCGTGGTCATCACCGTACCTCCTTAATGCCTGATCCTAGTTGGTACGGGAAAATTCAATCAATTAAATACATAGGAACGGTCCAACGGTTTCTTGGGCCCTCGCACTCTTGATCCTACATACAGGAGGAAGCTGCGTGCGCTCGTGATAAGATCCGCATCAAACACGCACGCACAACACGTGGACGCTGACTCACTTTTCGACCTTCGACCCGTTTGTCCAGACTGCCTTATCTTGTCAGTGCCCCTCGTCATTTCATTGTTATAAACGACGAAAAAAAACATCCTTTATTTTTCTCTTTCGTTTATGCACTTTACTCGCAATTTTTTATATTTCCGTTACCGTTATGAAGTGGACTGTTAAGCAATAATCAAATAACCAACTGAACACTAACTTTTTATATTAAAATTAACTAACTAAATTTAGATTTTTATCAAAAGTTAAAAAAAATAGGTTTCAGAGGATCAGTCACCATAATTTAGATGATAAAAAAATACTCACACAAGTCTAAATGCCTGCCAATAGCTTTTAAAAACTTGTAAGACGAAAGTACATACACGACAGAGAATAACAATAAAAACCCATGCTACAGGAAAACTCGGAAAAAATTAAAAAATGCTTTTTTTATCGGAAACTAAAAAAGATCGCAGTAAGCGATCTCGCCCTTCACCAAAATCCTCATAACTCGGTCCATTTTCTGCATCCTTGCAAAATCTTTATCGCAAATTGATGTTAATCACCTAAGGTACCACACAACAAAAAGGAAATTCAAGGATATGAAAAACCCTCCAACAATTTCAAATACTTTCTCCGAAGCAGCCCGATCTACCGAAAGTTAAGGCGTTACCCCCACTTGTAGCGCAAAAAAGGCCTTTTTCATGAATTTTTTTAAAGAAAACTACAAAACTTTTTTAATCGATCAATATACCATCTTAAAGAACACATCTTGAAGAACTTTCAGTAATTTTTTTATTGAAAAATATTACAGTGTTTAGTGGCAAATGGTCGTCAATGAAGTAACGTTTTTATATACACGGTTTGCGGTGACCAACATTGCGGCGAAGTGGATCATCTGAAAAAAAAATGCGGATGGATTTAGTCAAATATAAGTATAAACTAGTCTTTAATCGAAGGATTTAAAAAATATTCATTTTTCACAAAATGGCGGGCAGTCAAAGTTAATGGTTCGATTTTAACGAAAAAAAACGGCCGTTTTTTGGCTATAAAACGGCCATTTTTTTTTTCGAAAAAAAAATCGAACGATTAAAGACTACATTTTTATGTATTAAATAAGCCTGCAAAATTTCAAGAAGATCGGTTCATTAGTGTTCGAGTAATCTTGGTCACCGACTTCAAAAATGCCATTTTGAGAAAAATGCGTTTAAAGTTTCAATTTCAGTTTACACGAAGAAAATATTTTTTTTTGTAAACTTACATAGAGTCATCTATTCCGGGCCCATACGGAAGTATGGGTCCGGATACTTATACTTCAAAAAAATGCAATAAAAAAAATCGATTTTCTCAAAATCGCAAGTGGGGGTAACCCCTTAACGATGCCTAGATATAACGGGTTAAAAATATCCCTCCCCCGTACATATCCAATATATACAGGGTGTCCCTTTTATCTCTGCCACCCGAAATAACTCGGTAATTATCGACGTCACCAAGAAATGTTTCAGACAAAAGTTGTACCTTGTGAAGGGGGTCATCAAATGCGACCAATTTTTTTTTATTTCGGTGGAGGTGCTGACGCACAGTGAAGGGCACCTCCACTTTTTTAATGGAATGGTACATTTTTTTCAACCATCTTGTGGCGCATCTCGAGCTGCATAAAAAACATTAGTGGATCAGAGTCGTTCAAGGTCATTCAAGGTCACCTATTAAAATGAAATACACACACCAAATATTTGGTAGTGATCCGAGATATTTAGATTTGTATATCATTTTAATAGATGACCTTGAATGACCTTGAACGACTTTGAGCCCCCAATATTTTTTATGCGGCTTAAGGTCTTCCACAAGATGGTTGAAAAAAATTTAAATATGTCGGATCACTACCAAATATTTGGTAGTGATCCGAGATGTTTAGATTTGTATATCATTTCAATAGGTGACCTTGAATGACCTTGAACGACTTTGAGCCCCTAATATTTTTTATTCGGTTTAAGGTGCTCCACAAGATGGTTGAAAAAAAAATGTACCATTCCATTAAAAAAAGTGGAGGTGCCCTTCACTGTGCGTCAGCGCCTCCACCGAAATAAAAAAAATTGGTCGCATTTGGTGGCCCCCTTCACACCCCCTTCACACATACATGTATCTATGCATGCGTGTATACAAAAATGGGAGAAGAAATATAGAGCGCAACATTTGCGCGCGCTGTTCAAATGTTTTTCCGTGAGTCCACGACTAGTGGGACGAAACTTGAGTATGCTTTTAGCATCCACCGTAAGCGTGTAATACGTGTCGGTGTGCATTGTACTGTTGCTCTTCTTGGTCGAACAAAAGCCTCAGATTTATCGTCTGCTTACCCGTTGAAGTAGATACACACGACGTATGTGAAAAGCAAGAAGTGTACATACTGTATTCGGATTTGATGCACGTACATGGTGTATGCACCGATGCAGTAAGAGAGAAAGAGAGAGAGAGAGAGAGAGAGAGAGAGAGAGAGAGAGAGAGATCGTAAATAAGGCTAGGAAGTTATTTTAAGCATTCCTAGTTCTGAAGTAAAGCATTCTGCCATTGTCCACTACATTACTTACATTTTCGCAACGAACACTTATATGCAAAATTGAATTACCCCAATTAGCTAGTTTGATGTCCGTACAAACGCCACTTCACGTCCTTGCAATTTCAATCCCTCTGATTTCTGCGTTTATTTTTTATTTATATTGTCACGAATACTTAGGGTTTCAGGAATATATATATATATATATTCCTAAAAATATAAACAAAAAGAAACTTTCTAAATAAAATATAAATAAGAAATAAAATTCCTAAAAATATTTTCAAAAAAAGTATCTATATATATACACACACACACACACACAAGCCTACGATGATACGTGGCATTTTGTGAATGGCTGGTTCGACGGTGGAGAAAAATTGCGCATCTGACCGAATTAGCCCTCAGCGAAACGAAAATTCCTGCAAGTTTTCGTTAGTAGGCGTCGTAGAACACAGTACGCGCTAATGCAACGAGCATTTTCCCTTCTCCGTCTTGGCGCGAGTTCCAAATATAACGGAGCCGACGGACTCTTCAAAATCATCGAACTGACGTAGGTGTTACCCACGCAAAGAGATCAAAAGTTGATTTTCGTATACCCTAAAACAGTATTTGTATACACGTAGGTATATATACAGGGTAGCCCGAAACGGAATGTCTAAAAGGAGAATTTAGATGTCTCATATCAACACCTGTCCGAATCAGCCCCACCCCCATGCATGATCTACGGTTTTTCTTAGTTTTCGAGAAAAAAAGCCTTTTTTTTCTCTTTTGCGTATGTACTTTCCTGGCGATTTTTTTTACGTGGGGTACCGTTATGAAGTGCACTGTTGAGCAATAAATTAATGAACAACGGAACACTAACATAAATGCCTTAGATTTTGACTAAAGTTTAAAAAATAGGTTTGAGATGATCAGCTACTAAAGCTAAGATGATAAAACACAAAAAATACACTAGTTTAACCGATTCCCAATCGCTCGAAAAGAAGAGGAAATCGCAAGAGGAAAGAACATATACAAATGAAAAAAAAATCTATGCTACAGGGAAATTCGAGAAAAAATTTTAAAAAAATGTATCTCGAAAAGTAATAAAGATCGTAGAGAATGAATAGACGTGATTCGGATAGGTATTGCTACGAGGCACCTAGATTTTCATGGTTATGAAGTTCGCATCGTTGGAATGCAACGAAAATTCTGAATTTTTAATATTTTTTCTGTTTAATTACTATCTAAATTCCATCCTCCAAGTTGACGTTAATGAGACCTTAATAAGGATCTTCAAAAACGTTTCAGTCATTTTTGTACCCTAAATGGGCTGAAAAAAATTGGGCAATACGAAAAAAAAACTAGTTTTCGCTGCATCCCAACGATGCAAAGTTCACTACATGCAATGTCAATGGTCTTCTACGTGCAGTACCTAGCCGTGAGACCCTTAAGGGCTTACATACACTTGAGACGGCTACAAGAAAGGTTGCGTTTAAGACTTTTTTTTGTGTATAAAACTGATTTTTATTCAACAACCACGACATACATTTTAAGGTATGACATTTTATCTACATTGTGTGAAAATTTGCTTAAATAGTTTCAAACGATAAAAAAGTTACAGTCGTTTTCCTGAAATGTGTTTTTGTTGACAGCGTTTACGGTACCGGACGTGCCTCTGACATTTAAAAAAAAATATATATACTTATTTCTTAAAGTAGATAGATAAAACTGGTACTTATGGAGCCGAAATTTGAAAATTTAATTTTTTTGGACCATGACAGTCACTCGAATAAAACAGGCGATTTTTCGCCTTAAAATTATTCAGTACTTATGATGAAAAAAAAAACTATGCCAGGTTTCGAAAAATCTGCACGACCACCATTAGGTCCGGGATTAAGATCACGCTCAATCGGCACGGAAATGCCAACGCAATACGTCCAGCTTACACCCAGGAAGCGGGTCCCGCGTGCAACTACTGGTGCAAACTTCGCTACAATTAGATTTTCCTTTTAGACGTCACTTTCCCGGCCACCTTTTATACACTGGGGCCTCTATTATCGGGACCTCTACAGATGCAACAGTCCCCCTCCCCCACTACGTAGCGAATATCGATCGGTGTAGCGCATGGTGGGAGAAGCGCCAGGCCCTAGCGTGAGACTTGACCCATGCTAGACGATAAGAGAGGGCTTTGAAGGGTACTACTATCAGTTACGCCAGCTGCGCAGCGTCGGATTGAGTTGATGGTACGCAACCTCTACTTTCGCAAGTGTGGTGCGGAGCCGGCCCGCGGCTGTGCCGATAACAGAGGTCGCCGTGTATACCAGGTGTAGAAATATGAAACCGGAATTTTCCTATAGATGGTGCTAGCCATCAGTTTAGGGACCGTAAGATTGCTTCTGCAGCGCCATCATCTCCCTCTAACAGCTGACGAAAATTTTCAACTCACAACAACCCAAGTTCCCTACACCGGTATTTATATTTTTCTGTAACCTTAAACATGTCGAGTTTTGTGCCTACGAACTAAGATTCGCGGACAGCATTGGTTTTCTGTTATCATTTGAAGAAAACTGCTGCAGAATTGTATCGAATGCTTGTCGAAGCTTACGGTGAACATGCTCTTGGTAAAACACAGTGTTTCGAGTGGTTCAAAAATTCAAAAGTGGTGATTTTGACGCGAGAAACAAAGAGCGTGGGAAACTACCGAAGAAGTTCGCAGACAACGAATTGCAAGCCTTATTGGATGAAGATGATACTGAAAGTCAACAAGAACTCGTGGTTCAATTGAATGTGACTTTTTAAATAAAACGATAATAGAATAAAATATTTTTTATTATTTTCAAACAACAGACGTGTAATTTTTACAAAAAAAATCCTGTTTCATACTTCTACACCTGGTATATCTATGTGTGTATGAGAAAAGGATATTTTGAGGTTTACCTACTCTTGACTATGCGGTCAATTGACTACTACAAGGATGGTTTTCAACGTCTTTTCCCCTGTAAATTAAGGCCCTTCTGCAAAATCTGCTGCGGTTTCGCCATGTATCGCGTTGCGAAAATCCCTCTGCGTAGTTGACACAATTCCAGAAGAGCCTGTCTCACGTCCGAAAAAATACCAATTGTGCAGTTTTGAGCGAGCCTCCACGATGGTTCCAATTACCAATTCATCCCACCAGGCACTTCACCACCGTCAATGAACAAATTATCCACAGCTTCATCAGCATGTTGATCAGGTCGGTTATTTCCGGTTGCACTTTTCTTCCAGTGTGTTGCATTCTACCCAACACGCTGATATTGTCAAGGTACATCGAGCAACAGCGAAATTCGGTGTGGTGACGGCACACACAGGCACGTTCATCAGAACGAAAATTCCTGATCCTCCCTCCTCCGCCTGTTCCGACAGTGGCGGTGCTTGGCTGAAAAAGCTCGCGCGTGTATCATCCCACAAGCAAGCGTAGCGTTTAGGCTTGTATAGGTGTTCCGATCGCGCGACGTCTTTCGGGCAATGGTCCATCGACGGTTTCAGTATCATCGGGGCGCCCCGAGAAGTTTGATCTTCTCTGTCGCGCGGCCCCGCGAGGTCGACAGTGGACAGTGCGGTGATCGTTGAATGGAGGAGTGCGCGCTCGCGTCCGTTTGCCTTGAACATTAAAAATACACGGTAGAGGAAAAGCAGGCCCGTCGGGGTCTGTGGACATGCGTGCCGTCTCGGAGGCGACCCGCCAAATCGTTGAGTTCGAGGAGTTGGTTTCGCGTCTCGATCGTATAAACGAGAATCGCAATACGATCGGAGCAACCGCTGTCTCGACTTCGTCGTTGTACACGCCCAGGCAACTTCCGTCGTCTTCTTTGCCGGCGGGCATCAACGGTCAAGGGTCGACTGGGCCGATCGATCGTCGTGGGATCGAGGCTGCTACCGGCGGATGTTACGAGACATCCGTTGATCCGTCTGCCGCGAGGCTGACTACAACGACGACAGCCTCCACGACGTCTTCGCGCAACTATCCATCCTTGGAGACCCCGAGCTCCCAGGACTCGCGTGACATCCGCCGAGATTGCAATCGGCGATCGGCAAACCCTAAGAGTGAAAACGTCGGATCGCTCAACGATTCGTTCTACTCGGACAATTACGGGAGCAATAGGACTAACGGTCGCGTCATCGGGTACTCCGGCAACTCATCAGGGTCGTCATCGCTGTCATCCTACTATCCGACAGCATCCAATCTCCCCGACGAACGTTCCTTCAGCTTCCCTACCAACGGAACGACCAGCCGAAACACCATTGACTGCCTCGACTCGAAGGCACCCCGATCCCTTCAACAGTATCAGGAACATCGGCAGCTACGGGAACATCATTCGCGCGAGAAACGCGTTCGAGTGAACATCGGGATAGACGAGGATCTACGAATGATTCTCGAGATGGATCCATCGATCGTTGATCGCCAACCACCCACACCACCCCTTGAACCACCACGACGACCACCCCCGCCACCGCCACCACTCCCTTCTCAAACGCCAATGAGTTTGAACAATTGCCGCGAAAATTCGGCACCCAATCACGATGATGGCAGGAACCAGGGCAAGGGTGGCGCGGGACTGACCGCATCGACGAACACGTCCACGATGACTACAACGACGAGTCACGTTGGACGGCCACCACGTGCCACGCGTCCGCAAGGCTGGTACTGGACATCTCGAGAACTAATCACTACATTATAGGCGCCTGCGCGCTTTAATGTTCGTCCTGAAATACTCCTCTTACGGTCATTTTCGGTTTCGTTTAGTCGCAACGTCTTTTAGTGCTTGCATGCTCTTCTAGGGTTCTTCAGCCACTGAGAGCTCTTGTGATGCCGTTGTGTTTGTCCCGCCGTCGGAGCAGAACACTTAACAGTTCTCTCTAGGCTCGTGACCCTTCGGTCTAGAAATAACTCATTATGATGGAATTTAGAATAGAATAGACATAGAATATCTTGAGGGGTCTTCTCACTTTGGACGATAAAAAAGGCTATTTTCATGATTTTTTTTATGGGTTTATATTATAGATATTGATATAAAAGTTGTTACACTTAATAAATACACTTTCGAAAACATAAAAAAACATTTTTTATTTATTTAAGTCACTATTTATAGACGAAAATGGCAGTTAAACAATTTCCTGAAGAATTGTAGGTCTGCGCTGTTGATGAAATCTCGGAGATGGATCATCCGAAACATAAAAAATCAAACGGTTTTTGATTCGGTATGTTAATGGCTATAGCGCAGATCATTCGATTTTTGATAGATGCAAAAATAACAAAATGGCGGACTTAAAAAAACGTGTTTTTTTCACCGTTTTTGGCAAAAAAATAGTAAATATCAAAATTTCAAGAAATCCTTTATATGCGCTATAGCTATAGTTGTAAATAATATGTGGTTAAAATTTGGTAATTATATAGTTAAGTGACTTGTCCTGAAAATGGCCTCCGATTGTTTTTTTCGCGATTTTTACAATTCGCAAATTTTTAGAATTTTTTTGAATGTATTTTTTTTCGTAAAAAAATGTGGAACCTAAAAAACCGTCTCCCCCTCAACACAACATCATTATTTACACCACAAAAACGATAAATCGCGAAAAAAAACAATCAAAGGCCATTTTCAGGAAAAGTCACCAAACAATATAATTACCAAACGCGTTTAAAGTTTGTTTGGGTTACATAAACACATTAAAAAAAATTTAATCTATTTCGAGACTGTATTTATTAAGTGTAACAACTTTTTTTTATTTTATTTTTTATATGTATTCCTCAGAGGTACGGGGTCCTTGCCCTTTTACCATCCCCTCCTTTATTCCTTCCATTCCTCCCGACATTCAGAATCCTTCCAGAGTTCCTCCCTGTGTAACAACTTTTATATCAATATCTATAATATAAACTTATCCAAAAAATTCATGAAAATAGCCTTTTTCAGCGCCTAAAGTGAGAATACCTCTTAAGAGAATTCAGAATATACATAAGGGGTGTCTCAAAATGACCTGACATTTAAATTCATTAATAAAACGTTTTATTTATTTGAAAAATACGAATATTTTTATTTTAATGTAAGGTACATATATGGAGGTTATGTGTGGAACACAATATCCGATAAATGGCATAAACGGTATGGACGTGGAAGACATTCTTTCAACAAGATGGCGCAACCCGCCACACTGCGGGCAAAACAATGCGGGTATTGCAGACGAAGTTTCATGGTCGTGTTATCTTGCGCCGCGGCGATGTGAATTGGCCACCGAGGTCGTGCAATTTGACGTCATTGGACTTTTTTCTTTGGGGTTTTGTGAGAGGAAAAGTGTATGCCGATGATTTACAGACTATTCCGGAGCTCAAGAAAGCAATTGGAAGTACCATTAAAGGAGGACACCACTGTAACTGCCCATTTTCGACAGTTGTTTGGATTTTTTTAAATGTAAGGAATAAAATACATGGCCAAAATAACTTTTAGGCTTTATTAGGTATATATGTGTATGTGAAAAAAATTATCTGTCAATCGAATACAAAATTGCGGCGCACGACTCGCTATAGCACTACTGGTTTTCAGCCAACCCTCTCCGCGGTATGCAGTAGAACTGTCGTAAATTTAATCCTGGAACTAAAAATGAAACATTTTCGTTAATTAGATTAGTTTTAACAATCAAGTACGGGGGGGGAGGGGTAATAATAATAAAATTAATATTAATAATAAATAATAAATTATTTTAACAAATAATAATAATAATAATAATAAATAATGAAAAAAGATTGAGACGAGTTTGGAAAAAAGTTATTTTTTTTTCCACCATAATTTTCATATAAAAATTTATGTATTTTTTACAATTTTCAATTAATCGAAAAAAATCGCTCGTACTTGACTGTTAAAGTAGTCTAAGAAGCTACAGTTGAAATTTCAAGTCGATTGGACGAAAATTGTTAGAGTTCTACTGCGTGCCGATTTCGAAAACATGGTTTTGAGAAAAACGTGTTTGAAGTGAATGGTTTTGCAGACGCTACAGCGGATTAATTTTTTCCCCGTAATCTAATGCGACCTATTGGTAGAAAATACAACTAGTAGTAGTATCGAGTTTTATTTCCACAACTTTTTTTGCGAAGCTTTTTACAAAACATTAATATTTCACATACAAACTTTTCACTTATTATCTACATTCTACATTCCCACATTCCGCATTGTTTTCCCATTCTCCCTTTCTTCATTTATTCGTCCACTCCGTCGATCTCTCCTCCCCCTTGCTCCTGACTCATCTTTCTACACATTTCCTCTATTTCCCTAAAGTACTCGCATATCCCTATTTGTATTGTTCCTCCCACCATATTTATAATTTCCCCCTTTACTGCCAAATCATCCATTCCTTCCATCCACTCCTCTGCTTCCTTCGTTGCTTTTTCTGATACGAACTCCCTACCTTTTTTACATATCAGTAGGTGCTCGAATGTCTGATTTTTTTCTTTACATATCCTGCACTTCCAATCCTTTTCCCCTTTCTTTCCCACCCTTCCTATGTTGCTATATTTCCTTGTCCCTACCCTTCACTCCCGCCTCTGACCAATATTTTCATGGCATCTCGTCCTTTTCTATAATATATTTATACTTATCATTATACGTCGGTTTGCTGATCTTTTTCTCTTTACTCCTTAAAATGCTATTTTTCAAGTTTTCCAGTCCCTCATCTATCCTTTCGTCAATTTTTAAAAACTTCTTTTCGTTCCCTTATCATTGTTAATATATCTTCTATCTCCAGATCTCTTAATACCTTCACCAAGGTTTTAGAAAATAAAACTATTTTTACACTGAGAAAAAAGAATCGTTGAATGTGCAAAATGCATTTTGTTGTCTCGAAATTTTGTCGTTTTAACAGTTTGCTCAGACATGCTAAATAAGCTACAGTTCACACCACTATACTATTTTACCACCAACTATACTGTTTTATTATTCCAATCAAAAATCAAGTTGAACGTATTTAAAGATACATTTTGTTAAACCAACTGAATTTTGGACGGATGAACGAATTTTTTTTTCAGTGTAGTTGGTAACTTTTCCCCAAAGATAATAGGCTTACAAGAGTCAAGAACTGCGTCCACCAGCGTGGCATCGCCGATGGCGCTTTTCAGCGCTCGGAGACTCCCAGCAAAAATAGCTCGAAAACCACTTTAAAACTGTTTTTTTCAGCCGTAAAATGCCGTAAAAGCATTAAAAAAATATGCATCATATTTTTGAAGGTTCAAAGGATTTTTTAAACGTGTTTCCAAACAAACGATTTTTCGAAAATTTCACCGTGGTGTCCTCCCCTAATGAAATTAGTCTGCAGTTATGCCAAAATGTTATTGAACATTTGGTGAAAAGAGAGAACGTTTGCAAACCGGGACGAGGCGGCCATTTATCGGATATTGTGTACCACACATAACCTCCATGTTTGTGCCTTATATTAAAATAAAAATATTTGTACTTTTCAAATAAATGACACGTTTTATTAATAAATTTTAATATCAGGTCATTTTGAGACGTCCTATACATCTATATAATCGCTCGTTGAATTGTACATGTGCGAATTATAATCGATTCAATGAGAACATTTAATTAAGAGTAAAAGTAAAAAAAATTGGACATGAAATTGAATTCAAATGCAATAACTCGTAAAAATAGAATCAGGTGAGCGTTTACATTAAATTGAAATTAATATTTAAAAAATTCAATCATAGCAAATTGGAATTTAAATGAAAAATTGAATAATTCGTAAAATAGAAAAGACTCGCTGTATTCCATTATTATAAATGATTAAATTTTAATTAATTTTTAATTGGATTTTAGTTAATTTCAATTTCTATTCTCTTCTAATTGCTGAAAATACAAAACGCCCGCCGTGTTATATTTTTATGAGTTCCTAAATTGTTTGTATTATTTTTTAAATCTTTAATTCATTTTCATTCTTATTGTACTTGAACCCTCGCCGAATTCAATATTTATGAATTGGTAAATTTTAATTAAATTTTTTAATGTAAATTTTCTGATGAAATCTGAAATAATTCGTAAAACTAGAATTCAGCAAGCGACTACACACACACACACACACACGCGCGCGCGCGCGCGCACACACACACACACACACACACACACACACACACACACACACACACACACACACACACACATATATATATATATTTTTAGCAGTTGATCCGCAACGCGCGTGATATTTACCACTTCCCTGATAAAATCGCGCAATGTTCACATACGTATGTAATATTAATTGAACGAGCACCGGTCGTGAAAAATGGGGGAAAAAAGCATCGTAAAAAAAGTACAAGTTAACACGGCGAGCAAGCAGGACGTTGCTTTGGAAACAGAAACGAGAGTAGATACACAGACACACACACGCACACACACACACATATATATATATATATATGCGAAGAAAATCATATATACAAGTATTTCTATTTGGCGGGAAAATGTACTGTGCCCAGTACCGAGACTTTTTTTTTCTCGAGAATTTGCTTCGCGGATATTCACGAGGAGGCAGGAAAAGAAACTTATAACGTAGGCCGAGGGGGGAGATACGCAAGAGCGAGCACCTAGAGCGAAGTGGGTCCTTTAATTACGAATGACGGGAAAACTCGCGTGCCCGTTTTATATGGCCTCGCGATGCATATGGGGTAGCCTCCCTCAAATAAAAACGCAAGTTTTTCTTCGTCGTTCGCGATTTTGCGACAGAAATTTCCTCTTGGATTCGATCGGATCCACCCGACGCTTGTCTCGATTTATTCCACCTGAAGGTTTTCATTTCATTCGTTTGAAGATAGTTTCGTTGTTTGAGTTTGTTTGGGTCTCGGACGCATAAAAAAGCATTAAAAAACTCTTCTGGTTGACGCAAAATATTTATTATTTGTTTATATTTATTTTTATTATTTTTAGCTAATTAATTTGATAATTAACATGAGATTATAATTTATTTTTGATGTTGTTTCGTTGTGGGAAATTTAGGAGGATTTGACGTTTGAATTGTGCATCTTTTTTTTTCGTCCTTGAGATGAATAAAAACGCGATTAGCTGAAGAAATTTAGTCCCGTTGGGAGGAACTTGCCCATAGGAAGATGGAGAATTATCGACGTCTCTCGGGGTTCGGAATTTATTCGGCTGTTTCGTATACCTTCGTTCGTTAATTTTTGGGCTATTTTCCCGCTGGCGTTTTTCAGCACCTTCTCTCTCTCTCTCTCTCTCTCTCTCTCTCTCTCTCTCTTTCTCTTTCTCTCTCTCTCTCTCCCCCACGCTTACGCACATGCACTTCTTTTCATCAGAAAAAAAATCTTTCGCATAATGACGCCGCGCTTTAATCGCTACGTCTTTCGTCCAGTAATTAAAATGGACCCGGTTGAATTAATACGCGGCAAACTGTAAGCTCGGGTTTTTTTTTTAATTTTTTGCCAAGCTCTTCACCTTTGGCTCAAGTTCCCCCATCTATGAATTTCACACCCCCACCTCGACGTCTCTCGTACGCGAGAGGCTGAAATTAACGTCGAAAATGCTTTCACGCACGAGTTGCCAGTGCTTCGCTGGCCTGATCCCTATTTTCCGTTTTCTTTTTTTGCTGCATACTTCTGTTTGCGTAGTTTTTCCGTCTCCGGGCAAAAGAGTTCTTTCTACGTGGTGCAAGAATCGTCGTAGCCACGCATTCGCCGTTTAATCACGTTCACACGTTTCGAGCTGGAGTTGAAGCGTCGAGTTTTTTTAAATGTAACCTTTCGGCGGTCGCAATTAAGCAAACAATGACGTCTTTGATGGAATATTTAAATAAAGATTATTATTATTGGTTAAAAAATATCACCGCCCACTACTTTTTTATAAAAGTTTTTATCATTTTTTCACGCTCAATGTTCCTTCGTATGCGCTTGCGAGCTTTTTTCCATGTTTTTACGTTCACTCCACATTTATCATTTCGCAGTTTTCGAGTTTCTGAGAGACAGCCAAAAGTGTTGCCTACAGCTTGCCTAATGCTCCGCTGTACAGTATTTGCAAGAGGGCACAGGGAAACTGTGGAAAATATGTGCCGAGTTTTACCGGAAATTTTACCGAGTTTCGGTTGTATTCGCTATTGGAAAGTCGGTGAAACTGCCGTCCTGCTCGAGGGGTCACGCATGTCAGTGGCCAAGCGGTCACCGATCCAAGTATTGGCCCCGTGGTTTGTGGGAGCAGATCGCCGGAGCCTCACACTGAGCGCGCATTCACCAGCATCGCTGCTCCTTACTACTTTGTATTGCTACTTCCAAAAGGCGCTTTTCATTTCTCCCGTGTGTCTTCTGTTTCTCAGTTCTGTCAAATAATTGTTTTTTAACATCTGTGATGTTTAAATATCCTACTTTGTCCATTGTAGCATGTAGACATTGTAGCATGTGACTACCTAGACATGTTTGGTAGTCACCCCATGCTATGAGGTGACTACCGGAGTAGTCACCCCATAGCACTACCAAAGTCGTCACCCCAATGATGACTACCTTTGCAGAGTTCCAAGTTGAAAGAGCTAGACATCAGCTTACCAAGAACTGTTCTTGTTCAGTCATTTTAGCTGTGATTCAGGATTCACATTGTTCCCTTTTTCCAATTCTGAATGAGAGAGTAGTATGCATGGGTGTGTGTGGATATTAAATTTAAAGCGCAGGAGATGAAGGATTGGAACATGAAAACGGAGCCAGACGAATGGCTTTGTGTAGGAAAACGCGAGCTTGACCACGCGTAACTTTTCCGACGATCGATTAGCGTTGGGTCCTGTGGTTCATTATCCATTTCCGCAGGGAACACCAGCTGACACGGAACATAAGTTCGCTGCTACGGTGGCTATCAAAGTGTACGCGATGTATCGGCAAAATCAGAGGGGGAGGGAGAACAGAGACCATACCTTAGGCAGCAATTATCGAGATGTCTCGCTTATTGCAGTAGAAATAGCACACATGGCTATACGCTGGAGCTGAGCCCAGAAAGGCCAACGATGTATAGATGCATACAGGAATTTACGAATGGAGAGTGTGGGAGATAGATGGAGGGAGGAAGCAGAGACAGACATGCGAGCACGGTTTAATCGATAGTTAGAACGGACCAGCAGCGCTGAACAACGATCATCATCATTGCCGTACGACTGTACAACTCTGAAAGCGGTTGTGTCCGCGGTGGTGATGGAATAAAAGCACTTGACCGACAATGTGCTAGCTCGGTCGACCGAGCTGCTGTAAGATCTCATCTCGCCAAATGGAAAATTGGTTTGTCATTCAACAAACTTCCGCTATATTCGCACTGTGTCCACGATCCACAACTTCGCACAACACTCTCCGAGAGAGAAGTTAATGTCGCCGGGGATGAAATATCTTCAGTACTGCCTCCTGTCGTCAAATAAGTACTTTTCACTTTTTGTTGTTTGGTACATGATCGTTTTTGCCTGCTGTACGAAATGAATCAGCATCTTATCAGAATGAGGAAGAAGCCCTCTTTTAGTTCGGGCGTTGGGGTCGTCATTCAGACCTGATAGCCACACATTGGAATGACACAACACTTTTCTTTATTTTCTATGTTTGTCTTTATCCTGATCATCTTGATCAATTAACTTTGCCAAGCGGCGGGGGTGGTGCAAAAAGAAAGACAGGCCCAACAGAATTCAATGAGACCCAAGTTTTTTTTAAATCAAACGATGAAGCAGCTTGACATCAGGATAAGTTGAAGTGTTGAAGTACTTTTTGGTAGGTTGAGATCATGACGAAGACAATGGAGGATTCAAAAGAAGCCAATAAGTGTGTCACATGAATGAGATTAGATCCAACAGGATCAAATTGTCATTGCGTTCCTACTTCTAAGCAGTTCGAACATAACGCATCTCTAGTAAACCTTTTCCTCGTTGGTCAGTGTATGAGAAAGGCTTGTTCACCATTAAATTGCACATGATGAATACTGGGGAAACATCATCATCAGATTGTACATGACGAGTGCTGGGGAAACATCATCATCAAATTGTACATGACGAATCCTGGGGACACTTGGAAGACCCAAATTTGCACTATCTTCAGGGGTGTATCCGAGTAACCTGTTGCGGCACAACATGCATGCCTCGCAAAAGCTCTATTTCTGGACCTCTACAGCCTCGTTGAACAGCTACATACTTGACTCGACCTTATCCAATGTTTGCCGCGAGAGTGAAGCGTCCCAAGCCGTCTCGACCAGATTCATCACTATTTATAACGTTTCTCTTTCTCTCTTTCTCTCTCGTCCTCCCTGTATGTCTCTTTCACTTCCTCGCCTCGCCTCCCTCTCCTCAGCGATATAGCTAATTGTAAGCTCGAAACACTCGACGCTTTCGACTTATCCATGATACGAGAGCGAAATCAAATGATCTCGGATATCATTCCGTTATTGAATATCCGGAAAATTCTCGACTCGATCTTGCTCAAACGTGGCAGGCTGCAAATTGCATCGGGATCGTGATTGCTGTTGCACTTATTGTCGCAACAGACGACACGTTCGAATTGAAACGTGCACCAGCATAGTTATTCCATTTTTTTCCATTTGAAAAAGACAGGGAAGGTGGTTAGTGGGACACTTTTGTGGAACTGCGAACAATGTTCGAGTCCTAATTGATATTGCGTTTTTTGCAAAGCGTCGCAAAGTGGAAAAGCTTGAAGCGGTTTAATAACGCTTTCCAATATTCCTTTGGACTGCACGCCGAGCAAGAAAGGGAGAGGCGAGGAAAAAAGGAGAGCGATGGAGCTGTACGAAATCTTCAGATTTGGAGGCTGCCCCAAACAGCTCTCGAGCACACGGAACAAGAGTAATATGCGAACATCTGTATGGGAATGTGTGTACGGAAAAATGATTTCGCCGAGGCAATCTCGGTACGTTGGCGTTCAGAGACTTCGATTTCAGGGATTCAAGATTGGCTGAACTGACTTTTTTTGCTCCTTGAAGACGATCGTGACGATAGAATGAGAGAGAGAGAGAGAGAGAGAGAGAGAGAGAGAGAGAGAGAGAGAGAGATATTCCTTTGCTCACTTGTGGCCAATTTTCGGCGTTTCTTCAGCTTTTGGCGCAAAAAAGCTTTCGTGGTTTCGGTTGGTGAGCAGCACAGGAAAGAGTGAACCTCGCCCTCTGCTATCCTCTTCCTACCGGCTAACGCGTCTTTCAAACCCTCAGTGGAATCAGAGGCGCGTTCGGTCTTCCACCGGAATGTGCGCTTTTATTCCCTCTCTTCTTCCTATTTTTCTTCATCTCTTGTCGGCGTATCCAAAGTATGGAAGGATAAAACTTTAGCCAAACTTTTCTGCCGTCTCTCTTCGTTGAACGCTCCCTTCCACGCTTCAAGCCCATCTTCCGCTCTCTCGTCTTGCACTTTGTGCCGCTCTCCCTGCCCAGGGGAGAAAGTGGAGAAGAAAAGGTTTTTCCATTTCTCTGCTTATCACAATTATTATCGTTACAATCACTATTATCATTATTATTGCTGTTACGGGCATCATGATTGTTATATTATGGAGAGAGAGGGAGAGAGAGAGAGAGAGAGAGAGTCAGAGAGAGGTGGGAAACAGCGGGCGGTTGGAAACGTGGCTAAAGTTTGCACCATGTTCCAAGCAAGGGATGAGCAAAGGGTTACATCAGCTCCGCTAAGAGGAATACCTCATTGCAGCTATTTCGCGTTTGGTCCATCGACTTATCGAAGCTCCGGAGCTTCGGTAATCATCTCCACGAATTAATTTGAAGGCCAGTGGGAAGAAAGGGCTTGAAAAAATAGGGCCTGTTCGTATGCACTCCATGCCGTGGGGATCAAGACATGTACTCGTTACGGCTCCAACATCGCACTAATGGGCGGCTGAAAACTGACCTGAAAACAGTAGTTCCATGGCTTATTGAATGGACATGGCAAAAATCTCTTATTCCTAAATTGGGACCCCCCATAATTGAGTTCGTTTGGGTCAAAAAGGTTACGCAGTACATGGAGACGTCTATGTGAGCAATTATTGTGCATTTTGTAAAATGAGCCATTCTCACTAAAAACCAATATCTGGATGTTATAGTAAGTTTCCAATTCGTATCAAATGATGCTCACAGACAGTGTCATCAGTGATCATCAGGCATCAGTGAGTTTCCTTGAGTTCCATAATTACTTATATGAGTGAACTATTTAAGGATTTAGGCCACTCTAGAGGTCGCAAAAATAGGCTTTTTGGGGATTTTTTTTCTTTAGAAAAACTACAAAATAAATCGACATTACAAAAAAAGGTATTTATCATACATATCTGTGACTGTATACAATGATTTTTTTGAAGCCATTCATTTCAAAATGGCGGCTGTGCAGTGTTTTTGCGATGACGTCTCCGTTTTTCAAGGGTCCACGGCCGGACGAAGAGCTGCTGTAATTTTTTAATTATAATGAGCCAACTATTTTTTTTCGATTATATATAATAACTGCTATAGAAGTACGTAGGATTTTTTCGATATATTAATTTTTGGCCAAATGGCGCACTTCTAAAGTAGAATGTGAAAAATTTGCCTAAAAAATCATCAGATAATTGTTCATAAAGAATGAACTATGCAATATAAAAAAAAATGTTACGTACTTCCATAGACAATGTATTTTTCAAGATATATTCAACATTTCAAGTGAATCGGTTGAAAATTGTCTGAGTTATGTTTCAGGCCAACTTAAAAAATGCAGTTTTGAGATGAACGCGTTTGAAGTTTTGAGTAGCTCGCCGCGGACCAGGCGGCCTTGTACTAAAATTCGAAAACTGAGTACTTAGAGATTTTTCCCAGCCATAATCTTTTGGGACATCATTTTTGATGTCCTAGGGGACCATTAAAAAAATCGATTTTTCGAAAATTCTAGAGTGGCCTAACGCCTCAATCGATTCGTAGTTATTTTATTAAAAATTGATCCTACTGCTCCATTCATCCATACGCCATTGAACTTTTCCGTCCAGCCTCGGTGGCGTGTCAACTAACGAAACTCTCGTAGGTCTCATCCTTTAAAAATCCTTCTCGAAGGACTATCCGGTGATTCGTCAAAGTAAAGAAAGTGCCATTCGGCGTTTCTCGTGATCGAAGGTAAAGGAACCGTTCGCCGAGAGGAAATTGACTGTCAACACGTGAGCTTCCTATACGACAACGTTGGAGTATCCAAGATGTGTTTTTCTCCTGCAAACAGCGTGGAACTTTGGTCGTAAAGTTTCCGGGATCTTCTCGTACCTTTTTTCCCTTCCTATTCTTCTCTTCTTCCATTTATGGGGCATTTTCACCGCGGTTGGATCTTCTTTCAGTTCGAGTCAAATAGCGCTCATCTGTTATTTTCCGACAAAGACTCGAGAGATTATCAGCCGAGGTCACGCATCTTCTCCGCGATCCGCTATGAAACTTCCTTTCACGGGTTGCCGGCGGGTCTGGCTTAACTTTTGGTCCCATTGGGCAGAAAATCATGGTCGGGAGCTAAACTGATGCGAGGATGGTACAGATGTGCGGTTTCCTTGTTGGTTTCTCTGTTCAACGATCGCGTCCGGTTGTTCTCTATCTCTTTCTCGTTGCCTCTGGGCCACAATTTCATCGAGAGTAGTCAGGCTGCCAGGAGCAAGCAACCTCGGACCTTTGTGTGCGCAGTAAATTCGGCATAGCTGAAAACTCGATACCGCCTCACTACACGGCCATCAACGGTGAAGCCAGCGGTCATCAGGAAATTGAATACCCATTCGTAATTACATATGTATCTGGCTTCGCCAGGCCGATCGTATCACTATCACGAAATACCAATTCCACGTATCCAGAACCCAGATACAAAGGCACCTTCGGGCGGATATCATTCAGCCTTGTGTGTCTGGAAAAGCTTCCAAGAGATGATCTAGAACAGGTACTACGTACTCAAGCCTCGTCCTGCATTATCCAAAGTTACGCAACTATAATTAGGAGACCAAGGCTCAAAAAGTTTAAGGACATTCGAAAAAGCGGATAGCCGCTGGGGGTGGAGCGAGAAGATCCAGAGGGTTGTGGAAACGCGGAAGATACAGACTGGTATACTCTCAGTAGTCCAAAAGCCTCTGGAGAGAAAGAAGATAGTTTCTTTTTCTTCTTCACAGTTTAACACTTTTATTATGCCAAGTTCCTCTGTCTCTCTTCTTCTCCTCTCTCTCTCTGTCTTTCTCTCAACATTTACCGGTGACTTTCCAACTTGTCCAGTCGTGGATGTCATACTGTCCCAACGTCGGAAACCATGGCGGGAGGAATTTTTAATTTCTAACGGCGTTTAATTGCACAGAAGCTCTACTCGGCGAGGATTCTTCGCTGGCAGAGGAAGAGAGAGGTCTCCTAAAAGAGATAGGGAGAATGGCGAAAGGAATAGAGGAAAAAAAAGGTTTCAAAATGACGCCACGGTGGGATTGTGAGAGTGACGGGAGAACCGAGAGTGTACGAGGATGCGAGTCTTGGGGTGAGAAAAGCTGCTGAGGGGACACGGATGGTAGGCCGGCTGTAGGAGAAAAGACAGCACCCCACCGACCTGAGACCTCGTTATGAAAATATTCTATCGACTTTCTGCACGAACGGAAACATCCCTGGGGTATTAAAACTTCTGTCGTCTAGTTACTTTTGTGAAGCTCTCTCTCTCTCTCTCTCTCTCTCTCTCTCTCTCTCTCTCTCTCTCTCTCTCTCTCTCTCTCTCTCTCTCTCGCCGTCTCTCTTTCATCTGCTGGCTGGTGTCGAGCTACCGGCTGCTTCCTCCAGGACCCAACCTCGACAACTTTCCTCTCATCCTCCGATCCTCTTTGTTTCCGTTTTACGGTAGATCTTCCTCTTTTTATCATCTACCTGGGATCATCCGAGCTACGAGTCAGGCGAGACGCCTCACCGCTGCTGCCATCTTCCTCAGCCTTCTGCCGTTGAACAATCGCGGAAGGCAAAGATACTCCCGCAAGACTCGATTAGTTCGGATAATTTTTTTCTCCCGGTTTCTCTGCGTCACCGTCTCCTTATCTTCCTCCTTTTGAAGTCTCGTTTGGCTCCGCGTTTTAATTATCTTGATCCTTTTGCCTATCTCACAGCTAACTGGCTCGAACCGGACCACCAAATTTGCCAAAGAGCGTCCCGCGAGCTTGGTTGCCCGCGAGTCACTCTCTACCGACTGTGACATTGAATTCTTTAATTAGAAATGATTTACGACTGATTTCTATAGTCTTAGGCGAGTACGTGTGTGTGTCTGCATTTGTGTGCCGATAGCTCCGATTGACCTCGAGCATATTTCGTTTGTCTATATCCAATGAGACTAGAGAGAGAAAAATACTTTGCCCCACGTGGTGGACGTCGCGTATAAAAGTCCCAACCGTCGAACAGTCGAAAGAACAATTGACATGCGTCGAGGGGAAACAACCGGCTAGCTGACGTCATGGGTCGTCTCTTTATCGGCATCTTTGTGAATTATGATGATGACTCGAGCACGCACTTCGATAACGCTCCGTTTTGGAAAAATGGATGAAAAATGTCGACGATGAACGGGGTACCGTGAATAATTGATTAGAGATTCGAGCTAATCAAACTACAAAATAAATCGACATCACAAAAAGGGTGTTTATCATACATATCAGTGACTGTATACAATAATATTTCTGACGCGATTAATTTCAAAATAGCGGCTGTGCAGCGTTTATCTCAAAACTGGATTCTTTAAGTTGGCCGGAAATATAACTCAGACAATTTTCAACCGATTCACTTGAAATGTTGAATATATCTTGAAAAATACAACGTCTATGGAAGTACGTAGGATTTTTTTTTTGTTGCGTAGTTCATTTGTTATTAACAATTATCTGACGATTCTTAGGCAAATTTTTCACTTTCCAAAAATTTGCCAAAAAATCGTTAATAACAAATGAACTATGCAATATAAAAAAAATCCTACGTACTTCCATAGACGATGTATTTTTCAAGATATATTCAACATTTCAAGTGAATCGGTTGAAAATTTTCTGAGTTCTGTTTCCGGCCAACTTAAAGGCCTTAACGTAGTTTTAGAAGTAAGGTGTCAGTCGATGCGTCTTCACTGCGAGTGTCATCTATCTATCTATATCTATAAAAATACATGTTCTGACTGACTGACCGATCAACGCACAGCACAGACCACTGAAGATAGAAACGTGAAATTCTGACAGTAGTTTCCTTTTATGATGTAAACACCCAGTAAGAAAAGAATCTACGATATTCAACCCCTGCAAGGGTAAAAGGGGTTGTTACTACGCGTTGAGGGTAGTAAAATACTACAAAAAAATAAGGGAAGATGTATATGTATTTTACGAACGTCCATGTGTTTCCCTCATATCTCATAAACTACTTATGTTTTTATTCTGTATTATTATTATTATATTTATTATATGAACTACTGTTTGCATTATCTTTTTGTTTTTTTTTAAATTATTTTATTTTTTTCTTCACACCACTGTACCACTACCACTGTACGGCCCAATCTCCTCTCTTCATCGATTCTCAACTACAAGGCTTTTATTTTCAAGCACATCTAAACATCACCGTATAAATCCCTTGACCGATTGGGACCGAGCGGAACTTAACAACTGTAGTTGCATGAATTACTTGCCTTCAGAATTATTCGTATTATAATGGTATACTACAATATACTACTATTATGAAAGCGAAAGTGACTCTATCTTTCTGTCTGTCTGTCTCTTACATTTTTAGTTCACGGAAACCTCCGTTCGCTCGGTCGATAATGATATATATATATAAAAACAACACATCTCTGCGTACCTCTTTAAAATAATTGAAATACGACTACGTTCATAAATTTAAAAAATGGATAATTTATCACATTTTCAGAAATTGGGCATGAAGATTACTCTCTATATATCTCTCAGAATATATATATATATATCTATTCGAAACACTATTTCCTATTTTATAAGGAGTACAACTTTGCAGTGACCGTTTTTTTCAAAAGTTTAAGGCTTTATTATAAAAAAGCGGCTACATATTTTTTCATCAAAGTACTGCCCGTCGCTAGCTACGACCTCGGCCCATCTTTCAGGTAGCATTCGAATCCCGCGTCGATAAAAGTCTTGGTCCTTGGAGGCAATCCAGGAATCGATCCAATTTTTGACTTCTTCGTAAGTACCGAAGTGCTGGTCAGCCAAATCGTGTGCCATTGACCGGAACAAGTGATAGTCGGAAGGGGCAATGTCTGGAGAGTACGGCGGGTGGGATAAAACCTCCCATTTCAGCGTTTCCAAGTACTTTTTCACGACATTTGCAACATGGGGTCGGGCATTGTCATGCTGCAGTATCACCTTGTCATGTCTTTCGTTGAATTGTGGCCGTTTCTCTTTGAGTGCCTTACTCAAGCGCATCAACTGACGTCGGTAGAGTTCCCCTGTGATGGTTTCGGATGGTTTGAGCAGCTCATAGTACACAACGCCCAGCTGTCAGCCCGTCTTCAAAAACTTTCTGCCTTCCGCCACCATGCTTGTTCTCGACCTCAAAATCTCCACTTTTGAAGCGCTGAAACCACCGCCGACACGTTTTCTCACTAATAGAATCCTCCCCGTAAGCATCTACAAGCAAACGGTGGGCCTCAGCCGCAGATTTCTTGATGTTGAAGAAGTAAATCATAACCTCCCGCAAATGCTGAGAATTCGGTTGGTAGGTTGCCATGTTTGAGTGCCTATAACTTTATAATGCATACACGTATCCGTTAGCTTTTTTAAATTGTTTAAATTGGCAGAGCCTCTAGTTTAAAATGCCACTTTTTTTTATTGAGCTAGGGCCACTACTTTGGCCGCAGTGGCTCTCTAAGTAAAACGGTCACTGCAAAGTTGTACTCCTAATAATTTCTATAATTATTTTTTGTGAACCTATATTACCATTGGTCAGCCACAACGCTGCTGAACTCGAAGGACCGCTGAAGCCAGACCCCGACTGCCCCTCCAGCAGTTTCGGTTTGTCTTTTCCAACCTAAATTTTCAGTACTTTTGAGCCCGGACCCATACGCGAAAATGTTGATTACAACAATAATAAATCGAAAAAAACGTATTAGTTACTGTATCTTCTCTTGTAATGAAGATCTGAGACTTTTTTTTGGAACTGACGCGGCTCGCAGAGGCGTATAACAATCTCGGAGAATATTTTGAGTAGCTCCTGAATTCATGAAGTTATTTATATTTGTTTATAAGCTAAACTTCTATATAATAGAAAAACGTGTTTAAACATTTTTTCTCAGTTAAATCATGAATGTACGCGCTGGAAACTACCACCACGATGTTCTTCCCTCTGTGAGCCTTCTGGATCACTTGCCGTAGGGAAATACCGAGGTTACGCCAATCGGTTATTATTGCTAAACTATATGCCATGGCTGGATCAAACTTGAGGATATCTTTTGAGGATCGATTTTTCTCGGTGTTGTCAAAATTGCAGAACATTACGTTTATAAATAACCGAAGTACATAAAATAAACCGAAAAATTAGTTCCTTAAACTGTATTTTACCGTTCAACTAACAAACCCACGTGATTTTCGTGTAGGACTTATTTTGTAGATGACATTATGGCGCACAACTTTTATGGGAGGCATTTGTGAATACAACTCATTAAAAAAAAAATAACATTAAAATACTGTTTCTTTTAAAAATAATTTTCGGCGGTCGCAAATCACCATACAATCGGAAGATATTTTAAGGGTACATTCGTGGAGGTTCAAATTACTTACAAAAAAATTGGCGACATCCTGGCCTAGTTGAATAAATATTGTCTAAATTGATGTACATATCGACTGGACTATAATGACTCGATACCAACGAAGCCCCAACTAAAAAAACCACTATTTTAAAAAATTCGGAATAGTGAAGAACCCACCATTCGCTTGTTCTAATTAGTGCCTCTTCTAGTATTTACTCCACAGAAGTACGTCTCGCTGTTTTCGCTATTACCTCACATACTACGTTTCTGCCCGATCGAGAAGTCAAGCTCAAGGTAGCCCCGCGAAGAGCTCTCCGTTCTATTATTGTCCGAACTGTCTGAACTACGCGTCTGCCTATATCTCTCGTGTTTGTATACGAGATGAAAACTTGAGACAGTACGCGTTGAATCGCTTTAGTAACGGCGAGTGAAAGGAACCAGAACATGATGGAATTATATCGTACGACGTAAATTAATGATCCGTGCCAAACGCAATATCCCTGATAGTCGAATCGTTTGAGCAATTTTCTGGTGAACATTGACTGTTATTGTGTAAGGAAAAACCTGAAAAAATTCGTGGGTCTTCTTTGGACGCTTAACTATACGATAAAACTTTCAGCATCCCTAACAATCATTTTATTTAATGAACAATTTTATCAAAGGTTGGAGGTATATAGGCTGTTTAAGGCGTTACTCCCACTTGTAGCGCAAAAAGGCCTTTTTCATGCATTTTTTAAAAGAAAACTACAAAACTTTTTTAATCGATCAATATACCATCTTAAAGAACACATCTTGAAGAACTTTCAGTAATTTTTTTTATTGAAAAATATTACATTGTTTACTGGCAAATGGCCGTCAATGAAACAATGTTTTTATTTACACGGTTTGCGGTGACCAACGTTGCGGCGAAGTGGATCATCTGAAAAAAAAATGCGGATGGATTTAGTCAAATATAAGTATAAACTAGTCTTTAATCGTAGGATTTTTAAAAATATTCATTTTTCACAAAATGGCGGACAGTCAAAGTTAATGGTTCGATTTTAACGAAAAAAAACGGCCGTTTTTTGGCTATAAAACGGCCATTTTTTTCGAAAAAAAAAATTGAACGATTAAAGACTACATTTTTATGTATTAAATAAGCCTGCAAAATTTCAAGAAGATCGGTTCATTAGTGTTCGAGTAATCTTGGTCACCGACTTCAGAAATGCCATTTTGAGAAAAACGCGTTTAAAGTTTCAATTTCAGTTTACACGAAGAAAATATTTTTTTTTCTAAACTTACATAGAGTCATCTATTCCGGGCCCATACAGAAGTCTGGGCCCGGATACTTATACTTCAAAAAAATGCAATAAAAAAAAAATCGATTTTTTCAAAATCGCAAGTGGGGGCAACCCCTTAAACAAGAATATTTGGAAATTCATATGTTTCGTTGTTTTTGGTACAAATACAAATTTCCAACTCGAGTTATTAGTAGAAATGACATGTTTTGAAAAAAAAATATGAGAAATTTCGACCGTGAAAACGAGATATTTATGTTGCAAATTGAAAAAGACTAAATTTCAAAACCGGCATGTATATTCTATATAGGTAAGGTAACGATTGGAAAAATCAATACGTCTATAGAATGATGTTATTCATGTTTTTTTATTGTTTGTTAACAAAAATTTGTAGTTTTATAATAATTATACGCATTTTATGCATATGCATTATATCCATTATATCCATTTGAACCGGCCCTACTCAAAACTCGGCTTCTGAAAAAAAAAAATCATTAAAAATGCATCCGATGGACGAATAAAACATATCTGTAAAGGTTTCAATTTTCTCAAAGGAAAATAGATATAATGGTCCATTTGCAATATGCATTATGTCCATTTTGCTTTGAGGCCAGAGCCTGAATTAGGAGGTCCAAAAAAGCGTTTTTTCGGGCATTTTTTTAAAAGGGAAAGAACGAGTGAGACCAGTAACCATTGAGGTATCATTTCATGTATATTTGAAATGTATAAAAAAAAATGTTTCAACATGAAACAATAAATGGCTGCAGATTTATCAGCCTATTCCATGTGCGTCTTGCCACTGCTCGTAATTCTTGACTGAATAAAAAAAAACAAATAAAACGTTCAATTGTCATATATTTTTCTTCTGGATGAATTAAGGAACAGCTGAAAAAATCGTGAAATTATAACTTTTCTCAGGTTTGAAGTAAAAAACACTTTAACGTGCTATAAAAATGATTTAAAAAGACATTTTCAACAACTTTTTAAATTCACTCAAAAGAGATTTTCATACTGAAGAAAATAAACTTTGGTTTCATATCAATAGGTCGTTTAGTTTTTTGCCATCACGCCCGCCAATTTGGAAAAATCATGAAAATGAAAACTGGAGAAAACGCGGTTCAAAGTTTTCAATAGGAGGAAATATCAATATCAAACATCAATCCCTTCTCTGCTTTTGGCCTTGTATCTTCAAAAATATTTACAATTGGCCTCTGTAACTTTGTAAATATATTCTTGGATAGTTAATCTATCGATTTCTAATTCAGGCTCCCGCCTTCAGAAAATTAAAATGGCGGGCCTTGGTAGTTTTACTCTCTCTACCCTAAACTTGTTTTACGCCAACGTCCCAGGGCTGTACCTGCGAAGGTCCAGTAATGGTCGCCCTTGAAAGATTTGGCCTGGACACAAACGACCCATGTACATGGTTTTAGGGGTAAATATGCACATGAAAAAGGTGATTTTGAAGACATTGAACTTCGAGGACCGTCCTCATAGTAGCCTATTAGCCTTACACTCGAAATTATGCAAATGCCTTTTTTTTCAATATCACCTTTAGATCAATAGAAGCATATTTATAGAAAGGTCATTCCAAGGACCGTCCCGTCCCCCCCAAAAAGATGCCTCTTGAAAGAAGTTGAGGAGAGTTCTTGAAGTATCCGGGTGAGCTGAAAGCCAACATTACATAGATACAACGGGTTCAAAATGCCGTTTCCATATATATTTTTCTTGTCTTTTATATTTACATGTATATATTTTTTTATAATTGGTTTATATATGATTTTTTTAGTCTTATATATGTATATGTGTACATATATATACAGGGTGTCCCTCTTATCTGTGCCACCCGAAATAACTCGGTAATTATCGACGTCACAAAAAATTGTTCCAGACAAAAGTTGTACGGTGTGAAGGGGGCCATCAAATGCAACCAATTTTTTTGTACCGTATTGTATTGTATTGTAAAAAAATATGCCATTCCATTAAAAAATGTGGTACAACTTTTGTCTGGGACATTTTTTGTGACGTCGATAATTACCCAGTTGTTCCGGGTGGCAGAGATAAGAGGGACACCCTGTATATACGACATTTGTATGAAAGAAAAATTCGTCACCGCCCTCGAACGTTAATGCTCGAGAATTCCGCGCACACAGTGCTATCTCGTGGTCGCTTGTTACATCGCACACTCTCCTCCGGTGACAAGATTGCTCACTATATTACCGATAATAGTGCTCGAATTTACGATCAGCGAACGACGAGATCACGACGTCGAAGGTTGCATCACCCGAATGCAACAAAAGTACTTTCTTACTTTTTTTTCAATTTCTTTATTTTCATTACTTTAAATTTGTTTATAGTTTGAGGTTGTAGAACTCTGATAAGGACAGGAAGAAGTATGGGTAATTTTCACGCCCTAAATGCGTGGCAAAGATATGAGCAATTGAAGAAAATTGGACTTTCGTTGCATTCCGACGATGCAAACTTCAACGTCATAGCAGATCAAAGGCACGTCGATAGCAGTCATGTCATCCACTTGAGAGGGCACTTCTGTTCCCCATGTTTATCTCTTTCCCTTATAAACTGAATTTAAGGCCTCAGGCCACTCTAGAGGCCGAAAAAAAAGCTTTTTGGGGATTTTTTTTCTCAGAAAAACTACAAAAAATCGAGTTTACAGAAGAGGGTGTTTATCATACATATCAGTGTCTATATACAATAATTTTTTTGAAGCGATTAATTTCAAAATGGCGGCTGTGCAGCGTTTATGTCAAAACTGCATTTTTCAAGTTGGCCGGAAACTTAACTCGGACAGTTTTCAACCGATTCACTTGAAATATTGAATATATATTGAAAAATACATTGTCTATGGAAGTACGTAGGATTTCTTTTTTATATGGCATAGTTAATTTGTTATTAACAATTATCTGACGATTTTTTAGGCAAATTTTTGAAAAGTGAAGAATTGTCAGATAATTGAATCTTTCGAATTTTATGCAATTTTCCAATATTAATAAAACACGGAAGCAAATGAAAATTGCCACATTTAGGCGTTACATTTATATAGCTCACCGAAAAATGAGAATTTTTTCGGCATTTTTTTAAACTAAAAAAGCATTTAAAATGAGGTTTGGAGGGTTTATTTGACATATGTTTACGTAGGAAAAAAAATACAAAATGGTGGCTCAGTTGTAGTTACAGTGAGAGCGTTTTTTTAGGTGCTCAAAAAAATTCTTAGTCATTTAAATTAGTTTTGCTGTGAAAGTATACACGATTGTTAAAACATATGGTTTTTCCCCCAAATTTACATAATGTTGAATACATTTTTTTTTGGTAAAAAATTGGCCTTAATTTGCTTATAAAAACGAGAATTGTTGATGCATCGTAAAAATCGGATGTACTTCTCTAGAAAATCTATCTAAAAGCTACATTCAAAATTAAAAGTCGATTGGATGAAAACTGCCCGAATTATGCGTCCTCCCGATTTCAAAAAGGTGGCCACGGTAAAAACGCGTTTAAAGTTTCAAGACTTATTTAGGAGCTATTAGCGTCCATACGACGGAATTGAAGCTTTCATTTTAACTCCGCGTGTAACCACGGAGGCATTTTGAGAGTAGGTCTTCAGTTGTTAGGACAGTGTATATTTTTTGTACAACGACTGGAGTAAACGACTTCAAATTGCTACTTCTACCGTCCAGGCTGTTTCGTGCGTTTCGGAGTGCTCGGCGGCGTTTCGGAAAGTGAACGTTAAGGAGCTCCATCTACCTAGAGTCCTGAACAAAATGGTGACATTCCGATTTTTTCTCTGGGATGCGGTTGGTGGAAAAGGAACGCATTTTTTAACACAAAGATATTTAGAGCCTTTAAAAAAAATCACCGAAAAAAACAACAAAAACATGGCCGCCGGCAGATGAAATTTGTTTTCGCAACGTTTGGCGGTGGACACTTTCCAGCTTAAACTATCCACCCGAAATTTAAAAACCAAACGGCTTATTTAAGTTAACAATAAATACAAGTCATTGACGATCGTCGATTTTTTTTATCATTTTTTTTTTTACAACGTGGCGACCAGTTGAAACTCGAGCAAACAAAATCTATGAAGAAAGTCGTCATTTTAAAGCAATCATTCAAAAATCACGTTCGATTTTTGAAAAGCGAGATCGTCAACGACCTTTAAATGTTTCTCGTCGTATCTCCTGTAAATTTGGAAACAATCCATCGAGTGGTTCGCGAGCTATCACGTCCACCGACTTAAAAAGCAGTGTTTCGAGAAAAACGCGTTTAAATTTCAATTTTAAGAATATTTCAATGAAATTTGCAGGTAACATAGCTAAAAGGTGATACCATCGAATAAAAATATTTTTGGAAAATGCAATTTGTTCCCCACCTAGGTAGATGTAGCTCGTTATACTTTGTTTTTTTTATTTCCCCGTATAAGTCCTTTTGTATATCATACGTGTGTTGTTTATGCATAATTCAAGCACATAAAAAGAAACAATCAAAACTTTTTTCTACTCAGATGATCAACGCCTTAACAAAATACCGGGCGTTCAAATTTTATGCAATTTTGCAACGTCAATAAGAAATACATCATTGATAAATTTCGTGTTGCTAAAATTCGGAAAAAAATGGATTTCCCTCGGAGGAATTTCGGTCTCCGTATTCAAATTACGATAACAGAATTTTGATACGATAAAATTAAAAGGAAAATCCGTAAATATTTGACACATTAGATATCTACTATATTCGCAATTTTTGTGTTTTCGACATGACGAGACTGTGGGCTTGCATTCGAAGACGTAACACACCCGTTCGCCGTCTGTGTGTTTTAGCCCGCCGACGTTCAAAACGGCGACACCGACGTCGCGCACCCAGTTGAAGCTGCAACTGATGCGCGAACAGTTGCAGGAGCAGGAGAGAAGGGAGGCCGAATTTCGACAGAGCTTGCAGCAACACAGACCCGCGGCTGCACCACCGAGACCCGTTCCACCCGCACCCTTGCCCACTATTGGTGTCGACGTGCCCCCACAAGTTTTGCAAGTACGTCGAAAAATCTCCTCCTGTGTTCATTCCTCTTCTTAGCTGCATTATCATTTCTACTTAGATCGTACCTAAATGATTGCAGGAATTTAATAATAATCATTATTTATATTATTAGTTTTATTATTATTATCGATACCATTGATTTTATTATAATTATCATCATTCATATAATTGATTTTATTATTATCATTATTGAAATTATGAATTTTATTATGATTATTATTAATATGATTACTTTCTATTCAAACAAACTTATTGCCCAATAAGATTGTCCAGTAATTTTTGTCCGGATATTATGTAATAACAATAATGATAATTGTCATTATAATTCGACTATCGGCAATTGGGGCAAGAGATTTTAATCCAAGTATATCGATCGTGTTTTTATCAAATCATAGTTGTTCGAACATCGATCATTTTCCCTTTCGTACCGGATACAATGAAAATGAAAAGTATTATAGTCACAATTATTATTATTGACACGAGTCGAGAAAATTATTAAAAATTGTCATTATAGGATATTTATAATAATATTAATTTGTTTATAATAATACAATCATCATCATAATCATAATTCGATAATGCTGCTGATAATAACTGTTATTGTTGTTATGGCTCCCGGTGCTGCAAAGGCATGAGCGAAGAATATCAATTCGAGCCTTTTGCACATTTTCGAAGGCATCTTTCAAAAGTGAAATGCGAAAAAGACGTGCCATTTTTCTTTGTATTTTCCTTACTAGTAGAGTCGTGCTGTCGCTGAAAAACCCCGTAATCGGAAAAAATTAGAAAAGGCCAGTTTTTGACCGGTGCTTCTGAAGGTGCCGCGGGTGCTAAATCCAGTTTTGCCTAAAAATCGGGGTGCACGGATTTTTTAGGAGATGAAGGGGGATGGGGGTGGATTAATATCAAACTACAACCCCTACAAGGCCGACGCCGTGAGACAAAATGTTCAGAAAAGTCCGAGCTTTACTTTTATCCACAGCGCCGAAGTCGTGGAAGTTCATTTAAGGGGTGAAATTTTGAAAAAATTAGTTTCAATTCAATAACTCTTTAGGAAAAATTCGTACAATTTTTTTCAGATGGGAACGTTGTAGCCCTTGAAAAGACGCGTCAATCGAGCATTTGATCATCAATCTCCGATAATATCTTCACCCCCAAAAAAATTGTTGAAATACCAGAAAAAAATTACTTCTTGGATAACTAAAAAACAATGGATTCTTCGAGCATGGTTTAAATGTACGAAATGTAGAGAATAATTGTCTCTATAATTTCGTTCCTGTGAACCACCCTGGAATTTTGATTTTCCAAACCCCTTTCGGGGGTTGAAAATTCAAAATGAAATTTTGGAAAAACTATTGACCGTACGAATTCACCGCCGTGGAATAATTTGTAGCTTGAACCCTCAGCTACATTTTCTTCCACAGCGCCAACCTCGTATCTCTTTATTTTTTGTCAATAGTTTTCCCAGAATGTCATTTTGAATTTTCAACCCCCGAGAGGGCTTGGAAAAAGCAAAATTCAAGGCTGGTCCATAGAAACGAAAATATAGTGAACATTATTCTCTATATTTCGTGCATTTAAACCATCCCCGAAAAATCGATTGTTTTTTAGTTATTCAACAAACAATTTTTTGTTTGTTGATACTTCAACGATTTTTTTCGGGGTGAAGATATTATTGGAGAGGGATGAACAAATAGTCGATCGACGCGTATTTTCAAAGGCGTATTTCAACGCTTATTTCAACGTTCCCATTTGAAACAAAAATTGTATGCATTTTTCTTAAAGAGTTATCGAATTAAAACTGATTTTTCAAAATTTCACCCCACTTTTTTAACCCCAAAATGAACTTCCACGACTTCGGCGCTGTGGACAAAAATAATGCCCGGATTTTTCTGAACATTTTGTCTCCCGGCGCCGACCTCCTGGGGGTTGTAGTTTGGCATTAATCGTCCCCATCCCCCTTCATCGCCTAAAAAAATCACTACACCCCGATTTGTAGGCAAACTTGGATTTAGCACTCTCGGCACCAACAAAATCAGCTGTCAAAAAACTAGCCTTTTTCTAATTTTTGCCGATTCCAATATACAGCACGACTTTACTATGTATTTTTTTTTATTTATTTTTTACGGCGCAATTTTTTCCACATCTTCATGAGACGTCTTGATCATCAATCGGTCGAAATGCGTGACGGGCAGGGGGGAGGATATAAAGGCAACGATGACTTTTGCTACACAGTCGACCAAACTCTTATTTTATCGCTAATAGTATCGTACGTTTACTGTATTCGCTATTAAATATATATATATACGGAATTGCGATAAGGAGCAGCTCATATAGTTTGCGTTAGATTACTCGTGTTGCGCTCGACGAACATTTCGCTCGGGATTACGGTAACGATAGAACCCGTAAAACCGTGCTGAGGAGAGGGCTGTGTCGCTCCTTTTTTTTCTTTTTTTTCCCCACATATACACACACGCGTGCGCATTTTTATACGTGTTTCTTGTACACCATAGATGAAGAGGCGTAAATGAGTATAATAGGCTCCATCGGATCATTAAACTTTATGTACTGCACGCTTGTGTGGGTGCAGACATTGTGGGCTGGGAGGAAAAAAGCTCGAGAGTTCGGTCGTGGCGAAATTCGTCCCTCGTGTTATTTACGTAAAATAGTACACCCGATAACAAAAAACTAATTTTCAGCCAACAAGGTTGGGAAATTATGCATGAAGAAAGAAAAGTGAAAGAGATTTTCGGGGCTTTGGTAGGTGAAATTTTTATTTTTTTCTATTGGATTGTTTGGATATTTTGGTGACACGTCAAGGGTGCCTCGGAAATAAGCCGCGGAGAAAAAAGGGAGGGTAGGGGTTTCAGCGTAAAAGAAAAAACACTTTTTTGCGTTTTTTTTTCATCTATATGGATAGAGTAAATTCATTGAGTATTTTGTACATTGTTAAGTGCCATTTCAAGAACATTCCGTGAAATTTGTACGCGAAAATATTCACAAACATGCCGGTGACAAAGCTTTTCCAAGAACGCCTTTGGAAAAACACGATTTGCGGTGTTCACTGTATCTCAGCTAGAAATTATCTGACATCAAGTACCATCAAAATGTACCATCAAACCCAACGGTCTTTGATAATTTTTTTTTTTCATTTCTAAATTTTTGTTGGTCATGTAAAGTGAAAAGTGCTATTTTTCACGAAAAATTCCGCCTTTTTGGGGTAAAAAAGCCCCTCAATGTAAAAAAATCTCAAACTAACCGTTGGGGGAGATATTTTATATGTAGAAAGTGTGTACCGAGTTTGAAATAAATCGGTCATGTTTTCAAATGGCAGTGAACACGGACTTTGAAAAAGTGGTTTCGAGAAAAACGCCGCACCGACTTGTTTGTGGATATTTTCGCGTACAAATTTCACGGAATGCTCTTGAAATGACACTTAACAATGTATAAAAGTTTTCAATAAATTTGCTCTATCCATATAGATGAAAAAAATTTGCAAAGAAGTGTTTTTTTTTCACGCTGAGACCCCCCCCCCTTAAGGCGGAATATACATTTACAACGATCACAAAATTGATTTCTTTTTTTTCTTCTTTAAACGATATAACTATGTATGTAGAATATTTTCCCAAAGTTTCAAAGTGGAATTCGAAAAACTTCAAACGTTACAGCCCGTCAACGCTGTGCCTCATCGCTCAGATTCGGAGCGGGCGTGAACTTCAAACGCGTTTTTCTCAAAACTGCATTATCGAAATTGGCGCGCAGGATTACTAAAAAACTATCAAGCCGATTGAGTTGAAACTTGGTAGAAAAGTTGATAATATTGGTACCTTCTATTTGACGAGAATTGTTTTTGAAAAATTGGGAAAAAAACTACTTTTTTAATTCACATTTTACAGCAATGTTGCGCGAAATGTTGATTTTTTTTTTGTAAATACGTGCCATTTTCTTAAATTTGCATTTTCGTCATTTTAATTTCCGTCACATAGAAACTATACATGTTCTAACTGAAAAAATGTTTGAACTTTTTTGCAAATCAAAGTCTACGGGAAGCTAGACTGCACGCCGATTCGCAACTCCCGCGGCGACCTTGCTGTAACACTTCGCCGCAGCTCCGCCATTTTGATGATGAATTAAATTAAAAAAATTGTTTTGTATACTTAAATATACCATTAAAGTCCACCTAAAGTTTGATAATTGTAGAATAATCATTTCTTAATTTAAAAAATTCCTCAATATAGCTTGTTTTTTTCCTGTCTAAATGTACATCCTCTCGCCTTGAGGAATCATCACAGTGTAAAATATGCAAAAATATTTTTTTTTCATTATCCGATTGTATACACGGGTATAAACGTTCTGTCCAATTTTTAGATTGAAATTCGAATTATTTCGGTCGCTACAGCCTTTCTTAGAAAAAGTGAAGCCTTTCTTAACAGCCTTTGTTAGAATTTGAACGCGTTTTTCTCGGAATGGTGTTTTTCAAAACGGTGACCGCTCTCAAAGGAAGAGTTTTCAAGATCACCCCTTTGAAATTTTAACAGATCATTCTTCACGTCATTCTTTAATGCTGCTATTGAAGCTTTTTTGTTTTTAATGTTCCTATTTTTTTTTTACGAAAAACTGTTGAAAAAAAGGCTAAATTTGATACTTTTTGTTCAAACCGCCGCCATTTTTTCAAATCGCACTAAAAAAACACGATTTTGTATGAAATTTTTGTGTCATACAAAATTTGCGGTCGCAATCCTGGCCACCATGGAACACCATTTTTTCCACGCAATTTTCCGCAAATGAAAACAATGTTAAACAATAAATAAAGAAATATCAAAAAAAATAATTTTGTATTCTTCATTGGTGCTTCAATTTGCAAAAAAAAATTAGACCGATTAGCTTATCCTCTCCACTCAAAAAAATCGCGAAAATCGGCTACTTTTCGGGCGGTCACACTGTGATGATTCCTTAATATTGAATACATCGTGAAACTTGCGGGGGGGGGGGGGACTAGAAAGTACATCGCAGCGAGGCTTGAAGACACGCACGCCGTACTTCGATTACGTGCACTCGACGTGTGCGGATATCACTTTTTTATTTTTATATGTCAAAGATAAGACGCGTATCGTTGTGCACAAAAGAAAATTCGGGACAAGGCCGCAACGGTCGTTAAGGGGCTCATTTTTGTTATTTTTTTTTTGGAAATGGAGCTTGGAATTGGTTTACCTTGGGAAAGGAGACTTCGCTACGTGCAAACGACGACGTACAGCTCTCAAAATTGCGGCATTTTCGGATTTTAGTAAACAAAAAATTGAGTCGTTTTTTTAATGAAATCAAAGTGTAGTTTTTTTTCACATTGGGGGAAAAATATAGTGATTTTCAAATTAAATTAAATAATGTGGGATTCTTTAAAATTAAGATAAATGATATATGTAGCTGTTTGTTAAATTACGCAAAACAATGTACTCATCGCTAAAATTGGGTAAAACATGTAGTGACTTTCGAAGTTGAGTCACAAAATGTAGGCCTCTTTTCTTCAAAATTACGTAAAACAATATAGTCATTGTCAAAATTGGGTACAACAATATCGTCATTTTCAAAATTAAGTAGAACAATGTATTCATTTTTTAAATTGGGTGAAAAATATACTGACTACCAAAATTAGGCAAAATAATTTATCCATCATTTTTTAATTTCAGTAAACATCCGCATTTCTTTTCAAAACTAGTTGAAAAATATAGTCACTTCCTAACTGTGTAAAAAAAATCGTAATGAACCAAAATTGCTAAGAAAGGAGTAAATATTTTAGAGCAAGATATAGTCATTTTCAAAACTGCGTAAAGAAAATGAAGTCTCTATTGATATAATCAAAAAAGTTACGACCTCGGTACGGCATAATTTTTTATTGATTGATAATCAATTTCGAAATGACTTTTTCTCCTCGTTTGCTTTCCCCTTCAATCCTTCGCGAAATATATTTATGGTATATTATATCGCGTTTATCGTAGCAGAAGACAACAGTCGTAGGGTCCAGGCGGAAAAACATTGTTGTATTCGATGTCCAGCGAGTCTAATTGTATCCACGTGGAGCAAAGCAGCCGGTTATTACTCGCTCATCTCATAAAGCAGAGCGATAGTACCGTGAGACAGGGGGGGGGAGGGAGAGAGAGAGAGAGAGAGAGAGAGAGAGAGAGAGAGAGAGAGAGAGAGAGAGAGAGAGAGAGAAACGGCCGATAGGGTAGTCGAAGAAGGGCGAGTACGACGGAGAAAAAAAACGAGAGATTGCGCGAGATGACATTTCTCACGAAGACATCGGGTGGCAAACGTTCGCCCGGTTTATTGAGGATGAGAATATACGGGATAGAATGGGCAAGAAGGGTCTTCTCTCGTACAGCCGCCACGGCTCGTAAAGAGATGAAGAGAGAGGTACATCGGAGTGCTCTCATTTTTGCTCCTCTCTCTCTCTCTCTCTCTCTCTCTCTCTCTCTCTCTCTCTCTCTCTCTCTCTCTCTCTCTCTCTCTCTCTCTCTCTATCTCTCTCTCTCTCTCCACGTCCCTTTCACGCAGACTCCTTCATCTACTTTTCCCATCCCTTGCTATCCTCTTTGTCTTGCCCTCGCTCTCTTTCTCGTTTATGGCAGTAAACAGTGGAATTTGTCCAATTCCGTTCCATCGGGCTCGCGTCACATATCGTGAATCCTGAATATGACTGTACACATACACCCACTACGATTGCCATACATATTAGAGTATTCGGACTCCTATCTGGGGAAGAATCATGACCGCAGTATTTTCGTCCAGTATTTTTATTCTTTTTTTTTCCGCCGTCCCACCACCGACGGTCAACTACGCACTGCACAGGCTTCAAAAGTCGAATTCCTGGCTAAAACATCAATTTTTTTCTTCACTCTTGTCGTACGCCCTTCCGGGTTTCTGCCAGCCCACCCCACCAATTTTAGCCCACACTGGTCACCGCACTGTTTCCAGTTCCCAAGAGACCTTGCCCGGAGCGCCCACAGCCAATTTTTTTTCTACAGGAGGGCACAGGGAAACTGAGAAGAACGTGGGTCGCAACAGGCTGCTATAGTTGGCAGAGTTTTAGTTACGTTCGCCATAGGAAACTGGGTAAAACTTCCGCTAGGTAGTTACCCACAAGTGCGCGCCTGACCGGTCACCCATCCAAGTACGGGCGCAAGCCAGGGCCGCTTGACATCGGAGATCACAGCGGCCGCAATTTTGTACCAATGTCGAAAAAAGGGACAATTCAGTAGGGATGATATTGAAGTTCGTGTCGTTGGAACGGAACCAACATTCTGGTGGCCAATTTTTTGGGCATCTTCGCCACGAAGATCACTCGAACGTTTTCCCGGATCCTCATAAATGATCCACAGCCTAAATTTGCGAAAAAAGATGTTGAATTATAAAGCAAATGAAGAAACAAAAGGAACTGTCATTGCATTCCAACGACGGAAGGTTCATCATCGTAGCAGGGTACCATTTTCCATCACCATTTCGTATTTTCGTCATTCAACTATCCTGGCAATGCGCCTTTTTTTCTTCCGTGTCAGGTGAGGACCCTTCTCGAGAATCCGACGCGTTATCACGTGGTGCAAAAGCAAAAGAACCAGGTTCGTCAATACCTGCACGAGTCGTTTCGTAGCAACGAGAGCGACGATACGAACGGTGTCCTCGAGAGGAGTCTCGATGGGGGGATCAGCAGCAGCAGCGGGATTACCACGGTTGACGGGGACCCGAGGTCTCAGGTGCAGCCGATGGTCGTGCAGAGCGCACCACCGGGTCCGGCGGTTCATCAACCGAAACCGCAGCATCCTCATCTCGCCTCTTATCCCCGGGCACCTCCGTTGCTCGGACGTGTCACCGGTGTTGCCTCGGCCAGTCCCGACCCCCTAAGCGGCGCCATGTCACCGGGGTTGTCCAGTGTCGCCACCAGCAATTCCGAGGTAAGTTTATCACGTTGTCGCTCAGACGCCTCGAGGATCGAGCGACCCTCGGTTGAAAAAGGACCAAGGGCTGCAAAATGTGGTACTTTGGTGTTGTTTTAAAAATTGCGGTTGAGTGAAAATCATGGGGATTAATAATGTAAGATTGATCAGAGTCGTGCTGTCAATATACTACGGGTATTGGCAGTGTATTGGCAGTATTACAAAGAAGATATATTGCAGTTTCTTGCCCTTAAACTGTAGTTACTTTCAACATACTCTTATTCGTCCTTCATTAGTGATATAATGTCAATAACAATAGTTACCGGTCATTATTGACGCTAGGCCAATAATAAAGTTGCCTGTCATTATTGATACAATGTCGAAAATAATAGCATGTCATTATTGGCACAATGTTAATAATAACAGTAGGCTGTCATTATTGGCACAATGTCAATAATAATAGTAGGCTGTCATTATTGACACATTGTCAAGAATTATAGGAGCCTGTCATTATTGACATATTGTCAAGAATTATAGTAGCCTTTCATTATTTACCTAATGCCAATAATAATAGTAGCCGGTCTTTATTGGCACAATGTCAATAATAGCAGTAGGCTGTCATTATTGACACATTGTCAAGAATTATAGGAGCCTGTCATTATTGACACATTGTCAAGAATTATAGTAGCCTTTCATTATTTACCTAATGCCAATAATAATAGTAGCCGGTCTTTATTGGCACAATGTCAATAATAACAGTAGGCTGTCATTATTGACACATTGTCAAGAATTATAGGAGCCTGTCATTATTGACACATTGTCAAGAATTATAGTAGCCTGTTATTATTTACCTAATGCCAATAATAATAGTAGCCGGTCTTTATTGGCACAATGTCAACAATAATAGCGGCCTGTCATTATTGACACAGTGTCAAAAATAATAGTAGCCTGGAATTGTTGACACAGTGTCGATAAAAATAGTAGCCTGTCATTATCAACACAATGTAAAAAATTATGGTAGCCCATCACTATTGACACAAAGTCAAAAATTATAGTAGCCGGTCATCATTGACACAATGTCATCATTGACACAATAATAGTAGCATTATTGCCACAATGTCAAAAAGAATAGTACCCTGTCTTAATTGGCACAATGTCAATAATTATAGCCGTCTGTCATTATTGACACAGTGTCAAAAATAATAGTAGCCTGTCATTAACACAATGTAAAAAATTATGGTAGCCCATCACTATTGACACAAAGTCAAAAATAATAGTAGCCTGTCATCATTGACACAATGTCAAAAATAATAGTAGCTTGTCATCATTGACACAATGTCAACAATAATAGTAGCCTGTCATTATTAACATAATTTCAATAATAATAGCCTGAAAAATAATAATAGACTGACCAGAGTAATAGCTATAAAAAAATAAAGCCTGTCAATTACTAAAGTCGACCGGCCTGCCAATCACCCGAGTTAGTTTATTGACAGAACAACGACAAAATAACTATAGTTTACGGTCCGTGAACTATTGTTACTTTTACCTTGCCATCTTTTGTTCTTCCGTCAATAAACTAATGTGTCATTATTGGCGGGACGGCAAGAAAAATAACCTCTGGTGTCTGCCAATTACAGCAGTCAACCGACAATTGTCCTGTCAAAAACTGAAGTAATTGCCTTATTAATTTAATGAAGCTTTTACCATAATTCCTTTTGTTGGCCTGTCAATAAACTATTGTTAGTTCATTAACAGTGATGATAGTTCATTCACCCGAAGTCGGCCATGACATTTGGCATTGAAGATACTTAGCTTATTGGCAGGCCCACAAAAAAATAATAAATACAGTAACTTGCTGATCATTTTAATCCAACGACATTCATTCTGTCAATAAAGTTTATTTATTTTGCTTCAATACACTGTCACTGTATTAACCATTTTGATTGCCAAAAAATTATCGTCACTTCGGGTGCCTAGGGATTTTTTCCTGTCCTGCCAATAAACCGCACCTCGTTCATTGGCAGCCAAAATGATTATTGATGTTGCCGTGTACGTGAGAAATGTAAAACGACGGTGCACCGGAAATAGATTTATCGAGGAAAAATAATCACCAGGGGGTAAAAAAATATATGGTCCGTCAATTTGGAACACTCGCAGCTCAGGTGGAGACTCTTACTTTCACAATTACAAAGTTCGAGCGTACGGATTTTTTCAAGGTAGTTCGAGTAAGTCGGAAATTTGAAGCGCGTGTTAGCAAGATCATTTTCGAAGCGCTAATAAGATAACTTCGTTCGAACAATTTCCCGTAACTTGTAATGGGGAAAAAGGGCTCTTCGAACCGGATATTGTGAACCGTTCGAATTCACACTCGGCGATGGTTCGGTCGCCGAGAGCCGAGTTCGTGTTTCGGAGGCGATAATAGCCCGACGGCCTGGCGATTCGACCTGGCCGTACAAACGAATCCCAACGTCATGTCTGACGCCCGATAAAGGACACCCTGGATCTCTCCCGAACTAGCCGACTAATCTCCATATTCGCGTATACGCGCCTTTGACTCGTTCTTGATCTCAATTAGAGCTCAACTTTTCCGAGTTGAGTTCAGAATTTAAGAAAAACATTCTTGAGATTTTTCGACGGAAAAGAAGTATGCCTGGTATTTTTGACGGATTTATTTTTAGGGCTGGATAGGGAGCCTAATCATTTCGTCGTGTCTCTTTGGCCTGTCGAAGCAGCCCCCTGCACCCTTCACTTTATTCTTGTAAATGTCGGGTTAAAAAATCTGAAATAATTCATGCAAATAGAATGTAATGAGCATCTTTAAATAAAATTATAACGGTTACTGTAAAATAATTACTTGTGAAGAAAAAATGACGAGTTTTTTATTTGACAAGGTTCGATCTCACTATTATAAAAATGTAGAGTTTCCCCGGACAAATGTTTTTTTTGCGCTGAAAATGGATTTAAAAAAAAGGAAAAAAAAAGAGTTTGTGAATTTGACGAGGTTTTACCTTACCGTTATAAATATTTTACGAAATTATGTAAAAAAGGAAAAACGATTTGTTTTTCTGGCAAGGTTATATATTATTATTATCAAATTACAGGGTCTCCCTGGACCCCACTTTTTTAAACATATTTTCAAAAATATTTACAATAGTAAGGTAGAACCGTGTCAAAATAAAAAGCTTGTTTTTCCTTTTTCTTATGTTTTTTAGCGCGCAAAAGCAACTATCCAGGAAGACCCTACAGTTTGATAATTGTATGAGAAAACCTTATCAAAATGAATAGCTCGTGTTTCCGTTTTGTTCAATGATTTTTCAGCCCAAACAATCATCCAGAGAGACGCTACAGTTTTATAATAGCAAAACCGAACCTTGTGAAATAAAAAACTCGTTATCCTTTTTTCTTCAAAAGTAATTATTTTACAGTAATCGTTATAATTTTACGCAAACGTACTCGTTGAATTCTATTGTCATGAATTATTCAAGATTTTTTTCCTGGGGGTGTAATTACGAGGATGTACTGAAGTACGTAAAGAACGATTTTTCTTGCCACACATAAAACGATTTTTCAAATAATATTTAGACAAACTGTTATCATAATAATTTTGGTATTTTTTTGAGGTTTTTCTCAATATTTGGAAAATGTTTCTTTTTCATAATAATTTTGGTATTTTTCCGAGTTCTTTTCTCAATATTTGGATAATGTTTTTTTCCATAATAATTTTGGTGCTTTTAAAAACTTTTTTTCAATATCTAAAAACGTGATTTTCATAATAATTTTGTGATTTTTCAAAAAATATTTAGAAAATGTGTCTCCATAATACTTTTCGTATAAAACCTTCAATCAGATATTTTTCCAAAACACAGTCCCGCCATGCGCCCGGACCAAATTTTCGCCGTCAACGCGATCTCCAAAAGCTCATACCCAATAAGGTGCATTAAGTCTTCAAAAATCAACTTCAAAGTGCCCGTATCAGTTTTCGGGCCAACAAAGCGGCGTTAGCCCTTTCGAGCGCTTTTGTTCATCGACACCGGGTGTTCGCACGATCCTAACGACTGTTCGCGATTCGCTCTGTATAACTTGGCGACAAACGGGCGATTGAAGCCCGCGCGGCAAAAACGCGCCTCGCGCGAGTGTTCCACGTGTGCGTGACAAGCATGGCGCGCGAGGGTGTTGAAAACCCCGCCCGATTTTCGTCCGTAAAAGCCAACGGTCCGTATGCCGCATCCGTCGCCGCCGCGTTGCGCACCCTACGGTCGTTCATAAATCTCGTCGTTTTTTCAATTTTTTTTTTTTCATATATATAAATGCGGCATGATTTTTTTTGTTTGTTGTCGTGGACGAACGCGAATGGTCACGGTGACGGATTTTCGCACGACCCTTCCTGTCATCGCGATATTTTTTTTTATTTATTTTTTTCGAGGCGTTCATTTTGCTTGTTTGTTACAATTCTCGCGTGTTTCATATCGCAACACGGAGAACGAGAGCCGGGTACATAGGAGGCCCTTTTTTCTTGCCGGCATAACCAACGGGAATATACTTCGCTTCTCTCTCTCTATCTCTCTCTTTCCGTCATATCGACCCGACAACGCTAATTATTACTCTTTACGATTGCCCTCGCGCATTAAGGGGTCTTCTCACTGTAAACGCTAAAAAAGTATATGTTCATGATTTTTTAAATAGGTTTATATTATGGATATTGATATAAAAGTTGTTACACTTAAGGCGTTACTCCCAGTTGTAGCGCAAAAAAAGGCCTTTTTCATGAATTTTTTAAAAGAAAACTACAAAACTTTTTAATCGATCAATATACCATCTTAAAGAACACATCTTGAAGAACTTTCAGTAATTTTTTTATTGAAAAATATTACATTGTTTAGTGGCAAATGGCTGTCAATGAAATAATGTTTTTATATACACGGTTTGCGGTGACCAACATTGCGGCGAAGTGGATCATCTGAAAAAAAAAAATGCGGATGGATTTAGTCAAATATAAGTATAAACTAGTCTTTAATCGAAGGATTTTAAAAAATATTCATTTTTCACAAAATGGCGGACAGTCAAAGTTAATGGTTCGATTTTAACGAAAAAAACGGCCGTTTTTTGGCTATAAAACGGCCATTTTTTTCGAAAAAAAAAATCGAACGATTAAAGACTACATTTTTATGTATTAAATAAGCCTGCAAAATTTCAAGAAGATCGGTTCATTAGTGTTCGAGTAATCTTGGTCACCGACTTCAGAAATACCATTTTGAGAAAAACGCGTTTAAAGTTTCAATTTCAGTTTACACGAAGAAAATATTTTTTTTTGTAAACTTACATAGAGTCATCTATTCCGGGCCCATACAGAAGTATGGGCCCGGATACTTATACTTCAAAAAAATGCAATAAAACAAATCGATTTTTTCAAAATCGCAAGTGGGGGTAACCCCTTAAGGCCTTAAGCCACAGTAACGGGTATAAAATAATGTCCGAATTTAAGAATTTTTTTCGTATGAAAAAGTGATTTACTCATAAAATTAATTACACATCTATTTAGTATGAATATCAAGTTGTTAGAAAATATATATTTTTTTTTCGATGCACAAAATGGCCGACTACTAATATTTTCTTTTGTTGTCTTTTTTTTTAGGCGCTCCGCGGCGTGACATTTAACATCCACAATTTTATACCTAGAACAAAAAACAAAAATTCTCGTCAATCTACATTAGAATACCTAGAGAAGTACGTACGGAATTTAAAGAATATTGTTTTATTCAAAAGTTGTTGGTATTTGAACTTAAGAAATGAATTTTCAGTGAACAATTTCGTTATAACAGCTCATGAACTGCTCATGAAATGAAAAGTTTTCGATTAATCAGAAATTCCGTACGTACTTCTCTGCGAAATGCAATTAGGAACATAACTTTTAAATTTGAAGTAAATCGAATGAAAACCGTTGAAGTTATTTGTCACGATAATTGGAAAAAAGCTATTTCGAGAAGTTTCGAGTAGTCGGCCATTTTGTACATCGAAAAAAAAAATATATATATATATCTTTTCTAACAGCTTGATATTCATACTAAATAGATGTGGAATTAATTTTACGAGTGAATTACTTTTTCATACGAAAAAAAATTGTTAAATCCGCACATGATTTTATACCCGTTACTGTGCCCTAAGGCTTTGATTAATACACTTTCGAAATACGTTTAAAAAAATATTTATTCCCTCAAATCATTATTTATAGACAAAAATGGTAGTTAAAAAAATGTTCTAAAAAATTGTAGGTCTGCGCTGTTGACGAAATCTCGGAGATGGATCCTCCGAAACAAAAAAATCAAACGGTTTTAGGTTCAGTATTTCAGTGGCTATAGCGCATATCATACGATTTTTGATATATGCAAGAATATCAAAATGGTGGACAGTTTTCGAAAAAACAAAAGAAACGTTTTTTTCACCGTTTTTGGGAAAAAAAGTAAATATCAAAATTTAAAAAGATCCTTCATATGCACTATGGCTATAGTTGTAATGAATATGTGGTTAAAATTTCATAAGGATCGATTCAGTAGTTTCGAAGATTTTATCAATAAGCCGTCGAAAAACGTTGTTTCGAGAAAAACGTGTTCAAAGTTCGTTTGCGTTACATAAATACATTTTTAAAAATGTTTATGTATTTTCAAAGTGCATTCATCAAGTGTAACTTTTATATCAATATCTGTAATATAAACCAATCAAAAAAAATTAATTAAAATAGCCGTATTTAGCGTCTAAAGTGAGAAAACCCCTTAAATTGCACGGCCGCTTCGTTCGTCCCGTCTCACATACGGGTATTCTGACGATATAGCCGGTCATAAATCAATTTTTAAAACTTGACGCAGGTGAAAAAAGCCGGTTATTATTATTGTTAAATGATTAGAGAACAATAGGCAACTCTTTCCCGTCTCTCATCGGTTGTACCCGCGCCCTAGTTTCAGTCGAAACTTTAAGGGGTTACGTGGGTTTTGAAGCCAAAAAAAGCATATATTCTCTATTTAAAAAAAATAATATATCGATTATTTTATTCGAAATGTTGAGCACCCAAAAAAGCAACATTTCAAAAATATTTTTAAAAACATTCATCCAAAAATTTAGGGAATTCAGCCGGTGGAACCTGGTTTCCGGAGACCCTTCAAAAAGTGCTCTCGTGCTGGAACGAATTTGACCCCCTAATGTTTTTATGCGGCTTGAGGAGCTCCACAAGATGGTTGAAAAAATGTACCAATCCATTTAAAAAAGTAGAGGTGACCTTCACTCTGCGTCAGCGCCTTCACCGAAATAAATAAAATTGTTCGCTTTTGATGGCCCCCTTCACACCGTACAACTTTTGTCTGGAACATTTTTTTGTGACGTCGATAATTACCGAGTTATTTCGGGTGGCAGAGATAAGAAAGACACCCTGTATATGTAAATAGCCAATATTTTTTATGAAAAGAGGGCTCGTTCCTCGACCTGACGTAATGCCGTTTTAAAAATGAACGTAGTAGATGGACGTAATCGAAGATGCAAACAAACCGAAACAATCCTTCATATTGCAGACCAAATCATACATCAACGGTTCTACGTAAGCTGGGGCCCAAAAACAGATCGATTTTCAATATTTTTTTCGGACGATAATATCGGGACGTCAAGGTCGGGAATTTACCCACAACTGATACATAGTCTTGCCACGTTTGATTTTTTTTCAAATGAAAAATATTGATAATCAATATTTTGCTGCGTGGCCAACGGTGTAGGTGGCTCTAGCAACTAGGGTCGTCCGAAATGAAAAATAAAAAACGTACTTTTAGTATAATAATAAGACTTTCATATGACCGAATTTTTTTCAAAAATAATTTAATTACGTAAATGACAAGCAGTCGAAAAAAAGTTCGATTTTCGACAAAAAACATCGTTAATCAACTGCGATTAACAAATGGCTGCATATATGAAAAAATCGTCCGGTCATCCGATGAAAAATGTTTTATACGATACGTTATCCGAATTTGAAGTAAATCGGACGATTGGGTGTTGAGATACGACTCCCATCGTCTCATTAGACACACTTTCGATAGAAAACTTTCGAAAAAAGGGTAAATCGCAACCAGGCCTCCACCGTAGGGCAGTGAGCGAGATCCTTCACAAAAATCGTCATAACGCGATTAATTTTTGGAATTTTTACAAAATCCGTGTTGCAAATTTATATTAATATCCCAGGCAATAAAAAATATGTTATAAAAAATTGATTTCCGAAATTTCAAGCATAGCCCCAATGCGGCTCTCTCGCCGACGCAACGGTCTGCGATCGAGCCTCATAAAATGAAAACCAGTAATCATTTTTCGAAACTAGGATATTACGTCGTCGATCTTGCAAAGCTGGATTTTCCACAGAATCCACTTGACTCATACATGTGGCGGTTACATCAATTAAATTCGCCTTCACTCCGTTCGATTGCGTTAAAACTCGTATCCTTGGGTCTTTCTTCGAAGCTGAAGCGAAAATTCGATCGAGTCTGCGAGAGACTCGAAATTGCCGCGGGGAAAATACGATTGGGCTAACGAGACGTCGGATATTTATTTTGTGGTGTTCGACGAGACAAAGACCTCGCGATGACGGAATTATTTTCTCGGACTCAATGAAGCGAAGTCGAACGGGATTTTCTCTTCGGCTGTTGCGCTTATGTGTAGCCTCTCTCTTTCTCTCTCTCTTATATATATATATATATATATATATATGTTCCCTCGACGAATGTCGGACAATTTCATCTAGTTTTTCAATTAAGAAGATCCCGCGGTATACCCATCCGCTCCGCAGCTCCTTCTTGTCCTCCGCAAGTCCATTATATCTATACACGTCGATCCGTATATTACGAGGAGTTGATCGTTGTTCGTTGGAAGTTCGATGAAACGATATTAATGAGAGAGAGAGGCCGCCTTTCGCGAGCCAACTTTTTCGCCTTATCGATAATATTTTGATCGCTCTGTCTCATATATATAACTCTCTTAATCCTTGTAGCTCTCTCTTAAGTGTTATTACTTTTCTTTTCCTCAACCCCTTGTTGTGCCCATACAGGCGCGGCAGTCGGCCCTGTAAGGGCAGTCCGAGTGCCATGGGCCGAATCATCACCGTTACTGTCTTGTGTGTTCTTTCAGCTAGTACCTATGTTTTTTTTTTTCGACATCCCAGAGTTCCTCCGTATTCCCTTTTCGGCATCCACGGTGGCTTTCAATTGATTGGAAACAATAAAGCAAGAAATCGTGGCAGCTCAGAATCTTCTTTTAGAAAATAAGTACATGAATGTATCACTGTCTTTTGAATGATTTTTGTCTTAGAAAACGTGTGCAGGTTAAATTTTTTTTCTTTTTTTTTAAAGAGTAGGGCTTTGAGTACCTTTTACAATTTTTGTTTTGAAAAATATTTATACACGTGGTAATGGTTTGTACGGAGCGCTGTTGGAAAAACGTTCTTCACGGTGACCACTACTGGTCGGAAACGCATCATCCGAAAAAAAACAAAAGCGTTTTATTTTTGCATCAAATTATCTAGTGCTTGGACTAGATTTTTATTCAATAAAATTATCTATTTAATAAAATATTGATTTTTGAAAAAAATGGCCGCAGACCAAAGTGAAAGTATCGATTTTTGGTGAAAAAGGGTTCATTTTAGTTGATAAAAAACTATGCATTGGAACCAAAATTCCTTCGCTCAGGCACTGCTTTTTGATATGTAAAAAAAGCTTTTAAAATTTGAAGGTGACTGGTGCAGTGATTTTTGAGATGTCGTGGTGATCGATCTTGAAAAAGTCACTTTGAGAATAACGCGTTTAAAGTTCGCCGGTTTACGGACCCTAACTAGAAACGACTGCAGGTCAATTTTCAAAGGATTTACTTGAAATTTTGAGAGAATATTTTTGATATATTGTATTTTAGGAAGCCGTCGAAAACCAAAAAACGATATTTTCAAAAAAGAGCCGAATCACGACCGCCTATATATATATATATATATATATATATATATATATATATATATATATATGTGCAAGGTAATGGCTCTTTTAAGAGAGGGTCGGTCGAAAAAGGGTAGTTTTCCCCGATTATTTATATTTACTTAATTATTTATTTGGAATTTGGAGAAAAACGTATCTTATTAAACATACATTGCACTTATTTCGTGTAAATTTTCATGAAAAAATATTAAGAATCTACACCGTTATTAAGGGAAAACAGAGCCTCTGTACAAAAAATTTGGTCCAACAGTCGGAACGATAACTTGTCAATAGCTGGTCTGAAAAATAAAAAAGTTTCATAATCTATATAAATGTAGTTCTCGTTTTATGCAATCGTTTTTTTTTCGAGAAAAAAATCACAAAATGTCGAGTGTTAAAAGAAGTGTAATTTTAGTAAAGCGATCAACAAGTTCGAAGATTAAAAAGAAAGGATGTATGATTACGAAGGCTTTAATTTGGGGTTATAAATTCGTTTACTATATAGAATAATCCCTCTGATTGGTCCAGACCACTCTTTGATTGTATCTATCGAAAATGAAATTTTCATTGGAAAAGAAATCATCAATTTATCACGTATAAATCAAATGAAGAATAAAAAACCTCATGAGTCACCTGTTAGAATTAACCTACAGACTGCTTCTTTCACGAGCTTCTTTGTTTTATTATCGAGTAATATTTCATCCCTGACCTCCGCCAATTTGATTAATTTTTTTCATCGGATTCCATTGACTCTAAAAGACACCCTGATTTTTTTTACATTTTTCGAAACAACCCTTAGTAAAAAAAATCTCCGAAAACAACGCCCTTATTTAAAAATCTGAAAAAAATTCCCAAAAATGCGTGATTATATGTGAAAATTTTTAAGCTATCACCTGCAGTGGAAGTATGATTTTTCTGTGCTTTCTGAGCGATTAACGTTGAAAAAAAATCGAAAAATTCATTAATTTTTTTGACCATTTTTGAATAACCAAATTGTTATTCAAAAATCGTCAAAAAATTCATTGTGGGTATCAAAATATTTAAGTATCCGCCCGAAGCAAGCGGTTCTTGAATTTTTCGGATTTAAAAAAATGTTAATCGCTCCGAAAGCACAGAAAAAATAATACTTCCACTGGGGGTGATAACTTGAAAATTTGCACATATAATGACGCATCTTTGGGAATTTTTTCAGATTTTTAAATCGGGGCGTTTTTTTCGGAGTAATTTTGTTTTGACTTGGACTTGTTTCGAAAAATGTAAAAAAATCAGGGTGTCTTTTAGAGTCAATGGAATCAGATTTAAAAAAATAAATCGAATTAGTGGGGGTCAGGGAAAAAGTCCACCGGATTCACGTGGAATACCTCATATTAATATATATGCAGTGTGATAGTCCCTTAAATTATTCAGACGAGGTCGTTTCGACAGAGCTTCGTTAAAAAGTCATTTTTCGCCGTTGACAAGTGGTGTCTTCCTATCTACGGAAAATTCACCATGAACTTTTATGTCTCTCCTGCCTTGTACCTGAATACCTAAAATCTGTGAAACGAATTTTCGAGTGAGAGAGAGGGAGAGAGAGAGAGAGAGAGAGAGAGAGAGAGAGAGAGAGAGAGAGAGAGAGAGAGAGACTTGAGAAAAAAGCGCTAACGACGTTGCTACAATACGTACCCTAGCAGAATTCACGTAATATTTGCATCCGCGAAGACGAAGCGTTAATAGTCGCGATGGCAACGAGCGAAGCATATCCCTAGTCAGCTTGCTTTCGACCTGATTGAAACGTTAAACACTACCGACGTGCTCGCGAAGTGCATCTAGCCCAAACGTACCACGCCGCGACCTTCGAACCAAGATAAATGATCGAGTATATAAAAAAAAGAAAAAAAAAAAAAAACACGACCGAACACATCGCTCGGATCAAAATCGACGGCATTTTTTTCCGCACAGGCACAGCGTTCGAATTGAAAATAAAAATAAAAAATTGTGACGCAACCTGCACACGTTCGTACCTCGTTACCGCGATCCGTCGTCCCCTTAAATTCTCGTCTTTGAAGTATATTTTTCAAAATCGTTAATTGTTTATTTTTTACGCTGAATATGATTCTTGAGGTATTTACACGGGGAGCCGTATTTTGAGCATGAGGAGGGCCATTCTGAATCATCGGTAAATTGCAGTGGCGCCTCGTAAAAATAAGTCACAATCAATTGTTATAGCCAACGATAAAATGGAATAAAAATGTTTGTGGACCTAGACATTTTTTCTAAAAAGTCGCGGTTACGAAATTTTTTCTGCTAGTCACATTTTTTTAAGTTTTATCATTAAGGGTTTATCATCAACCACTGTAAACGTCGAAAAGTCAGTGATTTTTCTCGATTTTTTGTTGTTGAAAGAACAAGAGAATAATAACATTCAAGGATTTTATTGGTCATATCTTCAAATGAACAAAAAAAAATTATATTAAAAAGTTACACAAAATGGTGACGCTGGAGCCTGGAGTTGAATTTAAGACGGCACGCAGTATAACGGACGCAAATTTGAATGTAGAAAAAAAATTTGTTCTATACATTTACGCGAGTATAGTTAGATAAATGCGTAGGGCATTTCCAAAATATGAATTTTTGTGTAATTGGCAAGCATTTAAAGTACAAACTCAATTTTCGACAGAAAAAAGGACAATCATTTGTTAATCATTAGTATTATAATTAACGCATGGAAAATCCCGTACGTGTTTTTCTTCGGAATGTTATTTTAAAAATGTGCTCAAAATTTGGAGTAAAAAACTGTCACCGCAGACACACACGAGTTTTCGGACCTTTCTTTGACATGTACCAAACTTCTCCCCCTTCAATCTAGATAGTTCAAAGCATCTCTTAAGCCAATTTGAAAGAAATCAATTTTTTGAAAATTCTACAGTGATGTTACCCCTTAATATTTTCTTTAAACATTCGGTGACCCCCTGTTTTCATTGTCGTTACGGCACCTTTATATTTTTTACACGCGTAAGCAGTTTAAATGACATTTAGAGTTATTTAGCGTATAATTTATTAGATAGTAATGTGGCCAGCGTATCTCCATTAAGGCGTTACCCCCACTTGTAGCGCAAAAAAGGCCTTTTTCATGAATTAAAAAAAAACTACAAAACTTTTTTAATCGATCAATATAATATCTTAAAGAACACATCTTGAAGAACTTTCAGTAATTTTTTTATTGAAAAAAAATTACATTGTTTAGTGGCAAATGGCCGTCAATGAAATAATGTTTTTATGTACACGGTTTGCGGTGACCAACATTGCGGCGAAGTGGATCATCTGAAAAAAAAAATCCGCGGATGGATTTGGTCAAATATAAGTAGAAACTAGTCTTTAATCGAAGGATTTAAAAAAATATTCATTTTTCACAAAATGGCGGACAATCAAAGTTTATCGTTCAATTTTAACGAAAAAAAAACGGCCGTTTTTTGGCTATAAAACGGCCATTTTTTTCGAAAAAAAAAATCGAACGATTAATGACTACATTTTTATGTATTAAATAAGCCTGCAAAATTTCAAGAAGATCGGTTCATTAAGGTAACGGTACCAATGCTCGGACGGGTCCCAATTTTCGGACAGTAGTTCGAATACTTCACTATATTACATATATAATTGATAGTTAACGAAAAGTAACGCTTGCATTCTATTCAGCCTTCAATTATTAATTGATTACTGGAAAATTGTACGTTAATAACGAATTTTAGTAGTGAAATTGACGAGTTATATTAACGAGTCCGAGTCAGCCATGTCATGAATGCACTTTTCTAAACCGAAGAACCAAAGAGTTGCAATAATTTGTGATAGTAATAGGAGTTTATTTTTTATCGATTTCTAGACTAGACTTATGATCCATCGAAAGTGAATCGAACCGACTTTTCGAAACCGTCGTTAAATTTCGGTTTGGATAAGGTTTTATATAATAAATTCAGTGTCCCATTAATTGGGACATGTATCACACGCATGTACCACGGTCGAAGCTCATCCACAGTGATCTCGTCCGATCACTAGTACGAGAGCACGTAGCCATAGAGACCAAATCGCCGGACGCCACGCGTTGTTGATTTCGTTTCGCTGCGTACCTCGCGATAAATGACTTATTACTGACTTAGTTTGGGATTTTGAAAAAAAAAGAAGTGAAAAAAGAAGGGAAAAAAGAAGAGAAAATCAATTGGTAAGTACATGTGTCCTATATTTAGATCTTACGTACCAGTTCAACATAACCTTGCAACCATAGGAATCAATTTCTGCATGTCCGAAAATTGGGACATGAGCGTGTCCGAACATAGGTACGTAACGCTAACAGCTGTCCGAAAATTGGTACATTTTGTGTTATTGAACATTAGAGCGTATAAAAATAAAAATATTTAACTTACCGGCAGTTAATGCATGTGTTTTGAAAACTAGAATTTACGAGCTTGACGTTAGGTCCGGTCATTTTTTTTTTTTAACGTTCCTTAAATGAATACTAAATCCTATAATCTAAAAATGCTCTTAACCGTCCGATCATTGGTACCGTTACCTTAGTGTTCGAGTAATCTTGGTCACCGACTTCAGAAATGCCATTTTGAGAAAAACGCGTTTAAAGTTTCAATTTCAGTTTACACGAAGAAAATATTTTTTTTGTAAACTTACATAGAGTCATCTATTCCGGGCCCATACTTCTGTATGGGCCCGGATACTTATACTTCAAAAAAATGCAATAAAAAAATCGATTTTTTCAAAATCGCAAGTGTGGGTAACCTCTTAAGCGCCGTATAAAGAAGTCCATTTTTAGAGTCGTAATTTATCGTCAAAAGTTCGGTATCTTGGCTTGAGATTGTACCAGTATACTGAAATGTACTTTCACTTGATTATAGACGAAAATCAGCTAATTGTTAAATATTCGGGTTCGTGAAAGGAGTACCTTAAGAGAGGTTTCTACTTTCATGTGCCAACAATATTCGATTTTTCACCTTTTTTTATGCGGGAAATATTAAATATAGAATGTTGAAATTTCGTATGTTTACGAAGCGGTCTTTATTAAACATGATAACATTTTTCAAAGTTTAACGAAACATGGCGGTGCGCCGGTGATGATGTTCTTCGCTTGCGGAAGTCCTAAGCCCTGAACAGGTGATTGGAAGCAAAAAAAATCAAACATATTGTTACTTTGTACAATATTGTGTATAAGTCGTATTGATGAGAGATATGTAATCACAGTACATGCATCCATAGTCGAGATCAGAAACATCAAAACATCAAAACATTAAGGTAGTTCCTCTGCGAAAATCTCAACCAAAAGTTTACATACCATGTTCATGTTTAAAAGATTGATAATTGATTTGAATAGTAATAAATAAAATTAAAAACTACGCAATATTGACTCGGTACTAGTCGATAATACGATGGATATCATTTATTGCCATAAAATATATTTTATATTGTGTTTTTGATCTACCATTGCCAGTAAACTTTTTGCCGGGACTGTCCAGACTTTGCCCCAATTGTTTTTTTTCCAGGCTTTGCCAGGCTTTGCCAGGCTTTGCACCACAATTGTGAGGGCTTTTCATGGTTATATCTTGGAAACTAGATGGTGAATCATTCTCATTTTTTTTCACATTATTGGTGATATCTTACTCTAGCTTATCCTCGTTTTTTATCAATTTCTTAATTTTAGTTTTGACGGTAAAATTAATGATGCTCTGTTTGCCAATCATAACGCATTTGTTGCGTGTAAACCAAGCCAACTTTAAGTGTAAATATCTCAGGTTTGGGGTGGTCAAACTTATTCAAATTGCACAGATGTTTGGATAATGTATTGAATAACATATATGTCAAATTTCAACCATTTCTTAATTCAACTCTTCTGTGGAGGTACTACCTTAAAACATCAAAACATCAAACAAAACATCAAAACGCAGTCACATGGAATTGTATCCACCGAGAGAATATCACGTGTGATTAGCGTATAACTGAGAAAAAACGAATCTCAAAACCGACGCTGGGGAATTAAATTAATAACCTATAAGCGCGAAAAACGTTGAAATGAAACTTATTACCATCTTCGTGAACAGAATCTGCCGGGACTGGAGAAATGTGACGTATCAATGATAAAAACGGATAAGTGCAAAACGTATAAACGAGGTTTCACTGTATATACAAAACATTATAGCACTGCGTACGGAAATTAGAAAATACTTTCTTTTAACCCTTCCTTGTCACACCGGGTCATTTTGATCCGGATGAATTTGAACTAAAATGCTCACTTTCCCAAAACTGAAAGTTTTCAATGTTTTTTTTACAAAAATTTAATTTCCTACTTTCCTAATATTAAGGGAGACTTTGTCCTTGGAGTGCCATATTTCAGGTGTTTACATTTTATTTTTCTTAAAGGAAACGAGTAAAGCTTTTCGAGTGCGGTTTTTTTCTTGCTTTTATTCATGATATACAGAACGTTAAAAAATTAAAAAAAAAAAAAAAACCAAAATGGCGGCCATCGCAGCTCCGCGAAAACAGGTCCGCAAATCGCGGGAGGTAAACGGCTGACATCACTGCCCCCTCTTTGTTGATCTGAAACACAAATTCAAAGCATATTATCAATCTGTGACCCTTTGGTCATGGAATGACGGATGGGTTTTTCGTTTAGTACAAATTTCGGAAAATGGCGGCAATTAAAAAAAAATCGAATTTTCGCGTTTTTTTCGCATAAAAAGATAAATAATAAATGCAAAAATGTATCTATCGAAAAAACGATCCGTCATTCCGTGAAGACATATTTTCTGAGTATGCTCTCCAAATTTCAGGTCGATATGTTAATTACAGCGGTCAGGAGAATGTCAGCCATTTTTAAAAACGTGTTTTCGAGAAAAACGCGTTTAAAGTTTTGTAATGTGTTTACACAAATGTGTTTATAATTACCGCTAATCGGCAATGCCTGGTCCATACAGGCATCCCTCCTCTTCTTCTAGCTGCTCATGTTGAGCCGCTAACATCTCCCGCTGCTTTCAAGGACAAAGTCTCCGTTAATCATGCAAACATATTAAGAAATGTTTGAAGTGTATCCCAGATTTTTCAAATAAAAACCCACCGAAGGGTTGTTGAGGGCAGGTGGAAAAATACTATCCGGGTCAAATTGACCCAGTGTGTCAAAGGCGTGGCCAAATATAAATATATAAGTGTGTCAAGGAAGGGTTAAAGAATGGTGCATATTTTAAAAAAATGTAGATTTTTTTTAGTGATTATGAAAACCGATAAGGAATGCCAAACAATTTTCAACGAACACTATGAACGAATAATTATTGAAAGAAACATCAGTAAAAATTACTTCATGTCTTTGTTGATCGTTATTTTTATTTAAACATTATTCACCAATTGTTTCGTATTATTTATGGTGTACACCATATACATATATATATGCACACACATACACCTATATATATATATATATATATATATATATATGCATATGTATATGTATTATGAAAATAAATTGTATCGGAGAAGGCGTTTGGATTAGGTTAGGGATGATGTTCGCGAGGTTCGCAATTTCCGCCGTCCTGGCTCCTGGCCTCCCGGCTATCGGGGAATCCCCTCGCCCCATTCCGAAATCTCACAATTCTTCGGCTCTTCGTGACCTCGTATTTTACCACGAAAACGCTCGTGTACCCACTTACGTTCATATATAGGGGGTGGGGGTGGGGGTATTTCACATTTATCTAAAAGTAATTTTGAAAACATCGGGTCTTCCATAAAGTTGAGACCGTAAACGGTCCTTCAATGTCTTCAAAATCACGATACAGAAGTTCGCGTCTTTGGAATGCAACGGAATTTTTTTTTTCATTGCTCATATGTTTCTTTGGCCGATTTATAGAGTGAGCCGACCAGTGAATGGACGAATAACGACACTGTAGGATTCAGATGAACTGTAAAATGAAAATATTATGGGAACCAATTTTTTCATTGCCATAGCTGACAAAATATATGATTACGATAGTAAAAAAAATCGAAGTAATTGCGATAAATAATATCGGGGGAATTGATAAATAAGTAGTGAAGTGACTAAATGGTCAATAAATGGAATAACCAATGAGTGGACAGTTGACCGCCAGTCAGATGGACGTGGAGTGAAGATGAACGCTGTAAAGGATAACGATGTATTATTCATTTTTATTAAGGGTCTAGAGGCCCTAAAAAATGGCCAAATTCAGAACAAAAATCTGAAGAACGGTTGATGAGAATGGAAAGCATTTTATTTATCGCAAAGGTACATATATTGAGAGCCTTTAAAGAATACAGATAAACAACGAAAACATGGACGTTGGCAGATGAAATTTTTTCGCGACGTTTGGCGGTGGACACTCTCCAGCTTAAACGGTCCATCTCAAATCTAAAAGCAAACGGGTTATTCAAGTGAACGATTAATACGAGTCGTTGACGATCGACGATTTTTTAAATCATTTTTCTTGACAACGTGGTGACGAATTGCATTTCAAGCATACGAAATCTATGAAGAAAGTCGTCATTTTTACGTAACTATTAAATAATGAAGATTGATTTACAAAAATTAAGATCGTCGACGACTTTAAAGTATTTCTCATCGTATCTCCTGTAAATTTGGAAACAATTCATGAAGTGGCTCTCGAGATATGTCCACCGACTTTATAAATAGTGTTTCGAGAAAAATGCGTTTGAAGTTTGAAGTATGGTGCTGCTATGGCTCGCCCGGCCGACTGTTAGAAGATGTAGCTCATTCAATTTTCGGAATATTTCAACGAAATTTTCAGGAAATATATCTAAAGGGTGATACTAACGAATAAAAATGTTTTTGGAAAATGCAATGTTTGACCCACTTAGGTAGATGTAGCCCGTTGAATGCTCCATTTGGAGATCACTGTATTGCACAAAAATTAAAATATTCTCATATATATATATATATATATATATATATATATATATATATATATATATATATATATATATATATATATATATGTATGTATGTATATATATATGTGTATATATATTTATATTTGTCATTACGATTTTGTAGAAAATACACAAGACTTTTTAGCACCTAAACGTCACATTCTCGAAAAAGTACTAAAGTTTGTTTGGACAGAAAAATAAAGTATTACATTTTGTTCAAATTCAAAAAACGAATAAAACGATTTTATAAGAACATTTAATGAAATGTACGTTGTTATCTCTTAAGGGGCCAGTCCACTTTGGAGCCACGAAAAAGGCTATTTTGGCGTTTTTTAAAAATGATTTTATAAAAGATATGAATATAAAAGTTGTTGGGCTTGATAAATAAAGTCTTGAAATACATTTGAAAAAAGTTTACTCCATTTTGATTCATTTTTAAGTACAAAAACTATAGTTTAACGTAACGCCTAAAGAATAGATGGGCTAGGTAGCTCCATCACAACTCGGCAACGGCTTGTCTGAAACAAAAAAATTCAAGTCCATCAGATTCAGTATGACACCAGCTACAAAATGACCCTAGAATATAAAGTTTTATCAAAAAATAAAAAAATGGCAGATGAAAAACGAAAAAAGAAAAGAAATCGCGTTTTTTTCGCAGTTTTTCGCAAAAAAGAGTAAAAATCAAAATTTAAAAACCATCAAGTGTCATTATGTTGCGAATCATGTTTACAATATGTGGTACAAATTTCAAGAGAATCGGTTTATTAGTTTTAGAGATACGATGGAGCTAGATTTTGAAAACGTTGTTTCGAGAAAAACGCGTTTGAAGTTTATACTATGAAAAACTCTTACCTAAGCTTAATCGGCAATTCCTGCACCGTACAAAATCCCTTCTGATTGCTCATCATCGTCGATTTCTTCAAGTCTTGCTTGCTTACGATTTTTTGAAAATTTTAAAGTGGACTGGCCCCCTTAACAATAATTAATTAGGCAATTTTCAGCAGATGAGTTAAATTTTTTTACTCTACTTTGAGAATTATCAAAACGGAGCCCACAAGTTCATTCACTCGAAAGAGGATGCGATTAGGCACCAGTGAATAAACATGTTTAATTCTGACCTATTATTACGAATTTATTTAAAATATTTGCAAAAAATCGAACATTAATTCCATCTCAAGTAATGGAAGTAAAACTTACCCTCAAAACTTGTAAAAACTTTTGTTTTCGCCTTTAGTACACCTACCGTGCACAAGCATATGGTAACTAAATCGCGCGGTGTGCAAGTACTACAAACTAGAAAAAAATCCGTGTGACGTCAAAATTCGATATTACACTGAAAACTCGGTTTGAAGGACACCTGTGATTTTTTTTGCTTGTGGTGATCATTTTGCTTATACTTTATATTATGTAGTTTATACTATATGCTTATAGCTTATATTTTATAGTGCTTCGAATTTTTATAGACAATGTATATTCTTTACTTATTTAAAATATAAATAACCTGCTATGATAATGACTAGAACGTTTTTACATATCCTTATTAAGGATTTACAATCTCAATTGATAGAAAAAAGGCTTTGGATAATTATGAAAGTATCGCAATAAAGCATGGAAAGAAATCGTTACTTTTCAACGTCATTTAAAGTCCCGTTTCGCCCTACATGTATATCGGAACGAGCAAAGTGGTGTGTGGATAAATAATTATTATACCAAATATTTATATCTAAATAATGATTTATTTTTTATTAATAAAAAAATATTAATGATAAAGGCAAATACCCTATTCATGTATATAATATTATAAATAATCCTGCTTGATCTCGATTAATTTGATACTCTCACCCTACACTGAGAAAAAGAAATCATTGGATGTGCAAAATGCATTTTGTTGTCTCGAAATTTAGTTGTTTTGACCGTTGCTCAGACATGCTAAATAAGTTACAGTTCACACCACTAAAGCTATCAGTTAGATTAACAAAACGTTTGTTATGCCAATCAAAAATCAAGTTGAACGTATTTAAAGGTACGTTTTGTTCAACCAACTGAATTTTGGTTGGATGAACGAATTTTTTTTTCAGGGTAAAATTAATATAAATATAGGAGATAATATTGATTCAAAATAAATATAAATTCATAGAATATATATATATATATATATAAAATCATATAATGGTGGGCCATTTCCCGAGCCAAGGAGACCAGACGGCGAGGCTCTTCATGCCCGCTCCATACGTCGTGCTCCCGACATGCCGCGGGGTATAAAAAACGTGGTCAGAAAAATTTAGAGCACTCGGAAATTCATTTCTCCCTGGTCCATGCTACGTACTATTTATGTTTTTTTTTCCACCGTGTATCTCTGCGCGAGCGAAGCTACTTCCGTTCTCCAAATCCTCGTGGGAAATGTGGCCTGAACGTTGGAAAAAATGATCGAGCCAAAACTATTTGTATTTTTTTTGACATAAAATACGATTTTACCTTATTCCTCTTTCTTTAAAAAACGAGCACAATCAGGAATCGTTATTGACACGGAAATAAATCAGAATCGATAAATCGGAAATAACACGAAATCGAATGCTTCGTGAACCGAGAATTAAATGTAATTACGTTACATTTTCATAGATCTCGGCATCGTATTGGGAAAATTCATTCAGCGTTGCTCGATTCCCGCGCCCTGTGGATTTCTCGTGTCCTGTGTGATTTTGCACCATTTCTCATTCGATTTTAAATCATGTTTTTCCCAATCGTCATCAATGAACGCGGCGGGAGCCGAATCTCGATTAATTCGTTTCGCGGTTGATCAATAAGACGATATAATAATAATGGATATAAAACATAATAATAATAATTGTCATTTGTACCAATTATTCTTATTCAGTTATTAATCTTTAATCATTATTCTTTAGTTAATATATTTTCGTTGTAATTTTATTTTATTGGTATATTTTTCCTCATTTCACTATTTTCATTTCACGCGGCCGAATGTCGATTAATACATTTTGCCGTTGATTAATAAGCTGATATCGTCATAATGAATATAACACATAATAATAATTATTATTTTTATCAATTATATTTATTTAGTTATTACTACAAATTATTAATCTCCGATCATTATTTTTTAATTATTATATTTTTATTGTAATTTTATTTAATTGGCACTTTTTTCTTATTTCACTATTTTTATTTTACGCCGCCGGATGTCAACTAATCCGTTTTGCGGTTGATCAATAAGACGATATAGTAAGAGTGGAAATAACACATAATAATACTAATTATTATTTTTATCAATTATTATTGTTGAATTATTACCATCAGTTATTATTCTTAAATTATTACGTTTTTATTGTAATTTTATTTTATTGGCATTTTCTTCCTCATTCCACTATTTTTATTTTGCGCGGCCGAATCTCGATTAATTCGTTTTGCCGTTGATCAATAAGCCCATATAGTAATAGTGGGAATAATACGCCCGGAGATTCTCACTTGTTATTTGCGTAGAACGGGCTGTCCACGAAATATTTAAACATTAGCGTCGTTTTGCGGTTCTGTTCAACCGACAAGTATTGATATTTAGTCTGACGCATATATATATATATATATATATATATATATATATATATATATATATATATATATATATATATCCGTGTCCATCCGAATATGCCTAATCACAATCTCTTCGAGTGGCCGATGATGCAACAACTGTTTCTACGATCGAAAACACACTCGACGCATACGTGGTGAAAAAGAGGTAGCGGAGTAACGATCTTAACACGTATCCGGTATCGTCAAAGTTTTTTTTTTTCATTCCTTATCACACGTCATCGATTGACCGGGTGTTTCGTCGATAAGATCTTGTTTTATCGATAGACGGTAGTGGCCGAAATAATGAATAGATACGGTAAGATATGCGAGAGGAAGGGAATGAACTCGTTATTGTGGGAGAGGCGAACGGGTTATTCCATCAACAACAAAAAATCGCTCATTTCTAATATACATACATATAGATTTGTGTTTGCGCTTATAATGGGAAATTTATCCTATACTCGTGACCTTATTAGTTCAATATATATATATATATATATATATATATATATATATATATATATATATATATATTAGGGTGGCACAAAATTTGAGCTCTATTTTATCCCTTTTTTCGCCATCCAATTATCGACTTTAAGAAGAAAAAACATAGTCGCGAGGGTTGCGAGCCGTCAAAAAATATTTAGAGGTCGCTCAAGCCTCCCAAAAACTCAAGTTTTCATTTAAAAATCCATTTCTTTTTCGATCACTTCTCACCTGTGAATTTTACGCTTTATAATTTCACAATTAAGCTCGCGAAATCTTTAGTGGTCGCTCAAGAATTCGCTCTGCTCACTCATAGATTTAACACTTTGTAGAATGTTCAAAACAAATAATCCTTCTTTCCTTTAGAAACGGATTTTTTTAATTTACCTCACACTTCTAACCCGATAAAACGGGGGACCTATAATTTTGTTTAGGGACAAGAGCTTTAAAGAATCATTTTACGAGAACAAAGATTATAATTTTTGGGTTAGTAGTGTAAGGTAAATTTGAAAAATCTGTTTCGCCAAAAAATTGGCGAAAATTGGAAATTTCGAAGCTCTTGAGCGACCACTAAATATTCTATAATTTAAAAAAATCGTTTTTTTTTAATGAAAATTTGAACTTTTGGGGGCTTGAGCGACCTCTAAATATTTTTTGACCGCTCGCAGATTACGCGACGATTTTTTTTTCTTTAAAGAAGATAATTGGTTGGTCAGAAAAAGTAAAAAAACTTAGAGCTTAAATTTGTGCCACTCTAATATATATATATATATATATATATATATATATATATATATATATATATATATATATATATATATATATATGGCACAGGGAAACTTGAGGCGGGCCTCAAATAATTCGGCTATGGAAGTTTTAAAAGTTTCAAAATTATCAATAAATCAACGAATTATTTCAAGAATTTTTTTAACATTAAGAAGTGATGTTGCGTCAATTTTGAAATTTGTCCGGATAATGTTATACGTTCTACATAGTTTACAGTCAACTGTGTAGACTTTCGCTGGAATGATATTGACATGGGGGCCGGGTTGAAATTCCGAACTTTGAATGCGCCGACGGTTTAATATTTCTAATTTTAATGTTCCGAAACTACAAGGTTCGTCAAGATCATGCCAGCGAAAATCTACACAGTTGACTGTAAATGATGCAGAGCGTATAACATTGTGTACACAAATTTCAAAATTAACGTAAAATTACTTCTTATTTTTAAAAAATCTCGAAAGAATTAGTCGATTTATTGAAAATTTTGAAACTTTTAGAACTTCCATAGCCGAATTATTTTTACGGTGTTGAGATTTTCGGAGTTTTGGTCTTTCGTGTAAAATTCTTTCGGAGTAGAATTCTTTCGGCGTTTTGAGCGTTCTGATCATTCAAAGTTCGGAATTTCAACCCGACCCCATTTAATTGTAGGAATATTCCAATTAAGTTTTCAGGGAATATAGTCCAAGTGGATACTATCGAATAAAAATATTTTTGGAAAAAGCAATTTTTTGACCCACCGAGGTAGATGTAGCCCGTTGAACCAAAAAGCACAATCAAACCAGGGCCCTAAATGACTGAATAACGAAAGGTGTACGGCTGACATTTGACACGGAACGGGTCGTGCGCGCGTTCGCGGTGATCGAACAAATCGAAAAAACGGCGAATTATTATGACGATAAAGTTGGTTGACGCGCCCAACCGGTTCGTTGGACCGCGAAAAATCCTTCGCTCACTTTTTCGTCAAACAACACTGCGGATGAACGTGCGTTTTTTACGTCCCCCCTCGGCCCCTCCTCGCCGTCTATCTTTGCGATTACACATACACAGAGTGCTCTACTTTCTCCGCGGGCAAACTACACGAGGGAGAACAGCATCCGTTTTCGTGAGAACACTCGAAGCAGCGAGTATTCAAATGATCGTCTAAATTACCTCGGCTATAGCCTACTTTTCTCTCAATTGCGTTATGTTCCTTTTCTTCCCCCCTTATTTCATTCAATTTATTTTCGAACTCTCCACCGATAGGAGCCGTTGAACAACGTTGGGTAGTTTTTTTTTAAATTCCTTTAGTATTAATCTTTCTCGCGCGTGGGAAAGTTCATCGAAACAGTTGGTCGTAACGATGATTAATTATAAATAAATATCCGCGACTTGCATGTTCGGCCGTGGGATATCCACGGATTTCAATTAAAGTATCAACTCCAGTGCAATAATATTCGCATGGTTTTCTTTTTATGTAATTTTATATATATGGGATGGCCCGAAAAGTGAGGTTCAAAAAGAAAATCTTGCGAGAGGTTCGGAAAAAAGGTTTTTCCCGATTTTATTTTCGCCTATTCGATTATTTATTTCGAATTTGGAAAAAAGGTATGTCATTAAGGCAGTAGTCTGGTCTACAGCGAGATTTCTTACGTCATTTTTGGGTTGAATAACTTTTAAACCGTTGAAGTTGTCTTGATGAAATTTTACATATGTATTTATTGTTCCTTTGAGAATATATCTAAATTAAAAAAAAATTATTTTAAATATTTTCATGTAGTTTCTTATTTTTTACAACACGGTCCGCCGAAAACCGCCTCAATCGGCGCCCACTCTGGGTGATGTTGTATGCATCTGAAAAAAATATATATATTCTCAATTTGTATGAGTATTCTGAGCAATGGTAGCAGAATTAGTACTTAAAAAAAATTTGTTACAAAATGGCAGCCTGTTAAACTTTGATTAACGATATTTCATACATTTTCGGGTATTCGACGAGGTATAAAATGTGGGCAATATTATTGTTCGACTCAACTCTGCTACCAGTCCTCAAAAAGAGGCTACCGAAGGTATGTGCAAAATTTGAGCTCGATCGGTCAATTAGTTATCGAGATATCGTGAGCGCCGATTTGAAAAACACAGTTCTGAGATAAACGCATTCAAAGCTGCTTCCCGAGCGCGCGGCTTGCTTATTATTTCTATTACTCTGCTAATTTTTGAAATATCAATAAACGGTTTTCACGAGCGTATTAGGAAAGGTCTAAGGAATAATAAAATGAAGAAAAAAAAATCGATTTTGTCAAATTTCTAGACCAGACTACTGCCTGAAGCATACATTGAACTTGTTTCGTGTGAATTTTCGTTTATAGATTAAAAAAAAATTAAAGAATTAAATTAAAGATTAGCAACGTTATTGAGGTATGATAGAGCCTCCGTATAAAAATGTGGTCCATTGGCCGGATCGATAACTTGGCAATGGTTGGTCTGAAAAATGAAAACAAAAAAGTTCAATAAAATAAAGTTTTAATGTATATAGATGTAGTTCGCGAAGTACCCACCCGTTTTTCGAAAACAATTAAAAAAAGGCGGGTGATAAAAAATAGTGTAATTTTTTACACATTTTTACTTACGTTCAGAGGCTTAAAAGTACCGGATTAAAGGGGTATCCCTCTCTGAAAGGCGAATTTGAAGGGCCAGAATGATGCATTTTTTTTCTAGGAACCCATTGGTCGGAATAAATCATTTTTTCCCAGCATGTTGTACACACGTTTATGGTTACAATTTAATTTTTTTGGAGGAAAATTTTTCAAAGTGTTCGTGGTGCTGCAGTTGGAGTTGCAGTTCTCGGCGAGGCCTGAAACGGCGGGATCTCTGCTGGGCTCAAATGTAATCTGAAGAGAAAACAACAAAAAAAAATACTTCAAATATATCCAACTGGCTATGGGTTCACGATCAACTTTTCGAAATTTCGAACAATACGAAAAATGACAGCTCTTCCAAAGAAAACCTCATTTTTCTCTTGAAAAACAGAATGCTAAAGTCATTGTTATTAACAAATAGTTCATCCAATTAAAAAATGCGATCGTGAACCGAAAATGACTACTGTTTGAACGCTAACTGTGCAAATTCAAGTCAATAGTGTGAAAGTTACTCAAGATATCAATGCCGGTGTGTCAAGGTTTGTAGTTTCGAGTTAATCGCGTTCAAACTCGACGGATCGCCGTAAACCCGATGCACACTGTTCCACACAATAGGTGCAACTTAGTCAATTTCAGGACCCGGTTGGTCTTAAAATATTCTTGAAAGTTCACACTATAACAATATGCAAAAAAACGCTTTTTGAAGTCTCCAGAGAGGGATACTCCCTAAAAAATATTGGTTTTTCAAAATTGACAATCGGGCAATTATAGCTAGAGTTTTGATTTCGGCTAGGTCAAGAAAAGTTATATCAAGAAAAACGCCATTGGAAGTTTTAGTGTACGTAAATCGTTGCGGTACCTGCTCTCACTAAATCGCCTGTAACTTGATCAATTTTCAATATTTTAACTTGAAGTTTTTTTTTCACATATTCATAAATATGTATACTTTGAGAAAATGCTAGAAATGATTTTTTTTAACCCCTCACAATGACTGTTCTGCGATGTTTTTCACTTTTCGAGAAGAAAGCATTCTTTAGTTTGTCCCTATTGTGTACATGTGTACTTTTCTCGGGATTATTTTAATTTTGTCATTGTCACGAAGTGCCCTGTTAAGCAATAAATGAATTACTGACTGAAAACTAACGTAAAAAGTAGATTTGTTATAAAAAGAAAAAAAAATAGGTTTGAGAGGATCGGACACAAAAGGTCAGACGATAAAAAAAATACTCATACTAGTCTGAATGACCAAAATGCTTTCGAAAACTTCTATGACGAAAGTACATACCTACAAAAAAAGAAAGAGAAACTAAAAACACCTACGCTACAGGAAAACTCGAAAAAAAAATGCATTGCGTTACAACGAGGCGAACTTCAACACCATAACTTTAAACCATCTTAGAACATGCATGGGGGTGATTCGGTTTTAGATTTCGGTTTTGGATTTAGATTTGTATTTTATTTTAATACGTGTTCGAAATGACCTTGAACGACTTTGACCCCCTAATGTTTTTTCATGCGGCTTGAGGTGCTCCAAAAGATGGTTGAAAAAAATGTACCATTCCATTTAAAAAAAGTGGAGGTGACCTTCGCTGTGCGTCGGCGACTCTACCGAAATTTGAAAAATTGCTTGCATTTGATGGTCCCCTTCACACCGTACAACTTTTGTGTGGAACATTTTTTTGTGACGTCGATAATTATCGAGTTTTTTCGGGTGGCAGAGATAAGAGGGACACCCTGTGTGTGTATATATATATATATATGTGGGTGTGTGTGTTGTGTGCTTATTCCTTAAATTATTATTATTGTTTCAACTCCCGAATTAAATGCATCTGCGAGCGGCGAATAAAAGACGCGTATTTTTTTATTAATGTGGGATTCGAGTGGCCACGAGGTCACAGTGAATTACGAGAGATCGAGTTGAATATACGCTGATACATTCGTACGGACGATCCCACTGCATTATTTCTACCATGCGGGCAAGTCATCGCGCTCCAATTTCTCTGTTTTTTTTTACGTTTTGCCTACTCCGGTAAAGAGAAGACAAAATAAACAGGATCGTTGGCACGTGGCGATTTATACATATCATATGTCACATGTATGTTGATTTATCTGAAAAAAAAAATTAACATAAGAAAAATTAGATTGACTCGAATACTTCGTTTACCGTTGCGAATTTATTTCATTAAAGGGCTTGCGTACAAGTCTTGAAATTTGTCGAAATTTTATTCGGGAATACAATTTAATTATACTCCAATGAACCCGAATAAAAAACATTACACACACATTATTGCGCGATCGTTCCATCGAATTTTCATAACGACGAAATAAAATGGAATCTGCGGGACGACAATTCAGAGGGGATCCTATTTTATTGAGAGGTTGAAATAGGGAGAAGAAAAATTCGCAATAGACCGCGCATACTCGAGCGGCCAAGATCACTATGAGAAAATTCGTCGGGCCATTGTGGCGGTATTTGCCGTTTATTTATTTATTTTTTCACTCTTTTGTAGTCGTTCCTTCGCGACCAGAGCGAAGCATATATATCTTGTATGGGCTAATATTGAAGGCCACTTCAAATCCTTACAATCTCGTTTGCCAGCTGGCCTCTCTCTGAGCCCGAGGCAATCGTACCCCTTATATATATACGGGGTGTCCTGTCGTGAATGGATGATCCTGCAACTGTCGATAGGTCAGATCATGCCCTGCTATATGCTGGAATTTCAGTTTAGTATTAGTCTCACGGTTTTCGAGATTATGGGGCTTCATGTTATTTTGAGAAAAAAAAATCATCTGCCTTTGGTTTTTCGCATGCCATTTCTACAAATGATATGAATCGACAATAACTGAGAAACCACCCTTAGATTAACACCTTTCCTCATGTATATATATACAGGGTATCTCAAATGTCACGCAACAATATGCATAAGGCGCGAAAGTTAAATGTTGCGTGACATTTGGGGCAGCCTGTGTGTGTGTGTGCATATATATTAGGGTGATTCGTTTCGGGGTAACTTTTTTTTTCTGACCCATCGTGCCCGAAAACCTTTGGTTGGTAGCCAAAAACGAAGTTTCGTTAAAGCGGAGTGTTGTCAAAAAATATTTAGAGGTCGCGAATCAAAATTGAAGGTTTCCCATTTGATTAACACTGAAAAAAAATGTTTTTCTCATTTTTCTTCATATATATATATATATATATATATATATATATATATATATATAGTAGTAGTATTTATTCCATGGTATATCCTGTAAGGGTGTTTACATCTATACTCCCTCTCCCCTTCTCTTCAGCTTTACATTTCTTACAATTCTTACAATTTGTATCCGTGTCTTTCCATTTTCGCAACAATTTTTTATACACCGGTATTTCCTTCTCTTTGCGCTACCTGCTTTGTCAATCTCTCAAATTCTTTTACGTACACGCATATCTGTTTGACCGGCTTCTTCCTCACTAACTCTTCTAATTTTTGCCTTAGTTCTTCCCCCTCTTTGTTTTCCAGCACTTCTTCCAGTTTTTCCACTAGTTCCGCTCCGATTTTTTCTTTCACCGCTTTGCAGCCACAAATGTGTTCCACGCTCTCTTCCTCCTCCCCACACATTCGGCAGTTGGTGTCTCTGTACCCCTTGTTACCTTTTTTCCCTACATTTCCGCACCTTATCCTTGCCCATAATTCCTTTGTTTCCCCACTGAGATCCTTCATTTCCCAATATTTTTCCATTTCTGCGTTTTGTTTTCTGCCCCTGTATTCTTTGCAGCACGTCGATTTGTCGATCCTGCACCAGTCGGTTTGAATTACCTGTTCCTTTTTGATTTTTATACCCTCTATATATATATATATATATATATATATATATATATATATATATATATATATATATATATATATATATATATAAATCTTAAACAACCTACATACATTTTAATAATGAATCGATCAGGCGACCTCAGGCAAAACGTCGAACAAGTATGCTCGCTTTCTCAAATCCGCAACGGATTATATTCTCCCCCTTCAGAACTATAGAATTAAAAAAAAGACGAAAGAAAAACACTATTCTCCCGTACAAGAATCATTCTTTTCCACTGACAATTATCCGAGTGTTCGCTTTCGTAAAATTGACGAATCGATTGGTCACTGAAATAACATTTGTTTCCAAGAGCCTGAGATACATTCACTTCCCGTCCGGTTGTCAATAGCGCAATCGATCTGAGAGATTGTCCCTGATATTTGCCACGACGTCGACTGGACGAACAATTTTCGATACAATTGGAAGACAACGTTTTTCTCGAGTTAATCGGAGAAACGTCAATTATGCGGCTGCTTAATTGGATCGTGATTGAAATTTTTTACAAGTTCATTGGACGATGCAGGGCAATCGAGGGATTCGATTACGATTTCATCGATACGTCACGTGATCAGAAAAATATTCGAAAACGAGTGTCTTGAGCACAACTATTATGGTTATAATAATTATTTTATTGTCAATTATTATAAAAATAACAATAATGATTAATTATAAAAATATTAAATAAATAAAATCAAAATGATTCATTAAACTAAAATTGATTAAAAAATGAATAATTATTATAAATACAATAATAATTATTACAAATGTAAAGGAGAAGAGAGTGTGCGGGGGGACCTATGTTTAAACACCCTTAAAGGGTATGGAAATAAAGACTACTACTAAAATAATAGTTCATCATTATAAATATAATAATAATAATTAAATATTGTGAATTTAGTGAACCAATCTTATTTTTTTCCCGCTCGACAATCCGCGCCCACTCCTGATCGGTCACCCATCCAAGTATTGATCCAGGCTTGACATGGGAGATCGCCACGCCCCGAACGCGCATCCACTCTCGACCTCACTCACTTACTCAACGTTATTTTTTTTTTCGACTATTTAAAATTCGCGAGCGAAGAAAAATCGTAGGGCGACAGGCTTTTGCAACAAAATCGATGTATCTGGCCCGATTTGTTCTGTATTCGTTTCACAACGAAACGCGGTTCGTAATCGTGCCCATCCGTGTCCGAGTATCCCCGTAGATCGTACAGCGCTCGTGCGCGAGTGTCAAGTGGAAATGTTCTCGATTATGCACTCGATCGAGTGAGCGTCAATCGCGCATATTACGAATACACGGTAATTCGATACAGAGGCAATGTAACAAATGGCCTTTTTTAACGTTTCACCGCAACTTCTATCATATCGATTATAAATACACGATTTTTTCCACTCCGAATTAGCTTTTTTGGCCACGCTGAAACGTCAATTTTCGAATAACTTGGCACCCAAACAAAATCGGGAATTCCGTTTTTATTATTACTATACCCCGACCTCCCCATCCAGAGTTAGTCTTTTCGAATCGAATATTTACGGTTACTAAAAAATAATATTTAACTCCTTATCACTATGGGTTAAGCAATTATTATTATTATTACCAGCTTAGATAATTATTAGCTTATTATTATTCTGAGCTCAGGAAATTATTAGCTTATTACTGTCATTAGCTCAGGAAATGATTGACCTATTATTATCATCAGCTTAGGTCATTATTAGCTTTATATTATGTTTAGCTTATTATTATTTTTAGGTCAAGGAATTATTAGCTCATTATTATTATTATTATTATTATTATTATTATTATTATTAGCTCAAAAAATGATTGGCTTATTATTGTAACTTTCATTATTTTCAGCTTTCGTCATTTTTAGGTTAGTATTATTAGCTTAGAAAATTATTGGCTTATTAGTGTTACTGTCGGTATTTTCAGTTTTCGAATTTATTAGCTTATTATTAGTATAATTAGCTCAAAAAATTAGTGGCTTATAATTGTTACTTTCATTATTTTCAACTTCCGTAATAATTAGCTTAGGCTTATTATTAGATTACGCAAAAAAAACGCCATTCAATTTTCCGAGCCCGCGCCTGTCACATTTCCGATTCGGAAAATTCGTCAAGTTTTGATGATTATCGATGATTTTGGAATAACCGTTGTTCAACAAGCGTCAGATTAATTCGCAAGCGTATTCGAGAGAAATCAAGTTTGAAAATAGTTTCAAAAAGTTTCAAAAAGCACATATTTACTTCGCGATTCGACACGCATTCGACCGATTTTTTGCGTCCTCCTCACGATCGTCGCTGAGCGCTGGCGATCTTGTTTATAAGTGTGTAAGAAAAAATGGGGTTATTACACATGCTCAAAAAATTATCGGACCTCGGACCTCGGACGGACTACTCGCCGAGGGGACGAGTAAGTACGTCACGGCTGCGCTTTCTTCTCTGTCGACACTCCACTTAGGAAAGTGACGATAACGACGAGAAAAAAAATTGCCTCCAAGTGTAGCAAGCAGCACCTCGTACACGGTGTGTGGCCTACGAGGACAAACGTGCCCATGTGTATGTGAACGCCTCTACTAATTTGGTAAATTTAGTTTTTTTTTCTTTCTCGCTCCACGAAATTGGCAGTTTCTCTTTTATTCTCATCGTTAAGTGTCACATAGTATATATTCGCGTTGACATCGTTTACCACGGAGGAGAAAAAAAAATTGACGTTCTTTGCCGAAACAATTTGACGTGCATCTTGCCGTCATGCAAAAATTGTGAGAAAAAAGTATGGGAGTGATATGATTTCGTGATCAGTTCCACTCTGTTTTCTTTTATTTTATTTACTTATTTCATAAACTTTTATAAGCATATATTCACTGTTAAACTTTTTAGTTTATTTAAAGTTTAAAGTTAAAGTTTTAGTTATTAAAAGTTTATTTTATAAACTTTGATTTACTTATTATTTTTATTGATTTTTTAAATAATTTTTATTTTATTATTCATTATTATTTTTGTCAATTTTATTATTATTTTGATTCGTGCAGAATGATTGGCAATTATTTTGTTGGGTGTACGAACGAAATTCCGCGAATTTATCCATGAGGTACTGGTAAATTCCGTGACGTCAATGCTGAACAATCATTATTCTAACTCCAACCTGTTTGATAGGAACAACCAATAATTCCGGTTTCATCATATATGATATGATTTCGTAATCAGTTTCACTCTGCTCTAAATTAACTTTTATGTACTTATTATTTTTGTTTTATTATTCATGATTATTTTTATGAACTTTATTATTACTTTGAACGTGAATTATTATTATTTTTTATTCTTTAAATTTCTCAGTGGGCCCTTCCCCTTTTACGACTCGATCCCGTCCACTTTTACCCAAACATTTGTCACTCCACTATTTTTAGTTCCTCAGGCAACCTCCCACCCCCATAGTCATAACCATAATACGTTCCCTAATGCACCGGTATTGCATTCGTTAAGGGGTTACCCCCACTTGCGATTTTGAAAAAATCGATTTTTTTTATTGCTTTTTTTTAAGTGCAATTTGAAGTGCAGTTTTTTTTTGATGCCCGGAATAGATGACTCTATGTAAGTTTACAAAAAAAAATATTTTCTTCGTGTAAACTGAAATTGAAACTTTAAACGCGTTTTTCTCAAAATGGCATTTCTGAAGTCGGTGACCAAGATTACTCGAACACTAATGAACCTATCTTCTTGAAATTTTGCAGCCTTATTTAATACATAAAAATGTAGTCTTTAATCGTTCGATTTTTTTTTCGAAAAAAATGGCCGTTTTATAGCCAAAAAACGGCCGTTTTTTTTCGTTAAAATCGAACCATTAACTTTGACTGTCCGCCATTTTGTGAAAAATGAATATTTTTTAAAATCCTTCGATTAAAGACTAGTTTATACTTATATTTGACTAAATCCATCCGCATATTTTTTTCAGATGATCCACCTCGCCGCAATGTTCGTCACCGCAAACCGTGTATATAAAAACATTATTTCATTGACGGCCATTTGCCACTAAACAATGTAATATTTTTCAATAAAAAAATTACTGAAAGTTCTTCAAGATGTGTTCTTTAAGATGGTATATTGATCGATTAAAAAAGTTTTGTAGTTTTCTTTAAAAAAATTCATGAAAAAGGCCTTTTTTTGCGCTACAAGTGGGGGTGACGCCTTAATATCCAACCGGTCACCTATCGGAACACTTACCCGGGTCGACACTACTTGGCATGGGCGACCGCCGGAGCCGCAATTGACCGCATGACCCTACCGACAATCCTGAACTATTATAATTTTAACTCCAACCTGTTTCGTAGGAATAATCAATATAGTTCCCGTTTTTATTATGCATATTTGTTATTTTTTTTCTCGAGTAACAATCCAGCGATATTCCATCCTCGTTTTTCTGCAGAGTAATTGGTAATTATTTTGTTGGCTGCACGAGCGAAATTCCGCGAATTTATCTAGTAGGTGGTTGTAAATTGCGCGACGTCAATCTTGAACAATTATTATTGTAACTCCAACCTGGCTGATAGGAGCAACCAATACTTCCGGTTATCATCATATATTTTCAATTCAATATTTTATTTTCAATCTTGAAATATCAATCCAGCCATATTCTATCCACGTTTTCGCCCTAAATGATTGGTAATTATTTTGTTGGATGTGCGAACAAAACTTCGCGAATGTATTCAGTACCAATGGCGGTTTGTAAAACTGAAGCAGTTGTAAATTTTCGGGGATCAAAAATATTTCTCTGGCGAACTGGAGTTCTCCCCTCTCTCTCTCTCTTTCTCTCTCTCTCTCTCCCCCCTTTCTCTCTCAGCTCATCACTCTCTATTGTTATTGCTCGTCAACTACGACAGGACCCGATAAATTCGCGACCCACGTTGATACATAAACCTATGTAGCAGCTCGTTTTTGACTGATGCACGTCTATATATTATAACAAAACACACACAGACAGTGGCTGTCGAAGGTTTTCCTTCGAATTGACTCGAGTGGACTATATATGTATTTATACAAAATTGTGTCTGTATGGGCAAACCACCCGAGTACCTCGTATATTAACCTTTAAATATAGCTTTTCGCGCTTCGCGAGAGCACACAATACAATTTCGTGTAGTCTAACATGTAATATCCATATAAAAGAGACGGAGCCCCTCGTTGACAAGGACTCGTTAATCCCATCTCAAATAATTCGTGGTCTTCTCTCGCTCCGCTCGTCTTAGGCGTGACCCAAATATCCAGAAGCTCGCTTCATCTCGCCGACGCACTCTTCATGTTCTCGGGCTATTCTCGGAAATCGAAGTAATTATTAATGCTATACGTACGTGAATGACTGTTTCAGTTGCAATCTAATTAGGGCGCAATTAGGTTCAATTGGATCCGTACGTTGTACTGCGAAATAATTGTTGCGTGTACATTTTTTTACATTCTTTTTAAAATTATTACTTATTTAATTATTTGTATAATTTTTTAATCAATTATCATTGTTAACTATTATTATTTTTCTTATCGATTATTATTCTCTTATTATTATTATTACTATCAATTATTATTCTTCAATTGTTACATTTTTATTGTAATTTTATTTTATCGGTATCTTTTTCCTTATTTCATTATTTTTATTTTCGGGCATGGCTTTTTTCATTATGCTTTTATTTTTATAAAATCATTATTGTATTCGAATTGTTCAATCGATTACGCCATTCATTCCCACCCGGATATGAACGTGTGTTGATACAAAACGGAGTCTGCTCTCGGTGAATCCTACGCGATTAACCCTATCGCCTCTTACGATAAAAAATGTTCCCCGAACTCGTCGATCAACGATTCATTTCGAGACCAACGATTCATTTCTTGCTCGACAAAAAACACACCGACATCGCAGTATGGAGTTCCCCGGCGCGTTTTTTATTTTTTAGTAGGTACATGGGTCATTAGATGTCTAATCGACGCAATTTTTTTTCCGGATGTATAATGTATTCGCGTATTACTAAATGATCGAAAAGTCGTGCTGTAGCACGAAAAGTGTCGAGGACTGGTGAATGATGAATTATTAAAATGAACGTGAAGTTTTTTTTTTCGGGGGACTAGTCGTCGTGTAACAGGCCGTATATTGACGTGGTGATTTTTACGTCGACCGGACGAATTTGTTCGCATCACCATTGGTTTATTTTCGTTTGTTTAAAAAAAAATGGAATAGCAAGAAATGGCCTCTCAAAAATCGGTCGCAGTCGAATACAAAATTATGTACAAAAAGCAGTTCATATGGGCTTTGAAGTTTTTTTTCTTCTTATTCAAGCAGAGATTCATTATAATAATAAAGAAGATAATTTATTTAAAAAAGTAATCAAATATTCATAAATATGATAACTATTCGTCAAATATGATAAATGATTCTTTATTAAACGTTACAGAAAATATTATTAATTGTTCAATGAGTATCACTATTTATCACCAATTGTTACAAAATTATTTACTAGTCTTATAATCAAATATAATAAAATTGAAGTAACAATGAAATATAATAAATGATTATTTATTTAGCATTGCAGAAAAATACAATAGCAATAATGAAGCATCATTATCCATGATTAATTGAATCGTTATAAATATTATCAATTGTTACAAAACCATTCATTAGTCTTATAATCTAATCTAATAAATGATTATTTATTTTGCATTACAGAAAAATATTCATTGTTCAATGAGTATTAGTATTTATCATCAATTTTTAGCAATAAAGAAATATCATTATCTATTATCAATTAGATCGTTATAAATATGATCACTTGTTACAAAACGAATATTATCGATCACCATTAACAAAATCATCGCAAATAAATATTATTCGCTTCAAGACAATCCTAAATTAGCACTTAACACAAACTGTTACAAATAAATATGAAAAAACATTATTAATTAAATCACAAAAAATACAATTTACGTAAAAGACAATGTTTATCGTAAGTTTTATTTAACATGCCGTAAACCCAGCGATATTTTTTTTAGTCTCGAAATTGTCAAAACGAGTTTTATTATTCTTTCGTCCTACCATATTTTATTCCGAAAAGTGAAAACTGAGATTTTGGGGTACGTCGTGCCCTAGACTGCACCATACCTACATATTACTATAAATCTTATGTGTGTGTGTGCACGATACGATCTCACCTTCCGTTCGTGTTTCACAAGGCGAAGCAGAATCATAAACGAGAGTTTGTCGCTCAGTCGGTAATAATACACGACGTATACGAGCCCGTTGAGATCAGTATATGAAAAAATGAAGAAAATAAAAGAAAAAAAGATAAGATATCGTGACGAGAGCAAAGCTCCGTGCACATACGTCCTGCGGACGTCTTCTCGTGTTCCCTCCTCTCAATCTTTACCGCGTTCCTTGGGCTCGCGCATGCTTCGAGGGACGAAAAAAAAAAATAGATCGAAAAAAAAACAACGCTGTCGTTTATCGCCAGACACATAAAACAAAATACGTGTACAAATAGACGGCTTGAATTTATTTAGACTCGCAGTGTACGTCATTCAGCCATGATTTAATTATCGCCCGTACACATGCATGTGAGAATTGTATTATTTTTCTGTCCATTTTGAGCTTTCGCATCGCTACACGCGATTCCAGTGCAAATATACCATTTTCGAATGCACGAGTATCGTCGCACGTGAGGTCATACATGAAACGAGCTCAGCCGGTAAAAAATTCCCTTTCGACAGTTGTTTCGGAGCAAAGGAACGAGAAGAGCCATTCCGTTTGGCTTTGAATAGAGCAGGCATCATTATTCACTTTTTTGCAGATATAAGTGGTGAAATACTTTTTTTGCTGTCCCTCGTACACTCATTGCGGCTCAGTCGGTATTTCAATTTGCCTACATTTTATATTTTGCTACAAGTATTCTTGTTGTTTTAAAAAAATATTATTATTACTGCTATTGATATATTAATGGCAATATTTATTTTATTATAAGAGCATAAACAGTATAACTATTATTATTTATTATATTTGTCATTATTATTATCGATATGGTTATTGATATTCACGCAATTGTCATTGTTATATTTCGGTATTATTGAGAATAAAGTTAATTTTATCATACGGGCACAACTAGTACGAGGATCGTCATTTTTTATTATTACTCTTATTATTATATCGTTACAATCATTGTTCTTTCTCAGACTCCCTTTTTCTATGATCAAAACGAGGAAAAAAACGAAAACGCCAAAAACGCTTGTACTTCAACGGGTTACACCTAGCTCGTAGCCAGAAAAAGAGGAATTTTCGTGTTTTTTTTTGCAAAACGTGTGCCGGTTTTCAATCGTTTTTTTTTACACTAAAGAGTATGGTTTTGAGTGTCTTTTTCAATTTTGGTATGGAAGAATATTTATAAATTAGGTAGATATAATGGTTTGGGCAGGCCGCTGTTCGAAAAACGGCCTTCGCGGTGACTAGTACTGTTCGGAAACAAACCATACGAAATAAAATAAAAAAAACAAACCCATGTATTTTTTGCATGGAATTATCTAGTGATGGGACGAAAGATTTAATAATATATAGATTAAAAAAATGGCCGCAGTCTATAGTAAGAGTATCGATTTCGGTGAAAAAAAGCTTGAGGGGTCTTCTCACATTAGACGCTAAAAAGGCTATTTTCATGAATTTTTTTGATAGGTTTATATTGATGATGTTGATACAAAAGTGTATTTATTAAGGCGTTACCCCCACTTGTAGCGCAAAAAAGGCCTTTTTCATGAATTTTTTTAAAGAAAACTACAAAACTTTTTTAATCGATCAATATACCATCTTAAAGAACACATCTTGAAGAACTTTCAGTAATTTTTTTTATTGAAAAATATTACATTGTTTAGTGGCAAATGGCTGTCAATGAAATAATGTTTTTATATACACGGTTCGCGGTGACCAACATTGCGGCGAAGTGGATCATCTGAAAAAAAAATGCGGATGGATTTAGTCAAATATAAGTATAAACTAGTCTTTAATCGAAGGATTTTAAAAAATATTCATTTTTCACAAAATGGCGGTCAGTCAAAGTTAATGGTTCGATTTTAACGAAAAAAAACGGCCGTTTTTTGGCTATAAAACGGCCATTTTTTTCGAAAAAAAAATCGAACGATTAAAACTACATTTTTATGTATTAAATAAGCCTGCAAAATTTCAAGAAGATCGGTTCATTAGTGTTCGAGTAATCTTGGTCACCGACTTCAGAAATGTTATTTTGAGAAAAACGCGTTTAAAGTTTCAATTTCAGTTTACACGAAGAAAATTTTTTTTTTGTAAACTTACATAGAGTCATCTATTCCGGGCCCATACAGAAGTATGGGCCCGGATACTTATACTTCAAAAAAATGCAATCAAAAAAATCGATTTTTTCAAAATCGCAAGTGGGGGTAACCCCTTAATACACTTTCGAAATAAAATGAAAACATTTTTTTAAATTTATTTCAGTGACTGTTTATAGACAAAAATGGTAATTAAAAAAGTCCTAAAAAATTTAAAGTCTGCGCGTTGATGAAATCTCGGAGATGGATCATCCGAAATAAAAAAATCAAACCGCTTTAGATTCGGTATGTCAATGGCTATAGCGCATATCATACGATTTTTGATACATGCAAAAATAACAAAATGGCGGACATTGTTCCAAAAAACGATAAAATATATGTTTTTTTACCGTGTTTGGCAAAAAAATAGTAAATATCAAAATTTTGAAAAATACTTGATATGCGCTATAGTTGTAACGAATATGTGGTCAAAAATTCATAAGAATCAGTTCAGTAGTTTCGAAGATTTTATCATCAAGCCGTCGAAAAATGTTGTTTCGAGAAAAACGCGTTTAAAGTTTGTTTGGGTTACATAAATACATAATTTAAAAAAAATGTATTCCGAAAGTGTATTTATTAAGTGTAACAACTTTTATATCAATATGTATAATATAAACCTATGAAAAAATGCATGAAAATAGCCTTTTTTTAGCGTCTAAAGTGAGAAAACCCCTTAATTTTCGGCGATGAAATAAACAAAGCATCAAAAAGAATCCTTCGTACAAGCACTGCTTTTAGATATGTAAAAAAGCTTGTAAAATTCGAAGTTGATTGGTGCAGTGATTTTTTAGATATCGTCGTCACCGATTTTGAAAAAGTCATTTTGAGAAAAACTCGTTTAAAGTTCGCCGGTTCGCCGCACCTACCTACATGTTCCCATAATTCCCTCAATTTTGAACGGATCGACTTGAAATTTTTGAGGTATACTTTGAAACTTTATATCTGGAAAATTCGTCGAAAACCAAAAACCGATATTTGCAAAAATGTCAACTCCGTGTAAGCCTTAAATAAGAAAACTAGCAAGTGCTTTAATTTTCTCAAAATCCAATTCGCCTCTCTCTCTCTCTCCGTCGGAATCCGTCGAAAACCAAAAGGCGATATTTTTGAAAATTTCAACTAGGTGTAAGCCATAAATTTAAAAAAAGTGGCAAGAGCTTTAATTTTCTCAAACTCCAAGTTGGCTCGCCCTCGCTTTTTTTTCAATAGAGTAGCATCTCACATACAACGCGAGACTCGAGCAAAGTCGAGTTTCCCCTTCCCGAGTATCTAACCTGCGCGCGCGTCTTCCCCCACCGCGCGATTCCTCCGCACTCGCGTTGTTCATTCGTACAGTCGGAGTGCGCTTTTGGCGCTTCCGCAGTGCTCGTATCTCTCTCTCTCTCTCTCTCTCTCTCTCTCTCTCTCTCCCTCTCTCTCTCCCTCTCCCTCTCTCCCTCTCTCTCCCTCTCTCTCTCTGGCTCGCTCGCTCTATCTCCATACTCGATATTACGTAACATAAAACGAGCGTACTCGAGCGTACACACAAACGCGAAAGAACGACTCGGTGGTGTTTCGTTTCCAACTGTGAATCGCCAACAGCGAACGAGACGCGTACACAGCGACGTTGACGGCGACGACGAGGAACGGGAAGCTCTTCTCGCCGCTCAGTTGCCGCGGGTCTATTATATTCCATATCTCGCGTTACCGCCTCACCTCCTCCTCGAGGATCCGCGCACATCAGCGTAAGCTCGATTCTCCCTCTCGTCGCCACCCCGCCGCTGTTCGACGCGTTCGGCTTGATGAGGAGACCTCACTGCGGTCTGCCAATTTTGGCCGAGACCCCGGCAGGCGAAGCCGCATTTTCATGATACTCCGTTAACGCGGTCCTCTAGTTTCTCGACTGTTTTTTTACGGCTTTTTCAATAATTTTTTACGGGCAAAGCATCGAAATAATCAATCTCATTGTTTTTGCATAATCTTCATTAACATTTAAGTAAGCTTTACACATTTTTTGAAGTCAAAATATATAATAGAATAAAAGTTATAGTGGCCGACAGGAAGACATCAAGTAAAAGAGGTGCTTGACGGTGACCAAGATTGCGGCTGTTCTGCTTATCTGAAATCAAAAAACCAAACGGCATTTTAATCTTCATATTTAAGACTAGCGATTGAACTAGAGTGAATTCTAAATTACAAAAATTGACTTTTTTATACACTTTTGAAAATTACATTCTATTTTTTACTCATTTTTTCTTAAGTTTTTCGGTCATACAAAAAAAACTATCGAAGCAATCATGATAATCCTAGTTCAATCGCTGGCTTATAACATATTAAAGATGCTGTATAAATTTGAACAAGATCGGTGCAGTAGTTTCTGAAATATCGTGGTCACCGTTTCGAAAAATGGTGTTTCGAGAAAAACGCGTCTAAAAGTATACCTGCTCCGTATACCTGCTCCGTTCCAGGGCCGTAACTTGTGAACCACTTCGAATATCGAAAAATCCTTTGGCACACATTTTCTACACATGTTGTAGATGTGATTTATGAAAAAAAAAATCGATTTTTTCGACCCGAGAAACTAGAGGACCGCCTTAAAAAATGCTTGAAAAGATTGTGTTAAAATTTGAGACCGACCGGTACAGCCGTTTCCGATAAATCTTGCTCACCGACTTTAAAAGCACAGTTTTGAAAAAAACGCGTTTAAAGTTTCAAAGGCATTATCGAACGTTCTGACACGTCATTACAAATGTGCGTGTAACTTCGAGAATATTCGCCGGATTGACAAGATATTTTCTGTGTGTGTTACGTACATGTATGTCCGTAACACACACACATATATGTACATATTACGTCCATATATGTACATTACGAAAATAAAATTGAAAAAAAATTGATTTTTCGAAAATTTCAACTGTATATAACCCCTTAAAAAACGTAGCGTGGACACGAACAAGCTCACTTTGGCAAGCAAGGCGCTAACAGGCTAGATAGTCAACGACTGTTGCTCCATTCAATTGCGCGAGCGCCTATAGCGTCGTTCCCTCGGTGCACACCATATGCACCCTGCTATTTTATTCTCTTCGCTCTTTTTTTCCTTCGTTCAATTCTTCGCTCCTCTCTTTTCCTTTCGACCCGATCGCGTTGAACGAATATACGGGTATTTTTTATTTTCCCCCTCGGCTTTTTCTCGTCGCACTAGCGTACGAAGAGGACACGTGTCGGGCGCTGTGTAGCCGATTGACGGGTCGACGACAATGCGGAATGAGCGTACGCGACGAGTATCGCTTTTGCTTGGCGATCGACACGGTCCGTACAGTAGCCTGCAGTTGTCGCTCGCTCATTGGAAATTCGCCTCGTATATACGTCTGAGGAATGTCGATTTTTAAAACTTCGAGGACAGTCCTCGTAGTAGCTTTCCCATAATCAACGTTGGGTACAATCCAGAGTCTTCAGAATCATCGGTAATTCTTTCGAAGAGAGACTTGTTCGAAAAGTATTATCCGATTTTGTCGATAAAATATCATTTATTGGGGTATCATCATCATAACATATTATTATGATGTTCAGTCGGAGGAAGCTGAAAATTGACAATAAGAATTTTTTTACGAGCAAAAAATCGTTAAAAATTATTTCGAATTTTTCACAAACCCGAACAAATCCAATATTGGCCTCGAAGTGTTCAAAAATGCCCTATTTTATCACGCTTTTTCGCGAACTTTAAAACCTCATGACTTTTTATGGAGGGGTGAATTTCAGCTTCCCCCGACTGAATATCATCGTTTATAACCCAAAAAATGAGACAATAGCACAAAATAATTTCACAAGTCTCACTTTTCGGAAAAGTCACTTATCTGAAGAATTACCGAAATATCTTTAGATAAATGACAGCATGTTTAGATAAAGGCCGAGGACACTCCTGTCGACGGAATTGAGGGTGGAGATACTTTTAGGCGAGGAAATAATTGAAATGATGAAAATTGCTGATTTTCATGATTTTTTTAAATGAAAAGATTTTCTTATATTTTTTTTAACTTGGGGTATGTTTTATTACTACTTTTGGCTATTACACGGTATTTTTTCATTAATTTTTAAAAATGGCGGAGGCATGGCACGGTCTTCTAAACGGGTTGCGGCGGATTTTGTCAGTCGGCGTGACACGTAGCGTAGGCGGGATTAATCTAAAAAAAGCCAACAAAGATTTTTCTTTCATTGACACTCGTACGCAGAATACGAACCGAGAAAATGTGAGAAATGTTGAAAATCAATGGAATGGTACGCCCTGAAACAAAAAGATTGAATTTTCCGAAGAATGGCTACATATTGCAATGATAAAAGACTTTTTTTAATTTTCAAAAATATTTGGCGTCATGTTTTAGACAATAAGGCTAAAAAGATTTATACCAAATTTGATCAGAATCGGTCGTTTAGTTTTTTAGCTATACATCACACCAGTTTTGAAAATGCAGTTTAGAAGACTGTGACACACCTCCGCCATCTTTAGAATTAATAAAAAATTATAAAGTACCATGTGCCAATAGTAATAATTGAACATACTCTAAATCTAAAAAATGGTGAAGAAATCTTCAATCTAAAAAAAATCCTGTCAATCGCGAATTTTTTTCGTCGCCTAAAGGTTTCTCCCCTTTTAAAGATTTGGTTAAAAATTTGAGGAACGTATTCAAAACAGCCATGTTTGATGATAGCTAGTCTGACGTAGATATTAACCCTTCGTAACTCAACAACGTAACAATTTGTAAATAATTCACTTTATTGTAGTTTTTAATAAATAAAAAAAACACGTACTTATTATATAGTGTTTGAAAAATTTAATCAGGGGGCTAGTTATAAAACAATGAAGCAAGTGTGCCAAACATGTTACATTACGTCATAAAATCCCCTTATGATTTATGGAATGCTTCGAAGCAGTTGTCTTGCTTGTTGTAGCACAAAGCTACGTCACATTTTTCACACCTAGTTTGACGTTTTGATATTTTTTTTTTTTCGATTTTCGCAAACTTTACGCACACTCGGATCTTGCAATCTCACGATAAGTGAACTTAGAACAAATGTTGATCCAACTAACGCCATCTAGTGAGCATGAATTGCACTGAAAAGCCATAGATAGGCGTGTAGTCGTATGACATTGATTTAAAAAAGGATTAAATGTCAATTTGGCATATTGTGATGACTCAGATGGTTTATTACAGGACTGTCAGACGGTGATTTCACGAATTTTCAGACGGGGCTTCCTTACAGATGGTCAAGTTTTTAATGAAAAACAAAACGTCAGGCTCTGGAGAGTTTACACACGTGATGACGATTTTCTTTCGCCCTAAATATTATTTATCTGAGGAATCAGTGTTTGAAAATTTCAGCTGTCTCTTTCGCAGTCGTATGCCACGTGGTACAGCTTTCACTTTGCCTTAATGGATCCGAAGTGACTTTTTCTTACTAATATACATATATAGGGTGATTCACAACTATTAGGGTTCCCTTGGTGAGTCATTGCAAGCAAAACGCTTTTTTTTAAATGTCTTTATTTTGGTTTGAATTTTTAGTTTTTACACTTTTTATTGAAAATTTATAAGAAAGTAAGAAAAAGTACAGAAAAATTGTATTAATTGTTAATTGAGTATAAGTATTTGTTATCAATTTTTCGCAAAAACGAAATATCAAAATCCATTATTAATTAGATCGTGATAGATATAAAAATTGTTCCAAAATTATTTATTGGTCGTATAATCCAATATAATAAAATTAAAGTAATAATCAAGTATAGTATATGATTATTTATTAAGCATTACGGGAAAATATTATTAATTGTTAGAGTGTTAGTTTTATTATTGCAGGTATACCCCTTTCGGGTGTTTAAACAGAACATCGGCCCCGCCCCCCTACATCTATGTTTCCCCTTACAATATTTTCTTATTTCGAAACGTTCCTTCCACTGTCGTTTTGCTTTTCGTCTCCTTTCGCATTCGTTTCCTCATTTACAATTTTACCAATTAGTTTCTCGAACTGCTTGATAGCTATACAGAGTTCCGTCACAGGCTTCTTTTTCAGCACCATCTATATTATCTTATTGTTTGGTTGTTACTCTTCGTCGCCTATCCATTTTAACAGATTTTCTACTATTTCTTTTTTAATTTTCTCTTTGGATTTTTTGCACGTACTAAGTTTTCTATTTTTTTTTTATAAACCCTGCACTTGTTATCAGCATACCCCTTATTTCCTTCTTTCCCCACATTTCCACATCTTAATTCTCACTTAAGTTTATTTGTTTCTCCTGTTATATTTAAATCCTCCCAGTACTTTTTGTCTCTATGATATTCTTCCGGCTTTTGTTTTGAGGGTACTCAATAGGTGGATTTTTCAATTTTGTTGCAATCCTGTTCAATTTCTTGGTCGACTTTTGTTTTCGTATCCTTTTCTATTATTCTTTCCATTCCCCGAAAGGAGTATTAGTATCTATTGGCAATTGTCGGCAATAATGAAATATAATCAATGATTAATTAAATCTTGACAAATATTTTCATTTATTACAAAATGATTCATTAGTCTTAATCATCAATTGGGGCAAATAATTAAATGTTACCAATCACCATTACAATCCAGTCCACCAATACAATCTCTTTTTGTTTTTTTTTTCACCTTTTAAATCTTTAATCAAAAAATGTTCTTTTCTTCAAGTATTAAGGCCTAAGGCCACTGTAACGGTCCAAAAAAAGGTTTTTTCACGAATTTTTTGCTTCCAAAATTGAAGGTAATTGAAAAAAAACTTTTAAGGGCGTTATCGGGCATACATTAAACTTTATTATCAAATTTTTTTACAGCAAAAAAAAACAAAATGGCGGTTCCACAGCTATCTTCCCGGGGCATGTTTTGCTTGCAGGGCTCCGCGGCACGCAGCACCACTGGTGCACTTTTGAATCTAGAACAAAAAAAAACCATCAATCTAGATGGTTATAGCTAGAGAATGTCGATCGGATTTTAAAAAGTATCAATTTTTGTGGATTTGGCGTGCGTTTGAAAAAAAAATTGATTTTTGACGAAAAAAACGGCTAGTTTTTTGTTAATAAAAAATCAATAAATAAAGTTATTGAAAATCCCGATCGACATTCTCAAGATAATGTTAATGTTCACATCTGGTCAAAATTTCAAGTAAAAAAAATGAAAATTGTTCGAGTGATGCTGCGTGCCATTTTGAAAAACCGTATTTCGAGAAAAACGCGTTTAAAGTTTTGCGAATAGTTTTTTATTGGAAAAAATAAAAAAAAGAAGGTAAAAAAAAATTTGCCGTTAGTCTGCAATCCCAGCACCATACAGAATCCTTCGATGGCCAAATTTTCGTCTGGCAAAATTTACAGTGGCCTTACCCCTTAAGAGAAAAACAAAAATTATAGATCCATATTATCGATTTGCCAAGCAAGTCTTCTTTCCACATCATCTTGCAACAAAAACAAATTTCAAGAAAATAAAATCTCCCTTGTACGAAGGTGGATTCGAAGCCGCACTCGATCTGGCACACACGTTATGCGCGTGAGCGTTTTTACTACTTGGAATTTGAACGCGAATATCTCGGCCAATGTTTGTCGCGCATGAAAAATGCATGTCGAGAGGGATGAAAAATGCATGAACTTCGGGATTTTTCAAATACAAAATAAATAGGTTTGGAATGGTTTTCCACGTATTTTATTTTTCTGTCAATGCGGAGTAAATTCCAATTTTATTTATTTGAAAAATCCAAAATGGCGGCTTCAGCTCCCATCAAATAAAAACAGGCACGGCGTTTTTTGGTCTGCGCGGGGCGCTCCACAGCCTTGCCAGTTCATCTGAGACAAAAACGGGTTATTAAACTAGATTAAATTCCGGGGACCTTGACGTTTTTTGGTTTCTAAAAAACCCCTGGATAACAAAATGGCAGCCGTTTGAAAAAATACCCTATTTTCTCTCCGTTTTTTTTGCATCAACGGACGAAAAAAATATTTCCAAACCAATTTTTGATTGAAAAAACCGCTATTTGCCCCGCAAATTGAATTTCCTTTGAAATTCAACAATTGAAAATGTTAAACATTTTTTTTAAGTTGAGCTTTTGTTTGTCAGCTTTAAGATGCATGTTTGCAACATTTTAGAACTCTAAGTAGTCGGGAAGTGGGTGAAATATCGATTTTCTGTTTTACATCTCACAGAAAGTCAAGTTAAATAAAAGCTTGTGAAAAATACTTTAGATATGAAAATATAATTTTACCCACGTGTTCTAAACACTTTAAGGATGCAAAGTACAATTTAATTTTGCTTACGACGCAAAATCACATCTGGTATGCTCACAAAGAGAACCCTGCTAGTCGTGAATCTCCCTGTATATGCAAAAGAGTGCAGAGCGCGAGTTTATCAAGCAACACGATTATCAGTGCCACGTGGAATCCTCTGTGTGTACGGGGCGTGTATGGTCAGTGTACCCAGTAGAGGCCCGTCTCCTGATGACGAACTACCACCGCTCGTAATTCAGCCGGGACGCTCCGTGAATAATTCCACTGTACGAGTTCACCAATCAACGGGAATTCGAACTCCCGTATATATTTTCTATTTTATTTCGGTACTCCATTCAACTATTTGAACAAGCTCTTGAAAAAAAAAACGTATGGCGCATGCCAACTGCACTTTGGACTAGCCGCAGGCTTATCGCGCCTCTTTTCGAACCGAACGCCCCATACATCGGTCCATATGTGGCAACCGCCGAAATTCATACGCGCTTGCATCATCGCTCAAAATCCGAAGGGGAATACGCCTCAATTTTTTTACTCTGCCGTGCAGTAATCGATATGTGTTGAATTGCGTACAGGCGATTCCATTCGCACATTCGGACGATGGATAAATAATCATTTTTTCGGCAGCTTGTCTTACGTGCACTTTTTTGGCTGCCTTGAATTCGAGCAAAAATGAAACGCAGGGCTGGCAAAGAGGTAGACAGGATTTTTTTTCACCTCCGGGATTCGACAGTCTGCGCGAGGCATTGCGTTTTACATCGAATGGCCCATGTATGTACGAGTGTACGGTAACGTGTGTGTGTGTGTGCTTTATACATATGGGGTATTCCAACTGAACTCAGACAACTATTTCCCTCATCATAGTTGATTGTACACTGAGAAAATAAAATCATTGATCCAATATCATTGGCGTTATTGAATGAAATTTCGTTGATTCAATTGTAAAATTGTTGGTGTAAATAATCGGATTTATTAGTCCAAACAAAACGTTATTGACTTTAATAACATGATAAAATTTAAAGTTTTTTTTTAATTCAAAAGATATATTGTTAGCCGAGAACAATGTATTATTGAAACTATCTAAAAAATTATCGCGAACAAATTATACAGTTTTGAATGCATTTTCTGCAACGAACAAAAAATGCGTTTCAATTCATAACATGAATATTGTTGATTCGAGTACACAAGAAAAATTGAATTTCGCTCGTTTGATTCCGATAAAAATTCTATTGAGTAAATATGTTATTTTATTTTTTCCACTCTATCCGATATTGATTTTCAAGTATATTATTCGTTAAAATATTAATATTTTATTTTTATTGAAAAATATTAAGGATATGTCTGAATTGGTTAAAAAATTATGCGAAAATAAAATTTGTTTTCTGCGCATTTGGTTGAAAAAATTTAACCAAATCACGACCGAGCGCCACCGAAATTATAGGTGTGAGGAAACCCGTAGTTCTCGCAGTAACCGCTAGAAGCCGTACGCGCGTGCGTTTCTCGTAAGCGTAGCGCGAACCGAAAATCTACTTAAACGCCGGAGAAAGTAAAGAGTATTGCTTCTTCGCCTGTGGCTAAGATCAAAGTGTAGTCTCTGTTCTTATTAGTTGAATATCTGATATTCTCTCCATGGATGTTCCATTGGATATCTGATATTCTCTCCACTATCATCGTGGATGATCATTCTGATGCTCACTTTTTATTTAAGATTTAAAACAAATTGAAAAACTTACGTCTCGTGGCATATTCGTTTCGATGTAGTAAAGTAATAATTCATTCTATTGATTATATTTTTGTACGAAATAAAAAACGCTGTAGCAACCGCTTAACGGGTTACCGCCACTTGTAGCGCAAAAAAGGCCTTTTTCATGAATTTTTGTAAAGAAAACTACAAAACTTTTTTAATCGATCAATATACCATCTTAAAGAACACATCTTGAAGAACTTTCAGTAATTTTTTTATTGAAAAATATTACATTGTTTAGTGGCAAAAGGCCGTCAATGAAATAATGTTTTTATATACACGGTTTGCGGTGACAAACATTGCGGCGAAGTGGATCATCTGAAAAAAAAATGCGGATTGATTTAGTCAAATATAAGTATAAACTAGTCTTTAATCGAAGGATTTTAAAAAATATTCATTTTTCACAAAATGGCGGACAGTCAAAGTTAATGGTTCGATTTTAACGAAAAAAAATCGAACGATTAAAGACTACATTTTTATGTATTAAATAAGTCTGCAAAATTTCAAGAAGATCGGTTCATTAGTGCTCGAGTAATCTTGGTCACCGACTTCAGAAATGCCATTTTGAGAAAAAAGCGTTTAAAGATTCAATTTCAGTTTACACGAAGAAAATATTTTTTTTTGTAAACTTACATAGAGTCATCTATTCCGGGCCCATACAGAAGTATGGGCCCGGATACTTATACTTCAAAAAAATGTAATAAAAAAAATCGATTTTTTTTCAAAATCACAAGTGGGGGTAACCCCTTAATTATTTCATCCATACATCTACGGATTGTATATAGAATGATTCCAATATAGTACAATTTTATTTGAAGGATAATGTAGATATTCAATGAACAGAAGAGATTTTCAAATAAAATAATATGTTATTTGAATCAATCACATTTTCCAATATTTTATAGTTATTGTAACAATCTTATTTATCGGTGGCACTCCGCGATCAGACATTAATTTAAATCAACCGATGGATTTTTTTTATTCAACTGGTGTTTTTTCTCAGTGTAGATTTCTATAGTGGAAAACCCAACTCCTGCAAAAAAACATCTAATGTATTCCAATTTTTCCCCCACCCTTTAAAAACCGAAGTTTACTGGCTATTTTGGAAATTTTGAAAAAATTTAGATTATTTTGAAACCTGTTTCGTCCATTTTTCATCAAAGCTCAAGTTGTGCTTCCGATATTTACGTCTTTTTTCGGTAAAATTTTGATTTTACGGATCATTGTTGAGCCATTTGAACGTCAAACGAATACTTTTTCGGTCTACCTATTCATCCCACCCGAATTGAATTTCATCTGAAACCATATTTTCGAAGGCTTTTTTTACCCGTAATACCAAAAAACTTACTGTTTTTCTACTCTCCGTTTTGACTTCCAAACTGTTTGAATTGAATAATTATCCCAAAAATCAAAATGTTACCGGAAAAGGTAGTCAATATCAGAAGCACAAGTTGAGCTTTGGTGGAAAACGCACAATGCAGGTCCAAAACGTGTCTTAATTTTGTCAGAATTTTCAAAACGGCTCGAGTGGACTACAATTTTTTGCAGCTGCAGAGGAGCAAGATGTGGGAGAATTTTTTTTTTTTAAATTAGGTGTTTTTTCGAGACCAGGAGTGAGATTTTCCACTATGGAAATCTATAATCGACGATGGTGAGGGAAAAAGTTGTCTGAGTTGAGCTGGAATAGCCCATACATATACTTCTCTTCGCTACCAGTGACAAACTGCTTGCCCACTGTAAATTCTATCGGACATATATATGCAGAGGTGTACATTTGTCGTTGCATACTGAAAATGGCCGAAATCCGTGTGCAGCTGTTGACGCGATCATGCACTCTATGTTCCCAGTAAATAGAGTTACCACACTGTTAAGTAACTAACGTAGGAGACAAAGTACTATAGTCCGAGGCACCCCGAACGTGGGGGTGCCTTGGATAACGCCAATGTATTATGAAATTGATTAAAAAAAAAGAAAAAATGACATTAAATAGACTCGGCCAATTTTGTGATAAATAGGTGACGAGCTATCAGTCTTTGGTGACAACCTACAATGGGTGCAGCTGGGCTAAATTGTACTCCTCTCTCTGTCTCTTTGTCTCGTTATTTCTTATTCTCTCCCTCCCTTTCTCGGTTCCTGTACCACCACGAGGTATAACAAACTTCAGTCGTGTCTCACAGATGCGACAGATCTGTCAGCCGGCTAACACTAGCTAGCTACACTCTCTCTCTCTCTCTCTCTCTCTCTCTCTCTCTCTCTCTCTCTCTCTCTCTCTCTCTCTCTCTCCCGCTGTCCCTCAATCATAACGTACGGAAAAATACCAATTTAGTTGCAACAGCAATTGAGTTGCACATTCGTTCGCATGTAAAGTCCGTTGGCGTAGATTTGGACAGTTATTTCGGCTTCGATGTAACGACCTATTGTCCGGAACTGACGTAATTGGGCGAATTAATTAACGGATTAATTTTTTATAGTCAGGCTGCTTGATAACTTTTGGTTGAACGATTCTTGCGGTCTTTTTATCTTTATCAAGAACTATGAAGAAGACAAAAAATGCCTTCTGGTACAATTTGTATTTATAAAAAGCGTTATAATGGTTGGGCGGTGAGGGGGGTTTGAAATGTTTGGAACGGAGAGAGTGACGCCTCGGTAAAAACGGCATTGGCTGGGACAATGAAACGATGATAATCGAGGATAATACGACGCGCTGCTGTTGACACTTCTGCGCAAATGGAGCACGATCGGCAGACCTTCCGAGTCCAAATTGGGGACCGTCCATGACATTGCTTATATTTCATTCCGCGAAGAAATTTAAAAACGAAGAAGAAAATACTTGAATAGGAAACACCAGGATTTTCCAAAGTTTTACCTCGGACGAGCATTGAAAATCAGGGTATTTTTGGAATTGATTTTTTTTAGAGTGATCAACTCCGTGACAATAATCGGCCGATTTAGGCAACTTGGTTGACATTGTGTCAACATGTTGGCTCAATAAACAAATATTCCCCTTTGGTTCTCTCTCTCTCTCTCTCTCTCTCTCTCTCTCTCTCTCTCTCTCTCTTCATTGTCAATTTGCGCCGGGATGTTCATATCACGCCTTATCGACGGAGACTTGGATGGCTTACTGTCTAATCCAGACGACTTTATTTCGTTGGTGCAACAGTGTATAACATTTATCATAATAATGCACCATCCTCCATTCTGGAATTATTTCAACGAGCACGTCCTTTGGAACGTCCAACGAGACGACCAACTCCCATAACGTTCCACATCCCTATGCACCGAACATCTACCTCCCGAAACTCATTTGCACTGTCTGCTACATATTTTTGGCACTCTTTACCGGCCGAGATTACCTCTGCACAATTTTCAAACAGCGACTCTTTGCTCACCTATTCTCCTTAGAAGGATAATCATTTCTGACCTGACACATACTTTAGATTAATGTTACATTACATTTTCTGTTTTACCTCAAATTTCTGTTTTTACCACTGTTAGTACTATTATTACCTTATTATCATTATTATTATTATTATTGGTGTTGTTATTGTTAGACAACAAAATTAGATATTATTATTATATTGTATCATAATTCATTATGATTATTATTATATATGTTTTCTATGTTTATGTATTCATCATCCGTTGCCTCAAGGTGTTACCAGGGCATAATAAAATCAATCAATCAATCAATTTCTCTCTCTCTCGTTCTCTCTCTCTCTCTCTCTCTCTCTCTCTCTCTCTCTCTGCTAGTGGAAAATCGTGTACCTTGGCACAAGGAAAGGAGTGACAAAGCCAACGAAATAATCGAAGGAAATCAAGTGCTTGTATGTTTGAATCATCGAGATTACGATCAAGTAGCGTTAAGGACAAGAGCGAGAAAAAGAGAGAGAGAGAGAGAGAGAGAGAGAGAGAGAGAGAGAGAGAGAGAGAGAGAGAGAAAGAGAGAGAGAGAACAAAACTGGAGGAACAGAGAGAGAAAGAGAGAGAGGAAAGTACGGAGGATCTCACGGGCAATATCAATCGTGAAGCTTCTCCTACTCTCGCGTATTGTCGTCCGCCGCGTGTTCGTTCTCCGCGGGCCGCGTGTACGCGCTACCACTTCGTCAGTTTTGATTCGAACGCGCGCGCCGCGTGTTACCGTTCTGTCTCCCCGGCGACATACGCGGCCGTCTTTAACCTCACTTATCCGCGCGAACGCTGCATCGATCGATTCGTAAACGCGATCGTTCAACGAAGGAATATTTCAACAAAACAGTGCTCCGTACGAATTTAAAGCTTTATCATCCACCACCCCCATCATTACCATCACTATTACCATTATCGGCATTCTTGCTATCCTGGCTGGCAATTTTCGTAATGCGGATTGATTTGACTCGAAACGCGAACTATCGGTTTTCTCCTCGTCCCCCTTCTCCGTTCGACGTTCAACCTCCTGAAGGATTTCCAGTCCAATTCTCGCAGTTTCTCCTATCGGTATCGCTAGTCGGAGAAAAAATGAAGACCAATGTCTTGGAGATCGTTTGATGTTTGGCGATCAACTTGATTAAATGGAAGTCTTCTTTCATCCAACCAATTTCTCGACTATGACACTGGAGTCTTCATTTTCAAATAGGAATCCAAGTGGTTGGTTACTTGAATTAATCTTCTCGGGTCTTGATAGCTTCAGGTGTCAGATCCGAAGCTCCGAATTCCGTTATCAACCCGATGATGGAATATCCTGGGTCTCTTATCCACTGCTAGAGTCCTCAGGTACGGGTGCCTCCGGTTGGATCCTCCCCAAAACTTCCACCTAGTTCCAGTGAAGAATGTCTTCCTAGATTACTAGGTTACCCTAGGCTTCTTACACCCATTCCTGCAATGACGCTCCAGTACCGATACAGATCGGTGCATCGTTTTTTTTGGCCCAGGTACGTTTTCGATCTCGTACGCAAAAAGCATCATTGAGTGGTTTGTCATCTTTGACTTGGTTCCCTGTATTTGAAATAACTATCAATTACTTCATGGTACGTTTCTTTGTTAAGTCGATATTTTTTACGAAAATATCGAGTATGGACAAAGCTTTGGATCATGGGGAAGGAAAGGGATGTGTATGTTGTGTGTAGAAAGTTTTGACGTCTCCTGTGGCCTGGTTGACACGATCACGACGTTTCTGTGTCTTCGTTATCAATCTTGGCGTCTTTTACGTTATATATATATATATATATATATATATATATATAAAGGAAAAAGTGACTTTAAAGGCCTTTGACTTCGAGGACCGTCCTCATAGTGGCCGTTCGTCCCTATATTCAATATTGTGCAAGCCCTAATGTATTTTAAATCACCTTTAGACAATTATAAGCATATTAATGTGAACATCATTCCGACGACCGTCCTGTAGCCGAATTAGTGATTCGTTTTTTGAAATTCAACACCGATGTTAAAACAGCTGGACGTGCTGATAGCCAACGTTCCAAAGTTTAAACGTAGACATATATATTTTGTGTAGACGTAACTGAATTATTAGCACTGGCCAATCGAGAGTGATAACATAAGGAGCAATCGGTACCGCGTCAAATATCTGTGCTATTCTTGAACATATCTACAGGGTGACGATTGTACGGTGGTCATACGTCGTTGAAGCCTCTGGCGCGGAAAATTTGCGACCAGAGAAAAATGTCATATTTAATTGTTTTTTCAGTCCTCTGTGAAACCAAAATATTGCGTATTTTTGGGATGTGTAGTATTTGGCAGAAAAAATTGAACATTGGGGGAAAAAAAACAAAATTCCATTTTGAGTTCAGCAGGGTGAAGATCATTGAGGGGGGAATCTTTTAGGCAGCTGGAAATGAGCGAATTTTCAAGATTTGTTTGTGTTGAAACTATTTATTCTACATAATTAAAATTTTATGTTTATAATATAACATTTTTAAATTTTTCGATTTTTTCATATTTGAAAATGCCGGCTGTACGACACTTGCTCGAGAGACGGTTGCCGCCTGAGTTGTTCCACGGCGTACAACCTAGAGTCTGGTGCATTGATCTGAATCATCAGAACTAAGAAGTCTCGGATTTCTAAGACCCGCACGCTCTATGTGAACCTAAAAAATCCAAAGAAAAGTGAAAATTCGAAAAATGGCACGTGTTTGAAAAAGTGTTCTATTTTTCATGAACATTTTGCTATAGTGTTTGTTAATGAAAATGTCGTTTTCAAAACTAGTTTCCACGGAATTTATGGTTCACATAGAGCGAGTGGGTTCTAGAAATCTAAAACTTCTTGACTCTGGTGTTCCAGATCAATGCACCGGACGCTAGGCTGAACGTCACGGAACATCTCAGGCGGCAGTCGTCTTTGAAGCGGCTGTCGTACAGCCGCCACTTCGAAATATTGAAAAAAGTTTTTTTGGTAAACTAAAAGATGTAATATTATGTAGATAAATTTTCAGTTATGTAGAATAAATAGTTTTGACGCAAAAAAATCTTGAAAATTCGCTCATTTTTGGCTGCCAAAGAGATCTCCCCCCCCCCCCCCCAAATGCATCTTTGACGATTTTTTTTTCTCGAAAACGGGATGCACAAAAAAACGCGTTCATTAGTGTTTCGTATTCAGAATTCAATTATTTTTTTTCTGCTGTACTCAAAACGAAATTTCGACTTTTTTCCACAATGCTCAATTTTTTCTAGCAAATACAGTTCGTCACAAAAATACGTTTTATTTTTTTTTCGAAAAATGCTTGGAAGAACCATTGAAAATCATAATTATTATCAAAATGTCATCAAAATTTGGATTTAAAAAAATTAAAAACACATGTCTAACTTGTTATCTCCATTCTGTATGTGCGTGTACATATACGTCTATTCCGTTCTGATTTTTGCTCTCTCGTTTACAGTACGTCACAAAAATGCGTTTTATTTTATTTTTTTAACTGGACTTCAAAAGCCATTGAAATTCATATTTATCTTCAAAATTTCGTCAAAATTTGATTGGTTTTCACAAAAAACACATGGCCACTCTGCAATCGCAACTCTGCATGTGCGTGTACATCTACGTTTATTCCGTTCTGATTTTCGCTCTCTCGTTTACAATTCGCGTCACGAAGGCCCTCGGGAAGGAGCGGGGAAAATGGCTAATCAACTCATCGAATCACCTCCGTATGAGACAAAGAGATAGCGCGCTCGCGATTGAAAGAGAATTGGCACTCACGTACACGCACGCGTATTCCTCACTCGAATAAAGAGATAGACGATAAGCCAACATATACATGATCTCGGATTACAACTGTTCGCGGCTGTGTACGTAATTTGCCCGGCAATTAGATTGTGTTACGTTGTTTTCTTCGAAGGAGCATGCGCGAAGAAAAAAGAAACGTTCGTCTCGATCTCTCGCGGACGCGACGGACGTGAACCTCGAGTCCTCGATCGTTCATCAATACGTAAATCAAACAATGCGAGCCCGTACACACACACACACACGTATGTAGACGCAAACGAAGCGCGGACAAGCGCGTATACGCGAGAGCTAAATTCCTATAGAGTTTGACAGAAAAAGTCTCGTCATTGGCTGACCACGATTGAACCTTGAACGCGCGTACTCGATTGCTAATACGCTCGCGCATTTGTGTCTGTGCGTACGTGTGCGTGTACTGTTCGCTGGCACAGTATCCGTACACGAGTTTGGATCTCCAGCACACTCGAGGCCGACTGTCACAGCATCGTTAAAATTTAATGAACAATTTTCGTCGAAAAAAAAGGAAAGTGAAGACCAATTGTTAAGGGAGTTTGAATTAGACGGTGCAAAAAACGCGTTTTTTCGGCAATTCTTTTAGAAGGGTAAAAACAACTGAGCACAGTAAACATTGAGGTATCTTTTCATGTATATTTGAAGTGTATAAAAAAAAAATGTTTCAACATGAAACAATAAATTACTGCAGATTTATCAGCCTAATCCATGTGCGTCTTGCTACTGCGGTCCCCATCGGCGGGAGAGATGCAGCTCGTCATTCTTGGCTGACTCGAATGAACCAATAAAATTTCCAATTGTCATATATTTTTCTTCTGGGTGAATCAAGAAAAAGCTGAAAAAATTGTAAAGTTGTAACTTTTCTCAGGTAGCAAAAAAAATGTAAAAAAACACTTTAACGTGCTATAAAAATTATTTAACGGGTTACCCCCACTTGTAGCGCAAAAAAGGCCTTTTTCATGAATTTTTTTAAAGAAAACTACAAAACTTTTTTAATCGATCAATATACCATCTTAAACAACACATCTTGAAGAACTTTCAGTAATTTTTTTATTGAAAAATATTACATTGTTTAGTGGCAAATGGCCGTCAATGAAATAATGTTTTTATATACACGGTTTGCGGTGACCAACATTGCGGCGAAGTGGATCATCTGAAAAAAAATGCGGATGGATTTAGTCAAATATAAGTATAAACTAGTCTTTAATCGAAGGATTTTAAAAAATATTCATTTTTCACAAAATGGCGGACAGTCAAAGTAAATGGTTCGATTTTAACGAAAAAAAACGGCCGTTTTTTGGCTATAAAACGGCCATTTTTTTCGAAAAAAAAAATCAAACGATTAAAGACTACATTTTTATGTATTAAATAAGCCTGCAAAATTTCAAGAAGATCGGTTCATTAGTGTTCGAGTAATCTTGGTCACCGACTTCAGAAATGCCATTTTGAGAAAAACGCGTTTAAAGTTTCAATTTCAGTTTACACGAAGAAAATATTTTTTTTTTGTAAACTTACATAGAGTCATCTATTCCGGGCCCATACAGAAGTATGGGCTCGGATACTTATACTTCAAAAAAATGCAATAAAAAAAATCGATTTTTTCAAAATCGCAAGTGGGGGTAACCCCTTAAAAAGACTCTTTCAACGACTTATTTAATTCACTCAGAAGAGATTTTTATACTGGAGAAAATAAACTTTGGTTTGATATAATAGGACGTTTAGTTTTTTTGCTGTCACGCCCGCCAATTTGGAAAAATCGTGAAAATGAAAACTGGCGAAAACGCGCTTCAAATTTTTCAATAGGAGGAAAAATCAATGTCAAAAATCAATCCCTTCTCTAGATTTGGCTTTCTATCTTCGAAAATATTTACAATTGGCCTCTGTAGCTTTGTAAATATATTCTTGGATAGTTTATCTATCCATTAAAGCAATTAAAAAAAAACGATTCTTTGGACCTTCTAATTCAGGCTCCTGCCTTGAGGATAATTTCCACTTTGTTGGACCCAAAATGTTTACATTTTTCACCAATGGTTTATGCGAAAAATATTATGTGTAGAATGTTGAAATTTGGTATTTTTACTGAACGGTCTTAATTGGACATGATAATATTTTTTAATATTTTTAAAAGTTTTTTAAAGTGTGTATAAGTCAAACTTAAATCGAGAAGAAAAATTGAAAAATAAAAAAATAGTAAGCGTTCGAAAGAGAAGTTTAGTTTTTTACCAAAACATTTTTAAGTTTTTCGTTCATAAAATTAAAACGTATGAATATTTTTGGATAATTCTAGTTCAACTAATGAAGACGTTTGTTGTATACGGGCCTGCCAAATTTCATAGGGAATACTCATTTAGGGCGTGTAGGAGCACTTCCGCAAACTTGGAAAACGTAGTTTCGAGCAAAACGCGTTTAAAGTTAAACTGAAGTTTATGTGCGAATAAAATAAAAAGTTTCATACTTACACTTAATCTGCTATGCCAAGACCATAGAGTACACCTTCGTCTTGATTGGCTCTTTCAGAAACACGAAAACGAAAAAAAAAAAAATTTTGCCCAACAAAGTAGAAATCTCTCTTAAAATTCTAGTATGGAGCAGGTAGAGAATGACGTTTCGTTGAGCTTGCGGTAGGTTGTTTGCAGGCTTTTCAATTTTCGATCGTAAGTACCGAGCTTTGCGATTTTTTACAAATTTCCTACAATTTTGTATTGAAACCTCATCGATGTTAGATTTTCAGTGGTTATATTGTTGTTCATGTTCGGTAGAGAGAAAAAAGGTAGAAAAATGAAAGCGTCTTGTTTCACGGTACCGCGATGTATACTGTGTTTACAGTTTAAAAGACTGGCGTTTTATCGCTCGCTGTTTTCATGGCTGCTGTCATAACTGACGTTACCACTTGCACGTTTCCTTGAACATCGGCTGTTACTACTTGTAACTGTGGGGCTGCTCATTTCTCACGAACCTTGGAGCTAGTTACAATTCTGTATATACATATATATGTGTGTATATACAGGGTGGCTCGAAAAGTGAAGTAGAAAGTCACACCTAGATGCCTCGTATCAATACCTATCCGAATCACCCCCATGTAGTATGTTCTACGATGTTTTTAAATTATAGTGTCGAAGTTTGCATCGTTGGAACGCAACAAAAGTTTTTTTACATTTAATTTTCCATATTTTTATTATTATAAAAGACCTTTTTTCTAGATTTGTAGATCGCTGAATAAATATCTTTAAAAGTGGTTGAAGAATCTTTGTAGGCATTATCTGCCAAAAGAAATTAAAGGGATTCAGAAATATTCATTTTCGCTGCACTCCAACGACGCAAACTTCAACTTTATTTTTGAGGTTTCGAGACAGAAGCATTCAAATGTTTTTTCTTTCGAGCTTTCCTGCCACATTGGTTTTCATTTCTTTTTCTCTTCGTGTATTTCCTTTCCTCTTAGAAGATTCTTAAAACAATATGGAGTCATTTAGACTAGTATATGTATTTTTTTATCATCTGAACTTTAGTGACTGACCCTCTTTTCTTACTTTTGATCAAAATCTACTTTTTACGTTGGTGTTCAGTTAGTCATTTATTTGTTGCTTAATAGTGCATTTCATAACGATAACATAAGTTACAAAATCGCGAGGAACGTACATACACGAAAAAGAAAAATAAAAAATGCTTTTTCATCTCGAAATGTAGAACAAAAAAGTTGTAAAACATACATGAGGCTGATTCGGATATGTGTTAATACGAGGCATTTAGATTTTCCTTTTGGATGTCACTTTTCCGGCCACCCTGTACGTATATATATATTTATATATAGCTCCGCTGTATATACAGGGTGGACCATTTAACGTGACCACCCTCAATATCTCCGTTGCCTTTAGAGTGACGAAAAAAATGTCGGAAGGTAATTTGATTGATTTCGAAGGGCTGATACAGTGGTGAAAAATTCATTTTTGTCGAGGTCATAGTTTTTGCGTTCTCAAGGTCATCAATGGTTTTTCAAATGGGATCATGTTTTTCTTATTAAGGCGTTGTAGCTGATATTCAGACGAATCCAACGACGTATGATATCATGACGTTGACATGATTTTTCACCAAAATTGCTTGGGTTTGCTTAGGTTTGTTTTTGTCACTCTAAAGGCAACAGAGATATTTGGGGTCGTCATGTTAAATGGTCTACCCTATATATATATATATATAGTAGCTTCTGCTGGTGGCTTAGACCGCGTTGATACACGCAAGAAATTAAATTTTCCATATAAACTTTTACAACCCCCCCCCCCTTCCCAGAAGTTGATTTCCGAAAAATCCTATCTCACAATCAGTGCACTTCGACACCTTCTAAAGTACATATCTTCCAAATTTCATTTTTCGAAATGCAGCGGATTAGGATGTGCGTTGTCTATATGTAAGTCCGTCAGTCTGTCATTCAGTCAGTCGGTCAGTCAGTCACGGAACTGTTTTATATGTATAGATATATGGAAAATGGATATTTCGAACCCGTTACGTCTATGTAACATTATCTACCATCTCTTTCCTCTGCATGAATTCGAACTTTGCATCCTTGGAGTGCAATGAAAATGATTTTTTTCCACTTCCTCAAATTTTCTTTCAACAGATTTTAGCTACAACAATCACTCGTATATTTCTTGAGATCCTTCTTCGGAGATCTGCAATCGAAATCTGCACAAAAGTATTTTTCCCGATAATACGAAAACGGAAATGAAAATATTATTTAAAAAAAGTTGCATTCCGACGATGGCAACTTTGACACGATTCGGCTGGTTCACAGGCTGGTTCTTTAATTTGCTATTCAGGCGACTCCCTAATTCCGGCCACAGGACTTGACATTATCTCTATATGAATATGTCAACTCCTACCTAAAGATGAGTTCGAAGCCATTGGGCATGGCATCGAGTACGGGGACAATGGGCTACCTTGAGGACGTTTCTCGAAGTCGGATGTCTTCGAAATTGCCATTCACCGTGTATGTATGCCTGCCCGTCTTTTGTACTGCACCGTCTCGGGACATTCTTCAGAATCGGAGCCTCGAGTGCTTTTGCGAAAATGAATTCGTTCGCTCAGTGAATGCCTCTGAGCTCCTCGTAAAGGGAGGGAAAGAGAGGGATAAAAAGTAATGCGAAACGACGTTAATGACGGTGTGTGTACTGCAAAGAAGGGAATGGGCGAGAGGATAAGAAGAGGGGAAGGGGGGGGGGGTGTAGAAACAAGTCCGATTGTTCGACCTGGATTCGAGCCACGAGGCGTCGAACGAGTTGTCCCTCGCACGTCACTGATCGACGTGACAGTTATCTTAGAATCCACGTGATTGGAAAAAATATCGCCTTAGAAATACATATATATATATATATATGTACAGGGTGTCCTGTTATAAATGGATAATCCTGCAACTGTCGACAGATCAGATCATGTCCTACTATATGCTGGCATTTCAGTTTAGTAAAAGTCCCACGGTTTTCGAGATACGAATCATCTGCTTTTGGTTTATTTACATGCCATTTCAAAAAATGATATTTTTTTACCCCGTTAAAAAAAATACTCTTGGTTATTTGTTTTATTTAGAAAAGTCTTCTTTTTAACCTCAAATGTTAAGGGAACTTGATGAAAAAAGATCTTACGCAGGATTTTCATACAAACCAATCGAACAGCTGACTTTGATAGCCTGCGGTGTAAAAAAAATGTACAACGCATAACGTGCCAATTACTTTGAAAAGTTGCGTAGTTATTGTCGATTCATATCATCTGTAGAAATCACATGCGAAAAACCAAAAGCAGGTGATTTAAAAAAAAATATAAAGCCCAAAATCTCGAAAACCTTGGGACTGTTATTAAACTAAAATTCCAGCATATAGAACGACGTGGTCTGATCTATCGACAGTCACAGGATTATCCATTCATAACAGGACACCCTGGTTATGTATAAATATATAGATAGATAAATTGTGTATGTGCACAGATGTATACAGCCGGGGTAGTTGAGCTGCATCGGCAGAAACATCCCAACGGTGTGTTCACAATGGACAGGCATAGATCGAGAGAAAGAGGAAGAGAAAGAGAGAGAGAGAGAGAGAGAGAGAGAGAGAGAGAGAGAGAGAGAGAGAGAGGGCGAGAGGCGAAACCGGTGGCACATTTAGACCGGAAGTTTAGGCTGGAAACGGACATTCAAAACGCCGAAGAAATCGAATGACAAAATGTCGGCTCGTAGAAACAACAAAAAAAACAGGACGTGGCAAAAAGTGCCGAAGGGGGAACACGCGTTAGGAGGAATAAAGCGCAAAAAGGTCGGCGGTGAAAAATGGGCGCAAACACAGATGCAAGTTGAGCAAAAACTATATGGTACCCATAGGGAGAGAGAGAGAGAGAGAGAGAGAGAGAGAGAGAGAGAGAGAGAGAGAGAGAGAGAGAGGGCAGAGAAAAAGGAATGACGATGAAACGGTCACACACGTGGAACGCAGTTTCGATCCACTAAACCAAATCGTGCGATGAATTTAAAGCAACGTCCTATATGTCATGACAAACGAATCCACGTACAGTTACACCGTCTGCTGCACTATCAAATCGTGTGTATTGTGTGACGATTTCGCACACTTACAAACACATGTGTGTGTGTGTGTGTGTGTGTGTGTGTGTGTGTGTGTGTGTGTGTGTGTGTGTGTGTGTGTGTGTGTGTGTGTGTGCTTATATGCGTATACATATATATATATATATATATACATATAAGTATACATTTGCGAAAAAGTTTAAAAGGCCGTGATTTTTTTATCGAACCGCTTCTTCTTTTAGCCCTCGTATCTTTTCTTCTTCCTGCCAGTCTGCCTCTCTTTGGTCACATCCAGGCCCCATTCGATTAGCCAAAAGTTCTGAATTAACGTCCGTCACGTCGTTGAGGGCTGGTTGATCCTGATAGACAGATATGTAGGGTGACAATTATAGCGTGGCCATGTGCTTTTGCCACTGAGAAAATTACGATTGTTGATGGTTTTTCAAGTTCTGTCCGAAAAAAATGTAGCGTATTTTTGTGATGGAATAGTATTTGCCAGAAAAAATTAAGCATTCTGGAAAAAAATTAATCGCCAATTTTCCGTACAGCGGAATGATGATAATTAAATTTCGAATACGAAACACTCCTGAAAATGTTTTTTTTTGTACATCCCGTAATGGAGCAGAAAATGATCAAAGTTGCATTTTGAAATGGATAAATGGAAGTTAATTCTATTGAAAAAAGTTTCTTAAGGCGTCTTTCGTATTCGGAATTTGAGGGAGGACACCACTGTGACGGGCCTAAAACGGTCGTTTTTCCCGATTTTTTCGTTCACTAGATTATTTATTTGGGATTTGGGAAAAGGTGTGTTATTCAGCATATATTGAACTTATCTCGTGTATATTTGTATTTGCAAAAAATAAAAACCAACAACGGTATTGAAGTATAATGATAAATGTATGAAAAACGTATAAAAAATGTGGTCCAACGGCCGGATCGATAACTTGATAATGACTGGTTTGAAAAACAAAAATCAACAAGTTTCATAATCAGTATAAATGTAGTTCTCGTTGTATGTACCTGACTTTCAGAAAAATCAAAATTTCACAAAATAAAGGGTGTTCAAAAGAAAGTATAATTTTGGCGAAATGTTTACTTACATTTGGGGACTTCAAAAATACTAAATAAAAACAAACAGCTACGTACAACAATAGCTACTGCAATTACCGAAATTTTGGTGTGTTCAAATTAAAAATCTAAAAATTATCGCTAGAGTTATGATTTTAGTATACGTAAATCGTTGCGCTACTTACTCTCACTAAATCGACTGTAACTTCGTCAATTCTCAATATTTTCACTCGACATTTTTTTTCACATATTCTCGAATATGTGCACTTTGCGAAAGTGCAAAAAAAATCGACTTTCTTTACCGTCACAGTGATGTCCCTCATATCCTCCTGCTGAACTGAAAATGAAATTTCAATTTTTTTTGCAGAATCCTCAATAATATTCTGACGATCCTACTTATCACAAAAAATGCGATATTTTTTTTTACAGGTATTGAAAGATCCATTAAATATCAATTTTTTTCGAACGCAAAATCTCCGCACCAGAGCCTCAAAAAAATATCTATATATATACATCTGTCAACAAATTTTCCTCGCTCGTCCCCGAGACCTAAAAGAGCCAAGCGTTCCGAGTCAAATTGGTGTCATCGAACGAAGAGTCAGCAATAAAATCCTAAAATCACAAAAAAAAGCATTTTCGTAAAGACGAACACTTCCAGCGAGTCGTACATTAACGATAAAAACATCCATCATTCGAAAGCTCCTGTACATCAACCTCAAATATTAATTTTCATGTTATTACATTTTATTACATTATTATATCATATTTCATTTTATCATTATAAATATAAATATATATGTGTATGTATATATGTATATATATATATATATATATATATATATATATATATATATATATATATATATATATATATATATTGTTATTTCAAGTCATTTCTTCCCCAAATAATTCACTCCTGCCTCGCCTACAATTAAAAATGCTTTAGGGAGACACTGGTCGATCGACGACTTCCGCCAATGGCGCAACATCCCATCAGTTGAAAGTTCGCTTTACCCTGATGAAAAAAGAGACTCACTATCTTTATAAAGAAACGAGACCGCCATAGGACCGAGTGTACAGTGATGAACAATCGTGGAAAAAAAAATGTTCGATTGACGGCGAATAAATTCCGTTACGACTTCCCTCGGTGATGGAGTAACTACAATTTTTCTTCTTGTTTCTGGCTTTTTTTTCAATTTTTTTTTTCCTCGATATTGCACCAACTTTGCCAACATTATTGAAATCGTCGTAAGATCGATGATCCGTCGATAATTGGTTAAGTTTGGCTTGAACAGCGCGAAACGCGAATGCGCCCCGCGCGCTGAAAAGAAGAGGCTCTCGAGGGCGAAGCGTAATGAAACGAAACTGTATGAGCCGTGGAAACTTGGTGCCTGCGGAGGAAAATTAAACGGCTGAGTGAATACGACCGCGAGAGAGAGAGAGAGAGAGAGAGAGAGAGAGAGAGAGAGAGAGAGAGAGAAGCTTCTCTTCCTCGTCTTCCGTATTCACCGGAGGCTGGACATACGCCTCTCTACCACTAAACAGCACACGTACATTCACATATGCTTACGTACATATCAGTGCACAGATAACGCGTTTGTATGCACCTTTACTCTCGCGCGTTTCCTGCCTGTTCGTGCATTCGGCTTATCCCGGTTAGTGCGCCTATGTGGGTGTTTTTGTGCATGTGCTGCTCGCAAAAGGATATACGCTGCGCGCGATCATCTTCCCGGCTCTTTTGAGCTCGCAATAACTCGCCAAGTTTCGCCGAGCCGAGTTGCCGATTGTGTAATCGAGAAACTCTCCTCTCCTCTACCCGCACGTGGATATTAACGACTGAGATACAGGAAGGGTGAGAGAGAGGCTGAGCTTCGCGCTGAGCGTCACGCTGAGCGGGTGGGAGAGGGATAGACTGAGAGGAAAAGGACAGAATCGCAAAGTTCCGTGAAGATGCCCGTGTTCAACATAATAGCGAGGAGATGCAAGGTGAGTTTTTGTTTCCGTGAATAAAATATATAGGAGTTTCCGTGAATATATATATATATATATATATATATATATATATATATATATATATATGTATATAGGAGTGACAATTATAAGGTGATCATTTTTTAAAACTCTGGCGCGAATATTTTGTTACCGAGAAAAATAGGATATATAATGGACTTTCGAGTCCTCTTCGAAAAAAAATGTAGCGTATTTTTGTGATGTGTACTTAGCTGAAATTATTGAGAATGCTGGAATAAAATAAAAACTCCATTTTCGGTTAAGTAAAATGAAGATAATTCATTTCCGGATACGAAACAATCGAGTAGAGATTTTTTTTGAACTGGTTACACCTAGTGCGTGGCCGAAAAATGAGGATTTTTCGCGATTTTTTTCTGGGAAATCGTGTGCGAGTATTCAAATTTAATTTTTTTTACATTGAAGAGTATGGTTTTGCGTATATTTTACGATTTTTGTATTGAAAAGTATTTATAAATGTATGCATTCACTCACCAGTATGCAAATGTATTTGTATGCATTCACCGGTTGCTCCAAGAAGCGATAAATTCATGGTACTAATTTATTAGCTGTAGTATTATCGATGTAATCACAATTAAGTATTTCATATGTTTGTATGTATATATACATATACATATATATATATATATATATATATATATATATATATATATATATATAGGGGTTAGAGACATGTCCGAAATTCAATGCAGCTATAATTGAAGATAATCACACTCAATTCTTTATTGAAGAAGGGAATTTTACTCGTATGATAACTATTATCGCAAGAGCAATGCAACATATATATATATATATATATATATATATATATATATATATATATATATATATATGTGTGTGTGTGTGTGTGTGTGTGTGTGTGTGTGTGTGTGTGTGTGTGTGTGTGTGTGTGTGTGTGTGTGTATATATGCAAATTTATGTATAGTGATTTTCGTAGTATCGACATATTCCCATGAATGGAGAACTCGGCGTCAAAAATGGCAGAATTCTTTTCACTTGCCAATGGACTAGTATCAAGCGATTGTGACGATGGCGATGATGAGAGGAAAAGCATGGCGAGGTATTGCAACGACACGATATCTAACGCACGTTGCTGATAAGAGATACGCCGTCTTATCAGGATTCTGGAAGCTAGCTCAGATCTCTCATGTTGGATTTTTCAATATTTCTTTTTCTCGTTTTTTCTTTTAACAATTCCTTTACCCTGATATCACGAGAACTGCGACACTCGTTTTTTTTTGTTCTGCGGTTGTGCGTGGAAAAAAAACATAATGACACGTTGAACAATTCCAGCGATGAATTTTCGTGAATTTTCCCGAAAATTGAGTCATTTGACAATACTGAATATCCGTTCCTACTTTGCTCAATAAATGTTGCTGAATACTCGTAACAAAATTGACGAACGATTGATTTTTTTTGGAGGCTGAACAGAGCAATGGAAAATTAAGCAGCCAGAGCAGTTTCACACGATCGACGATTTTTTTGCTTCGTTAGAACTTTCTCGAGGTCGTCCAAATCTTTTCCTCATCTCCTTGTCCATTCGTTTCTGTCAAATTTGCGCAATTACGTTTTTTTTCCGTTAATTTTTTCTCGTAGCCGTATCTTGGCGGAATCGGCAAATTGGAGGATTTAACCGCGACTGTTGCTGCTTCTTTTTTTCTCACGAATCGAGCTCGTTTTAATTCATTTTTAAGTGGTACTTAATCGCCAATCATCACTTATCGCGGGCTTGTCCGAGGGAAGCGTTGATCGTCGAGTGATAGAATTGTTTCTGGCTAATCCGGTGAAGAATAAGACTATGATGAAGAACATTGTTGCGTCGAGGAGCGGGAGGGAGAGGAGAGTGAGCGGAAGAGCGAGAGAGCGAGAGGGGGGGGGGGGGGAGAGACACCTCTCGTCATTATGGTCGTAGACCAGAGTTAACGTAAATTCATGACATCCAACTCGTCTCGTTAGCTAACTTCCTGATGTTCCAGAGTGAGGGAGAGAGGGAGAGGGAGAGAGAGAGAGAGAGAGAGAGAGAAGAGTTTGTAACATTTGCACTCTTGCTATCAGACGCTGCTGCCTGTGTACGTAACAGTTTCATCGTCACACTTTACCTCTCGCGATTAAAAAAACCAGCCAAATTTGGCTCCCATTCCAATGCAACGGCGCGTGAAAAAAAATGAAGAGCTTCCGACTCTAAAAAAAACGATAATTACTTCCTGAACTCGTTAGGAACGTCACTCGTATGTCATTCACTTTTGTCGCTCACTTATTTGTCTCCAAAACGCCCTAAAAGTGTGAAAAATCTTCCAAAACATTCCAAAACGGCCATATTCGTTGAGCGCAAATCAAGTATCGCGGCAGAGTCAAGAATAACATTTACAAGAGAGTCAAAGGTTTTTCACAAGAACTCATTCGTTTTGGTCACTTTTAGAAGGTCTTTCACACTTTCGGAGACGTTTCAGTCATTAGTAATATTCGGTGGCGGGAATTCGCTGCAATGGATTGGACACTTGCGAAAACACTTCGTGAAAAGAATGTGCGAATTATCCCGATATTTTCATCGTCCGGCGCGTTTATGCACATATTTACTCACGTGACATATATACGTATCCAGTTTTCATCGTTTGAGCGCGCAAAAATTAATCTCTTTTTAATTCCTCTGCGATCGCGATTCAGGATCGTCTGAAGTATCCGTTTGCATGCGGAGACAATTTTAGAGATTTACTTTAAGGCGTTACCCCCACTTGTAGCGCAAAAAGGCCTTTTTCATGATTTTTTTTAAAGAAAACTACAAAACTTTTTTAATCGATCAATATACCATCTTAAAGAACACATCTTGAAGAACTTTCAGTAATTTTTTTATTGAAAAATATTACATTGTTTAGTGGCAAATGGCCGTCAATGAAATAATGTTTTTATATACACGGTTTGCGTTGACCAACATTGCGGCGAAGTGGATCATCTGAAAAAAAATGCGGATGGATTTAGTCAAATATAAGTATAAACTAGTCTTTAATCGAAGAATTTTAACAAATATTCATTTTTCACAAAATGGCGGACAGTCAAAGTTAATGGTTCGATTTTAACGAAAAAAAACGGCCGTTTTTTGGCTATAGAACGGCCTTTTTTTTCGAAAAATAAAATCGAACGATTAAAGACTACATTTTTATGTATTAAATAAGCCTGCAAAATTTCAAGAAGATCGGTTCATTAGTGTTCGAGTAATCGTGGTCACCGACTTCAGAAATGCCATTTTGAGAAAAACGCGTTTAAAGTTTCAATTTCAGTTTGCACGAAGAAAAATTTTTTTTTTGTAAACTTACATAGTCATCTATTCCGGGCCCATACAGCAGTATGGGCCCGGATACTTATACTTCAAAAAAATGCAATAAAAAAAAATCGATTTTTTCAAAATCGCAAGTGGGGGTAACCCCTTAAAGAAATTAATGTTCGGGTTAGAAGTTAACCAGTTTTACAGAAATTAATTTTAGAGCAAGATCTCCTTTCATTTTACGGTTTTAGTGTAAAGTTCTTATTTTATATGGAAGATTATTTTATTCAAGATTTAATTCTTATTTTTGTTTAAATGTAAAGGTTTGTAAATGTAAAGGTGGATGTTTCAATGTACACTTCTTATTTTATTTTAAAATTTTAGTGTAAGTTGTGTAAATTTTGAAGTTTCAGTGCGAAGTTTTTTTTTAGGTTTTTTTCATACGTTCTTTCGTTTTCGATTATATATATATTTTTTTCGTTGACAGCCGCGAAAATTACTCTTTTTTAATATTTTTAAAATTCCTCTGCGATCGCGATTTATGATCGTCTGAAGGATCTGTTTGCATATGGAGGTCCGATGAGGATCCTAAAATACGTTTCGGTGATTCTCGTAGCTCAAATCTGGGGACGAATTGTTGGACAATTGGGGAAAAATGAATTGTCGATGCAAGGCAACGGAAATTTTGAAATCGACGGAATGGTTGTCGTCAATTCGATGACAAGGTCAGCGTCAAAGTAACGAGTCAAACGTAAAAATTTAACGATTTTCACAAGCCACGCTCGTTGCTCATTATCTGTATCGGAAAAGCGAAGAAACAATGGCGTATTTTTAACCTTGCTGATAACACGATGACAATTTCTTATAGTTCCTGCTGAGGCATTTGTTGCAACTAGCGCAGTCAAATATCCACCTACGATATATATGTATGTAGGGAATGTGCGCGATCTTGGGTTGAGCAATGCGAGCATCTAGCTTTGTTACGTAAAGATACGTGCGCTGAGATAAAAGGATGATTTACCACACATCGCATGGGCGAGCTTCTATCTGCTTTACCTGTCGTATGTATGTTTGCCACTTCGCCTGCTTTTCATCTCTTCACACCCCAACGTCAACCGCCGTCGTCGGCGAAAATTGTTTGCTCCCTGCCGACACCTCGAAAGATGTGTGTCCTTATCGACCAACGAGATATACGTTGAAACGATACGGAACTGCACTATGGCATTGATGCTTGGTTGCGACGATGTAATGGGAGCAAAATTTATTTCATTTGTTTTTTATTTCTTCTTTATTTTTGAGTTTATACTTTTCGAAATCATTTTACGCCCATTTTGGGTGCTGTGACTCTAATAATGCTGATATGAAAACGGTCGAGTGATTTGGGTTGCATAATGGTGGAGAACATATATTTAGGCTGGTTAGAAAAAAATAGCCTTAAGAAAAGTTAATTTTAGAGAAATTAATTTAAGAGATTTTTTGTTGAGAAATTTCCTCGTTGCCTAATGGTGGAGAACATAAACTTAGGACAGTTAGAAAAAAATTGTCTCAAGAAAAGTTAATTTTAGAGAAATTAATTTAAAGAGATTATTTTCAGAGAACTGAATTTCAGAGAAATTAATTTTAGAGATTACTTTCCGAGAAATGAATTCCAGCGAAATTAATTTTGGAGATTTATTTTAAAGAAATTGATTTCGGAGACCAGTTTAACAGAAATTAAGTTTAGAGAAAAGTTTATTTTTATTTTACGGTTTTAGTGTAAAGTTCTTATTTTTATTTTCAAGTTTTAGTGTAAAGTTATTAGAAAAAAAATCGTACTTTTTTTTCGTTTTCGATCATATTTATTTTTCATTCCGATTTCAATTAATTTGAAGTTAGAGAATTTTTTTAGAGATATTTTCTCGTCGCCTTGTGGTGGAGAACATAAATTTAGGCCAGTTAGAAAAAAATAGTTTAAAGAAAAGTTAATTTTAGAGAATTTAATTTTAGTGATTATTTTCAGAGAAATAAATATCAAAGAAATTAATTTTAGAGATTATTTTCAGAGAAATGAATTTCAGAGATTAATTTTGGAGATTTATTTTAAAGAAATTAATTTTGGAGCCTACTTTTACAGAAATTAAATTTAGAGAAATATTTGCTTTTATTTTACGACTTCAGTGTAAAGTTCTTATTTTTATTTTGAAGTTTTAGCGTTAAGTTATTTTAAAAAATCGTACTTTCTTTCTCTTCGATAATATTTTTTTTTTTCATTCCGATTTCAAGTAATTTGAAACTAAAGATAAAATATTTCAAAAAAAAGTATGAATGACATAAAATAGTAGAAATAGAATTTTTCCAAAGCTTCCAAAATTTCACCACCTTTATATCACACAGGGTATTCAAGCTACTGTGAGGACCCGAAAATCCGCGTTATTAAAGAAAATTAATTTTGAAGGAATAAGTAAGATGATTGAAAAATCGTTTGATCATTTATTTGTATGTACATCAACAAAGTTGTGTACGAAATTTAATAAAAATGTTAATATTTAAAGACGTTATAAACAATATCGTGAAGTACCTTTGAACATGAGGGGCTCAGCGGTGTACTTGATTTCGGTCACCTACTTGATCGCAACCAAAAACCAGTTTTTTTTTTCTCTTAAAATAGATAATATTGCCTGAGACTTGACCGAGCTTTTTTTTGTTATCGTGTTTGAATTGTCAAAAAAAGTTTTCAATTTTTTTCTCGATTTTTTGAGGATAAATGACATTATTGTTAATAACGAGTGAAAAAAAAATATTAAGGAGAAAAGGGTCTGCCAAGACTAAACTACTATTATACTGAATAAGTGTACTAATTTTCAAGTCAATCCGTCTATTAGATGTCGAGAAATCGTGTACACCGTTTTCAAAACCATCGTTTCGAGAAAAACACGTTTAAAGTTTTACTAGCGGTTACATCATTGAAATCATGTTTACTTTAAATGTGCGATTCCTGCACCATCTTTTGGACCTTCCTCTTCAATTTGAGTTGCCCCAAGCGACCGACGATTTTTTTAGATTTTTACAGTAGCTTAACCCCTTAAGAATTTTTGGATGAGTGATGAAGTCATTGGACTTCCATGTCTTTTCAAATATATCTTCAAGTGACATTGGGATTTCGAATGATTAAGCGAATTTTTTTTTAACGGTAAGAGGAGCAATCAATAGGAGGCTTGATCCGTTCTCGCCATCAACATCTCTCTCTCTCTCTCTCTCTCTCTCTCTCTCTCTCTCTCTCTCTCTCTCTCTCTCTCTCTCCTCCCTCTCTCCCTCCCGCATACAGTAACACATACTCAAGCGGAGAACGTATCAATAATCAGCATTTACATATAGCTATCCCAGGCTGATATACCTACAGCGAATTTATTCAACGAAAGACGATGCGATTCCCTTTTTTTATGCCGTGACATTCTTCCCGACGCTAGAATCGTAGAAAAAGAATTTAAAAAAAGTTCGAACCGGAATAAATTTTAATTATCGCGCCATCGGAACACCTGGAATCGTAGCTGCACATTAATGCCAACGCGTTCGTGCACTAATTCGCGAGAGGCTGTACAGCCGAGAGATGCCAATATAATGGTAAAACAAGGCGAGCGTTGAAAAAAAGTCGAGCTGTTCGCGTACTCAGGAGTACACACACGATCATTCAAGCCGTATGCCATACGGTTCTTTTTTTCACTAGCATCACTCCTCGCAATTTGCCTTCTGGCTGTACACTCCGTCACAAAACTCGAGTCACTTTCTCACATTAGAGCCACTTCTGTGCGAATAGCACGAAAAGTTTGCCCAAGCGTTGGGTGTGCCTCTCGTTAAAGGCGTCGCCGAATTTTTACACAAGCACCCGACAGACCGGACCCGAATAACTGTAAAGGAGACTGCGAATAGTCGGCTCTTAATTTCAATTGGAAAGCGTGCCTTCGAACTCATTTCTTCACTATAAAAATCGTCGAGGATTTTACACCGTGGATAATTATACTACTCTTAATTTTCATGCTCAGTCGTGGGCCCTTGCTTTTCGATGCTCCACACGAGGGCGCAGGGAAACCGACAAAAACGGCGCCGATTATTATCTAAAAACCAGTTTTGGACAATGAGGTTTAGAGAAAAATTAATTTGAAAAATTGATTTTAGAGATTTAATTTAGGAAATTATCTTTAGAAAAATTCATTTTCGATATTGATTTCAAAGAAATTACTTTAGAGATTCATTTTAGGAAAAATAATTTTAGAAAAATTAATGTTATAGGTCAATTTTAGAAATATTAATTTTAAATATTTCGATTTTAGATATTAATTTTATAAATGTCAATTTTAGAAATACTAATTTTAGAGAAATCGATTTTGGCAATATTACTTTTAGAAAAATTCAATTTAGACATTGATTTTTAAGAAATAAACTTTTGAGATTAATTTGAGAAAAAAAATAATTTTAGAAATATTAATTTTAGAGAAATCGATCTTAGGAAAAATTAATTTTAGATAAATTGAATTTTGGAAATTAATTTTTAGAAATCAAATATGGAGAAATTAATTTTACAGAAAAGTTTTCTTCTGTTTTACAGTTTTAGTGTAAAGTTTCTAATTTTTTTATTTTACAGTTGTAGTGCAAAGCTTTTATTTTTAAGTTTTTTTGCATGCTCTTTTGTTTGGGTTATTTTTATGGGATACATTTTTTCACCTCAATTTCAAGTCATTTAAAAGTAAAGATGAAATCATTTTGAGAAAAAATAAGCATAAAATAGAAAAGTGAGAATTAAAGTTGATTTATTTTTAAACTCGGTAAAACTGCCGTCCCGCTTAGTAGTCTCACGCCGGTGCTTGGCTGAGCGATCACCCATCCAAGTATTGGCTCCAGCGATCTTGGAAAATAAAAATCCTGTACATCCATCCCCGAAGAGAATGCAAGCTCTACAAAAAAAAGTTGCAAGACCCTTGGTCGTTACCGTTGCAGGGAATCCCACATATTCGAGGCAAGATCGTGATTCGCATCAATTTAGCCGGTAAATCGTGCAATCTACGTTTCTTTCCTTAGCGAACAATCGTTACGGACGAACATAGATATGCGCTCCTCGAGCGCATATCGATAAACAACGAGTTACGCAAGTCCCTTATTCGCTGCGTGTATACACTCGGTACGTGAAATCGTCAGATGCTCGACCTAAATTCGCAAACATCCAAGATAATCGTATGCTCTAGAAATTCTCTTATCGAATGATCAATTGTTTTTCGAACGATACCGCTACTTCACGTAAACGAGTCCCATCCTTGCCGTTACTGCAAACGACCGAAAATTCTTTCGCTTTCCCTTTCGACTAGGCGAAATTTTTTTTATCAATTAACGCATACGTTTTGTAAAATTGGTGAACCGTGCCCTTTTAATAAGTAATCCAAAAACACGATGAAAGAGAAGAAAAAAATGTGTGCCCTTGCATTTTTTGGAAAATAAAACATTTTTATTATTTATTGAAAGCAGTTTTATTGAAAATTCTTTCGTCGCTCTTCTGCGTTCGACGAGTTGAAATTGTTTTTATTAATTAACGCAGTTCTTTTGCAAAATTGATGAACTGTGCTTTTTTGAAAAAATAACCAAAGAAAACGATGAAAAAGTAGAATAAAATCTGTCACCTAGCATCTTTTGGAAAAAAATTCTCATTATTTATCAAAAGCAATTTTCTTCACGAACGAATTTAATTATTCTGCTGGTAATCTTTCGAGGCGAAGGTAATCTTAGAACAGATTGATAAGAATGATAACAGTGATACCAATAATAATAATAATATTAATTATTATTATTATTATTATTAATTATTATTATTATTATTTGGCGTGGCGCCTTGCCAATAGACTCCGTCGCTCGGTTGCCCAAGTCCCGACGTCGGCGGGCAATCAGGGCTGCCGAGCAGACTGTCCTGACTCGGCAGCACGTGGACAGACCCATGCACGGTGTGTTTTTTCACCACATCGAGGAACAGGGGCTGTCCACCCAGCTGACCTTTTCCTTCTTGCGGTCAGCTGGACTGATGTCCGAGACCGAAGGGTTTATCTGCGCCTGCCAAGACGGAGTCATCAACACCCTGGTCTATCGCCGCCGCGTTTTGGGTCAGCCTCTGCCAACCACTTTGTGTCGTGCATGCAAACAATCGCCGGAGACACTAATGCATCTACTGTCGGCCTGCCCAGTATATGCAGTCTCCGGCTATATCCATCGCCATAACGCGGCCCTAAGAGTGTTGTACTACCATCTACGGCACTCTTATGGGATAGACAGGGAGCCCGTGCCGCCTTATTTACCAGGAGATATTGAGTCCGTTGTCGTGGGCGAGAGGTGCAAGATTTATTGGAACTTCTCATTCGCGACCATCGGGCCGCTACAAGCGACTAAGCCTGATGATGTCCTCTTTGATTTCGACGACAAGACGATATACGTCATTGAGTTCTCGGCTCCGGCCGAAGTGAACGTGTCGCGAAAGGAAGAGGAGAAACGGCTCAAGTATCAGCCTCTCCTGACCGGGCTACGTCGTTTGCACCGAGGATACAGGGTAACTCTCGTTGTCCTCATCATCGGCGCGCTAGGGGGGATGAAAGAGTCTTTTGTATCGGGCCTCGCTGGCATACCGGTTTGCAAACCCGGTGTTCGGTTGCTAGCGGGTCGGATGCAGAAGGCGGTCATACTTGGGTCCCTCCGTTTACTCAGGCAACACGATTGTGGACTGCGGTAGCCGCTAACCCTCCGGCTTGAGGGAGCGGCTATCGCAGAGCGATTTATTGGACTTTTCGCGCGTTTTTTTTTTACTGGGCGGCAGCCTAGGTGATGTCGGAACCCTCGAGTGTCGCCCAGCGTTATTGTTCCGGTCTAGATTAAGACCGAGCCTAACCCCCGGGGGTAGGTGAATGTTTCCCAGTGCAAACTGAGGAAGTGTGTTGCACGGAGCAATAACGTCTAATATATAATATAATTAAAAAAAATAATAATAATGAGATGAATTAAGATAATCAATATCATAAAATCTAGAAAAAAAATCCGCATGAGGAGAAATGAAATGAAATGTACAATAAAATCTAGTAAATCATAGGAATATAATAATAACAATAACAGTATAATAATATCAAGCAATGATATCTTGCAAGTTAAGACTCGTGTATATAGTAATGAAAAAATGAGGAAAATAATAATAATTATTGTTGTTATTATTATATTACAATATATACGAACAAATGTGTAAACACCATTGAAGGGTGTTTAACTGGGTGAATAAAAAGATGGAAACGGAAATAAAAAAAACTACTATTTATATTAATACTAATAACAACCATTATAATTCATATATTATTATTCTTTATTTATCCGTAGTAATAATAATAATATTTATTTATTTATTATTATCATTGCATGTTTTCCAGTGAAAACTGAGAAAGTGTGTTGCGAGCAATCTCCGATAATAATCATAAAATTTGTTTATATAATAAAATCTAGTAAATAACAGGAACCCAACAATAATTACAAAAAGAATAGGATTTTTCTAGTTGATAGCTCAATGCCGAGAATAGCAAATAAACACTTGCCAATAATAATCACAACAACAATAATTCCGAGGTTCAATTTTTATAAATCATTCCCCGTCCGTTGACAAGGTTCGCGGCAATAATTTAAACCGCAACAATTTTTTTCCCATTTCTCCTCATTGTTCACTTTTTTGTCGCCGTCCAGCGCGTAAGTGTGCGACGGTGCGACCGCAAAAAAAGAACGATAAAAAAAGGAACGGTAACGTTAGACGGGAGGGGAAAAAAGTGAATGGAGCGAGGGAATATAGTGAACGGTCGTCGCGTGAGGCCATCGCATTAATGAGGTGTGTATTTTATACACACAAAACCGCGTGTGCTGCATATCACTACAATATACTCGCCAACGCCTCAATGTCAGGTACACGCGATTATTGTCCCGTCCAACGGAGAGCGAGCCTCCCGAGCGAATGTAGTTCGATCGTACGTGCACACGCGTACGTACCTACACGTGTGTCTGTTCGTCTGCACAAATACATGCAGCCTGGCGATTAATGCGTTTCGAGAATTTTTTAATTTTTTTTTTCATCGGGTACTCTTATTTATTCATCGAAAAGTCCGTGGGCGATGGGAACAATTATAACGAAGTTGTCATCGTTGATATTGAACGTGTGTGGAAAAGGTGGAATGCAGCATTGGGAGAGATTTTTTTGTCCTGCATTAGAATGAGCTGCACAAACGTTATTGTTGCATTGATAAAAGATGCAAACATTTGATCGTCATGTGTGTCTGAGTGCGTGCGATAATTCAATTTTTATCGATGTTGATACAAGCATTTTATGAGTGTTCGAAAGCATTGAAATGAATTTCTCTTGGCCGGCATGAGCTACAGTTGATCCTCGGATAAGATACACTTTCGCCTGGTGGCTCTTGATAAGCTCCCCACTGTCAACCCTGTCGCAGCAGTCTCGCCTCGTCGACGTACATTTCCGTTGCTTACGTATTCGGAGCACACACACCGGCGCACTCCGTCAACCTCGTTTTATTGCTAATGTATGAACGATGGCGCTTTATGGCAGACGCATGTACCGGCTGAGGCAACAACTATTGGCGGTTGAAATATTTTCTAACCTATCAGACTTGGGGAAAAACTTTTCCCGCAAATGTTACATAGTTCGAAGGGGGGTCGTCGAGGGGTGCGTACGAGGTTTATCCTGGTGGAGAAGCTTCGGAGATTTCGCGGGCACCTCCAGTTTTTTAATGGGACCACGATTTTTCTTCAGAATTTTATCAAGAAATGATATTCAAGGCCGTATCCGAACCCCCATGTAGGCTCTACGATATTTTTTTAGTTTTCGAGAAAAAAGCATTTTTCGATTTTCCTCTTTTGTGCGTTTACTTTCCTTGCGATTTTTTATACTTGTGTTATCGTTACTAAGTGCACTGTTGAGCAACAAATAGCAATAAAAAAATACTTATACTCGTCTAAATGATTGCCAATTGCTTTTAAAAATTTCTATGATCAAATTAAACTCACATAAGAGAAAATAAAAACTTCTAGTAAATAAACGAAGGAATACGTAAAAGGAAAGTAACCGTTTCGCTAAAAAAACAGTTAAAATTTGTGCAAATAAAACTCCATTTATTTAAAAAAAAACTTCCGCTACATCTAAAAAAAAATATAGCGCGAAAGACAATTGAATTTCGCGCACTTTTCGATTACGCGACAACGACACGCCCGTGGTAGCTTTTAGCCGCGTTCTGCATATGCATCGCACACTTCGATATTGTCAGCGAGTGACGTTTAAGAGAGAAAAGTCTGAAGGAGTCTAAAGAGTCGCGTACAAGAGTCGCGTATGGGTTCCTAACTAGTCGAACAGGGCGTATAACCCACTTAATTGCATACGCATTAAACGACACGAATTACGCCCTGCTATTTTGTTTTCTGACACGGCAATTATGTACCGCTCTCATACGTTTGTATGTGCGTGCAAGTATACGCGGATGCACGCGTATACGTATGTACACGCGGTGGTCGTGACGGTGCACGCGTGTACTCATCATTGTCGTCTCGTTGATACATCATACTCGATGTCGACGCGATAACGATGCAATGCCGGCTCCGTTCTTGCATGCTCGCGACACCTGTTAATAATCGTCTCGCGATCTTTGACGTTGATCCTCCCGTGGAATGGCTTTTTAATTTGAATACTACCCGATCGTTTGTATATATAGACATATATATATATATATATATATATATATATATATATATATATATATATATATATATATATATACATACATACATATACATACATACATACATACATACATACATACATACATACATACATACATACATATATATATATGTATGTATGTATGTGTGTGTGTGTGTGTGTGTGTGTGTGTGTGTGTGTGTACAGGGTGTCCGGAAGGTCGATGCAAAGCCTTAAGGGGTTGATATGTCACCTCGTTAGGAACATACCTAACCTAGGTTACCTTATTCCAAAGTCTAAGGATTTCGAATTATCATGGTATGTATGATTTTTGGAAAATTTCCCAAAATTAGATACTAACTCGTTGACCTCTTAGGTTAATACTATTTTTTTTTTAATTGCATTAACATGAGAGGTATTTTTATTTTTTGACAAGTTTTTAATTATTCAACATGTTCCATTTAGTTAGTTGTGTGGATTGGTGTTTGTTGATTGAATACAATTTAAGGGGCACTTAAGGGGCACCAGTGTGACACTTTCAAAAAATCGATTTTGTTGTCTTTTTCGACAGTTCATACTTTCAAGAATATCATTATCATTGATATCATTCATATGAATATAATTTTATCTTGCAAAAATCGATAGTTAAATCTTTAAATCAATATCAAAATCTTTAGGTCAATATCTTTTCGAACCATTCCCATTTACACTTCCGGGTAAAAGTTTCCGGACATTTCAGGTAATTGCAAAACTTTCGATCACTGGATAATTGCCAAATAATGTTAGAATAATATAGTTAATTTCTTTTATTATTTTACGAAGATATCATATAGCTCCGTATAATTACTTATTTTATTCTAATATAATTTTGCAATTATCCAAAGTGATCGAAAGTTTTGCAATTATCTTAAGTGTCCGGAAGCTTTTTGTTCTACGATCTTTTTAGTTTTCGATGAAGCACGATGTTGAAGTTTGCATCATTGGAATGCAACGAAAATTCTTATAACGTTGAAGTTTGCATCGTTGGAATGCTACGACTTTTTCGCTAATTTTTCGTCTCTTTATTTTTTTATTATTATTCAGACTGTTTTTTGAAAATTGGGAGTGTGAATCTCTAATAAAAATGCGTAGAAACGTTTGAGTGATTTTCACAGCCTAAAACGGCCGAGAAAAATTGGCAATTTAAAAAGATTTAATTTTTATTGCATTGCGAACATGCAAACTCCAACATCGCAAATTCTTTTTGATTGCTCCATTTTTCGCCGATTTAGACTATAAAAATCACTCGAAGGTTTTTACATAGCCTTATTAGAGATTTACGATCTCAGCTTGTAAAAAAAGCCTCTGGATAACAATAAAATTATAGAAATGAAGATTTAAAAAAGTCGTTGCGTTCCAATTATGCAAAATTTAAAATCATGAGATAAGAGCATTTTAAAACATTCCAAGTTTCCCTGTGGCATATGTATTTGTCTTTTTCTTTTTTGTGAATATACTTTCTCCTTAGATATTTTAAAAAACAAATAGGATTTATTTAGACTGGTATTAGTATTTTTTTGTTTTCAGTTGAACTTTAGTGACTAATTCTCGTAAACCTATTTTTCAATTTGTTGAAAAAAAATCTAAGGCATTTACGTTGCAGTTAAGTTATTAATTTATTTGTTGCTTAAGGGTGTACTTCAAAACGACAACGCAAGTAAAAAAATCACGAAGAAAGTACCTATACAAGAGAGAAAAATAAAAGATGCTTCATTATCGAAAACTAGAAAAGATCGCAGAACATACATGGGAGTGATTCAGATAGGCATTGATACGAGGCATCTGGATTTTCCTCATGGACATCACTCTTTATGCCACCCTGTATATATATATATATATCTTTATATATATATATATATATAAGCACTTATTTTACGTATTACAGTAATACAAGTGACGCATATTAGCATAACATCATTTGGCAGACAGACGTTCAACTTTTTTTGAGATGAGTATATACGTGGGCTATAATATCGCCCAGACGGCAACCCACGTACAATACGCACTCGTGTGCTGTTTCGCCTCCTTGTACAATATATATACATATACATGTGTTGTACCAAGTCGACCACGTTCTGAAATAATGTTCTATAGTCCCGTTATCGTCATCGTCAGCAGCGACGGAAGCCAAAGCGGTATTACTTCGAATACACGAAACAAAAAGGAAACAAAAAAAAATGTCACAAAACTCGCGTTGACGCGTTTTGCGACGACTCGTCGCGTACAGAGATATACAGAAAAATGTATATCCTCGTATCAACCGAATCTCAAATAACTCGTAAATTAAACGGTGGTGAAAAAAAAAGTGAAATGCACAACTGCTATCTTATCTCCCCTCTTCCTGTTTCCCCCGTTAGTGTATCTCGTATCTGTACGTATAAGTGCGTGCGTATGTGTTTGTCCGCATACAAACGGCTTGTGGAGTATACACGTACAGAAAATGATCGTGTGGCCCAGATATTTTAATCCGTCAAAAGTATGATTTTGTTTTCGATACTGCTGTTCTGTTAAATTGAAGTTCGTTTATATTCCTGGTGTCATTACGAGACCTTACTGTAACCGGATGCCACGGCGCTTAATAGAATGCGATAGTTCCTCGCCGCGCCGCTAGGTGGCTATTGGTACAGTTTCTCTCGCGCGAAGAGCATCGCCACCGCGCCTATAAGGGACGTCGTTGCCTATGCGGGAATTTTGTCGGCATGTTCCCTTGCTCTGAAGTTCTTGTCGTCAGATTTCTTTTTCCATTTTCCCACGCGACGCTATGGCAGTTTTCCTTCCGTTTCTTTGACGGAAATACAACATTACCCTGTGCTTTCCTTCGCCAACATTTGGTCACGCTTTTTAGTGAACATTTCGTAGGGGATTTTTTTTCGCGTAGCTGTTCGAGAGCGTAGGTGTAGACGAATAAGTATCGGAGATGAAACGACCAAGAAGCGCCGGATGTCTCGTAACTAGTGTCATTAATTAAAGCCTCGTCTATGTTCCCTCTCGCGCATTATTTTCTGCGCTTGCGGTACTCGATTGTATGCAATTAGATGGACCATTCGTATTGTGCAATTACAAATGCAATTGCTTCCTGTCCATCCGGTATGCAAGAGCGGCACAAACCAGTTTATATGCAAACACACGTTGCACGGATAGCCAAAGGACATTTCGAACTCGTTGTGTGAGTGGAATGTTGGCTATCGGGACAGCTGGCTGATTAGGAGGTCCTAAAGTTGACTTTGACATGCCCTTTTTGCAGGAATGCTCACATTCAGCTCGAATGCATTTGGAAGACACTGCGGTATAATTTTAAGTATGGGACAGTCTGCTACGAGGACGGTCCTCGAAGTCGAACGTCTTCAAAATTTTATACGCGACGGCTGCATTTCAATTGCCGAATGGTAATGATGATAAAAGTGTGACGAAAAAATTTGGAAATTATATAGTGGCACGA
>OX101784.1:58374498-58421852 GCA_944452715.1 Ophion slaviceki
ACACACACACACACACACACACACACACACACACACACACACACACACACACACACACACACACACACACACACACACACACACACACACACACACACACACACACACACACACACACACACACACACACACACACACACACACACACACACACACACACACACACACACACACACACACACACACACACACACACACACACACACACACACACACACACACACACACACACACACACACACACACACACACATATATATATATATATATAAAATAGGCGGGGGGTAGTGAATTCCTCTCTCTCCACCTTCACTACCCCCCGCCCCCTTGATATGAGTGTTGCAATAAAGATGGACCATTAGTTCAATCAAATAGAAAAATGCTTAACTCTACAAATATTCTATTTAAGGTAAATTAAAAAAAATAACTAGATCCATTCAGTGAACTTGACTAAATTGTTTTTTTGAACAGATGAAAATGTTAAACTGATGAAACCGAATCACAGATTTATTAGGATCAAATAAAATATGTAGTTATTGGACGGTATTAAATAGATTGATTTTCTATAAATAAATATTTTTAAAATCAATCATTTTAATAATGGAATGCAATAGGAAAAATTTGGTTCTATGAAAAATCTAGTTAATACAAATTTAAAAAAAATCAAATAGACGCGGTTAGTTAATATCATAATATTTAGCGGGAAAAAATAAAAATATGCTTCATACATACACGTGGAAATATTTTTTAAATTTTCGACGTGCTAAAAATGAAAACAAGGAAAAATCAAACATCTTATTTGAAATCGACGGTAATCGGCCGTCGCCATTTATCAACTCATTATTGAATAAACAAAAAAAAACAAAACGAACAAAAACAAAAAGAAAAAATCGAATGAGGTTGAATTCTAAACCGACAATTTCAATCCTTCAGAACATGAAATAGACTATAATTAAACACCCTATCGTTCCATATAGAAATCAACATTATATGTTATTTAGATATACACTGCCAGCTAAAAGTTTTCGGACACTCCACATAATCGCAAAACTTTTGAGCGCTGGATAATTGCCAAATAATGTTAGAGTAATATAATTCATTTCATTTATTATTTCACGAAGATACTATAAAGATCTATATGATTAAGTAATTTCACAGAGCTTTATAGTATCTTCGTAAAATAATTATTATTCTACCATAAGTTTGCAATGACCCAAAGTGATATTAAGTTTTGCAGTTATCTGAAGTGTCCGAATACTTTTGACTGGTAGTGTATATTCGAATATATTAACGCAACCACATATTTCGAGTATTATATATATATATATATATATATATATATATATATATATATATATATATATATATATATATATATATATATATATATATATATGTATGTATGTATGTATGTATGTATGTATGTATGTATGTATGTATGTATGTATGTATGTATGTATGTATGTATGTATATATATATATATATATATATATATATATATATATATATATATATATATATATATAAAGTATTATATAATATATACCGTCGCTTAAATGTTTGGATACACCAGTCGATATTTCTTGCTGCACTAAAAGTCACATAGCTTCGTAAAAAAAAGATAACCAAATTTACCGAACGGCGTTTTGACGGGAATAAATTCAGCTGTATGTTGCTTTTCTGAAATATTTTTTTATCATTTTCTTTTCGACCCGGTACGCACTTTTATACGTGACTGATTTTCGGCTTTTTTTCGACCATCAAGAATTGAACGCATGACGTATGGAAAAAAAATTGTTACGTTTATCCATGATGAACTTAAACGGGGTAGCAGGAACTTCATTTGCGTTTTTTATAAAGTTTTGTACGATTTTTTTCGCAATGTTATTTCATTTTTTGCTAAAAAGACTAATTCCAGATAATGCAATGTAACTCAAAAACTAGAGGGCTTAAGAAGAAATGTCAAGAACGAAAAACGTCGCGTAAGCTTATACTGGATAGACTGGCATTTTTTAAAGAATTTTCCTGTGAGATTTTTTCTCACAGGAAAATGCCTATTAATCCGATAGAATTGGAGTAAGACTGTATACACAAGCATTCTTTTATCAATTGCCTATAAGATAATAATAAATCGATATTGAGCAAATTTGATTGTTTTCGCATATTAATATTGGACTATTAATTTGATAAGGGGACGATGTATTTTTATTAATTTCGTATTATTTTCGTCATCGAACGGGTTACCGATCAGGTCACAATGGAATGATGATGGAGGAGATATCGAATTTGGGCCGAAAGCAGGTTAGGTGGGGTCGAGGCAACAGTTTGAGATTGAAAGCAGGTTAAGGAGGCCTGTGCTCTGCACGTTTCACTGAAACTGGGGGTCGAGAGAAGGTTTGGGAGGTCTAGCAGAGGCTACCCTGGGCCAAGAGGAGGTCTCTTCATGGCACTGAACTCGACAAATGAGGTTTCGTAGGTTCAACGGAGGCTGGCGGCTTATGTATTACAAAAGAAATGGGTCCTGCGAGGGTTCAGAGGAGGCTAAAAATTTCGACTCGGGTACTGTGAAAGTTACTCAATATATCAATTCCGCGGTGTCAAGATATGTAGTTTCGAGATAATCGCGTTCAAAGTTTTGGTACACATTTTACACGATCTTGTGAAGTATTGCCGTCTTACCACTAGTCAGCGATTCCGGCACCATATACCAAGTGTCCTTCTTCATCAGCGAGATCGTGTTGCACACCTTCTATGCAATCTGCGGACAGTTCGCGCCTCCTTTGAGTATTCTTGTGCTTTGATGTCTGCTTTCGTTACACGCGAATCATCCTTAAGGGGTCTTCTCACTTTAGATGCTAAAAAAGGCTATTTTCATGAATTTGTTTGATTGGTTTATATTATAGATATTGATATAAGAGTTTTTACACTTAATAAATACACTTTCGAAATACATTTTTTTAAATAATTCAATGTATTTATGTAACCTAAACAAACTTTAAACGCGTTTTTCTCGAAACAATGTTCTTCGGCGGCTTGTTGATAAAATCTTCGAAACTACAGAAACGATCCTCATGAAATTTTAACCATATATTCTTTATAACTATAGCTATAGCGCATATAAAAGATTTTGAAAATTATTGATATTTACTTTTTTTTCCAAAAACGGTGAAAAAAAGACTTTTTTTGTTGTTTTTCGAAAAATGTCCGCCATTTTGCTATTTTTGCATATGTCAATAATCGCTACAGCCATTATATACTGAATCTAAAACCGTTTGATTTTTTGTTTCGGATGATCCATCTCCGAGATTTCATCAACAGCGCAGGCCTAGAATATTTTTAGAACATTTTCGTCTATAAATAGTTACTTAAATATATACATTTTTTAAAATGTATTTCGAAAGTATATTTATTAAGAGTAACAACTTTTATATCAATATCTATAATATAAACCTATCAAAAAAATTCATGAAAATAGCCTTTTTCTGGCGTCTAAAGTGAGAAGACCCCTTAAGGGGTTAGGCCACTCAAGAGGCCGAAAAAATAGGCTTTTTGGAGATTTTTTTCTCACAAAAACTACAAAATATATCGAGATTACAAAAAAAGGGTGTTTATTATACATATCAGTGACTGTATACAATAATTTTTTTGAAGCGTTTAATTTCAAAATGGCCGCTTTGCAGCGTTTATCTCATAACTGCATTTTTTAATTTGGCCGGAAACATAATTCAGACAATTTTCAACCGTTTCACTTGAAATGATGAATATATCTTGAAAAATACATTGTCTATGGAAGTACGTAGGATTTTTTTTTATATCATAGTTCATTTGTCATTAACAATTATCTGACGATATTTTAGGCAAATTCATCACTTACCAAAAATTTGCCTAAAAAATCGTCAGATAATACACATTGGTGTACGTAGGAAATAGACAATGTATTTTTCAAGATATATTCAACATTTTAAGTGAATCGGTTGAAAATTGCCTGAGTTATGTTTCCGGCCAACTTAAAAAATGCAGTTTTGAGATTAACGCTGCACAGCCGCCATTGTGAAAATAATCGCTCCAAAAAAATTATTGTATACAGTCCTTGATATGTATGATAAACACCCTTTTTTGTAATCTCGATTTATTTTGTAGTTTTTGTGAAAAAAAATCTCCAAGAAACCTATTTTTTCGGCCTCTAGAGTGGCCTAAGGCCTTAATCCGACGCACACTGTTCCTCTAAAATAGGTGTAACTGCGTCAATTTTTCGAATTTCAGGGTCCGATTGGTCTTAAAATATTCGTGAAAGTTCACACTATAACAATATGCAAAAACGATTTCTTTAAGTTTAAAAAAATCCCTCAATAATAGATAATACAAATTTGATAACCCACAATTCGTATCATTATTCTCATTCTCATCAACAAAATTATTCTTCAATAATTCCCAACTACCTATTCTTCAATTATTCGTCAAAACTCAAATTTGACAACACACGTTTCATAAGATAATTATTTTTCGAAACCCAAACAAACTCCACTTCTTTATCGAATCTTCAACAAGGACTATTTTTAATTTTTTTTTTTAATTTTCCATCTTACAAAAAAGTACGCGAAATCTATCGGCAAACGTCGATTCTCACTAAGACTGCGATACACTTCCGAGGCCGCGTTCGCACTTGTTAAACACTTTCTCGAGTTTACGATCGTATTCGTTTTCTCGTACAGTTCGGTTACTTCGAGCTTTACATATCCGGGTCAAACTTAACCGCAAAGAATGTAAATTCGTGTTTGCGTTCGAGTCGACTCGCGGAGGAAGTTGAGGAGAAATAAAAGGGGGAAAGAAAAATCTCACGGAAGAGCAAACTTTGCGAAAGAGCTAAGAACGAGGAAAAAAAAATGAGAGATTTCTTCTCTCGTTGTTTGGTGAGTTTACAGTAGTCGCGCGGCTGCAGTTGGTCGCCACCCCCCCATAGAAAATGCTCCGGTAACGTGTCCTGAGTTATTCGTTGGGTTGCCACCCCTGCACCCCCTGCCTCTCGCTCTCTCTCTCTCTCTCTCTCTCTGTCTCTATCAATCACTTCCCCCACTGGGTCGTGGAGTTAGTCCGGGCGATAACAGATCATGAATGAGATCGTGTCAACTGATGAACAATAAATATTTCCCAAGCCAATACATTTGCAAACTCTGATAATTAAATTGATACACATCGACAAACACAATTATGTCTTTCGATTAATTTTACCTCCTACTTATGTGTTTCCATTCATCATTAAATGGCCGCTGCACATTGTCGTTTGAGTTTGTTTGGGTCTAAAAACAACGTTTTTCTTTGCTTTTGATAAATTTGATCGTTTATCGTTCACCGATGAACAAAAAAATCAAATTTTCTCCCACTTGTTCGCTTCTATATACAGCGGTCAAAAAATATTTAAAGGTCGCTTAAGCCTCCCAAAAATACAAATTTCCATTAAAAAATCGATTTTTTTTTCGTTCACTTCTCACCCATGAATTTTACGCTTTATAATTTTTAAATTAAGCTCGCGAAAGCTCTAGGCCAATGAGTATTAGTGATCGCTCAAGAGCTTCGAAATTTCCAATTGTCGCGTTTTTTTCTCTTCTTCCTCATAAATTTAACCCTTCGTAAAATTTTCGAAACAATTAATCCTTTTCTCTCTAGATACGGATTTTTTTAAATTTACCTCACACTTCTAACCCGATGAAACGGATGACCTATAATTTTGATTACGGACAAGAGCTTTGAAGAATTATTTTATGAGAACAAAGATTATAATTCTTGGCTTAGTAGTGTGAGGTAAATTTGAAAAATCTGTTTCTAAAGAAAAACGATCAATTGTTTTGACAATTTTACAGTGTCAAATTTATGAGTGAGTCGAGTAAAAAAAATTGGTGAAAATTGGACATTTCGAAGCTCCTGAGCGACCACTAAATATTCATTGACCGGCTAGAGTCTTCGCGGGGTTAATCTAAAAATTATAAAGTGTAACATTCATGGGTGAGAAGTGAACGAAAACAAAATCGATTTTTTAATGAAAATTTGAATTTTTGGAAGGCTTGAGCGACTTTTAAATATTTTTTGACGGCCCGCAGATTTTGCAATAATTTTGTTTCCTTCAAAGAAGATAATTGGATGGTGAGAAAAAGAAAAAAAAGAGCGCCCAAATTTGTGCCACCCACATGTTTGTTCATCAGCGAATTGCCGTTGCAAATTTTCCTTTGGGGTTGCGTCCAAAAACCATTTTTTTCTTTGCTTCTTATGCATTAGATAATTAATCTTTAAGAGCTTTAAAGAATTATTTTATGAGAACAAAGATTATAATTCTTAGCTTAGTAGTGTGAGGTAAATTTGAAAAATCTGTTTCTAAAGAAAAACGATCAATTGTTTTGAAAATTTTACAAAGTGCCAAATTTATGAGTGAGTCGAGTAAAAAAAATTGGTGAAAATTGGAAATTTCGAAGCTCCTGAGCGACCACTAAATATTCATTGACCGGCTAGAGTCTTTGCGGGGTTAATGTAAAAATTATAAAGCGTAACATTCATGGATGAGAAGTGAACGAAAACAAAATCGATTTTTTCATAAAAATTGGAATTTTTGGGATGCTTGAGCGACTTCTAAATATTTTTTGACTGCTCACAGATTTCTCGACATTTTTTTCCTTCAAAGAAGATCATTGGATGGTGAGACAAAGGAAAAAAAGAAAGCCTAAATTTGTGCTACCCTAATCTACATGTTTGTTCATCAGCGAATTGCAGTTGCAAATTGTCTTTTGGGGTTGCCTCCGAAAACCATTTTCTTCTTTGCTTCTTATGCATTAGATAATTAATCATTGGATGATTAATTCGCGAGGCTTTTTTTCGAGGCTGAGGGGGACGATGATGTATACGGGTTAAAAGAATAATATTTCCTTATGTCAAGTCTAAGTCTGTTATCGCAATACGCAGAACGTGTGACTGGCTCGCTGGCTCGGATTACTAAAATTGCCGACTTACCTCTCTCTCTCTCTCTCTCTCTCTCTCTCTCTCTCTCTCTCTCTCTCTCTCTCTCTCCCCTCTCCCTCTCTCCCTCTCTCTTTCTTTCCGTCGCATCAACGTTTGCAACGAAACGGAATAAACTGTCCATTGCCTTAAGGAAGGAGGAAAACGCAGAGCAAGGGACGAAACGAGAGACGGAAAGCGATAAGATCGGCACGACCGAAGGACGAGGGCGTATTTTACGTAATCCCGATGCTACGACCGAAACCAAGTTCTTCGGAGACGAAAAGAGAGATCGGCAGCAGTCGGTACGACCTCGGTCTCGTAATTCTCCGAGTCTGTTCGCGCTTCTGTTCCCTTGCCTCTTTACCCACAACATTTATGCAGAAAGAGACAGAGTACGAGAGTGGGGCGAGAGGGATAATCGCATCTTGTTGCGGTATGCAGATCTCGCTTAGCCAAGATAGCTGTAAGCTCATAAAAGCTTTTCTTGATCCGGCAACGAGTCTTCGCGACATCTGTGTTGCTACTAGACTTGGTTGAGGGTTTGCGATCTTTATGAGGCTTTTTATACACATTAAATATTTCCAGATTATTACGATTATGTATCGTGCAGGTATTTAGCTTCATCAAAATTGGATATTAAAAATTATAAATGCAAGTAGCGTTATTATGTGGGGTAAAAAAAATCGTTGTAAATGTACCGGCAAATTATTATTCTACACATTGATATATATATCTTTAATGTAGAGGTATTTTTATTTTTTATAAATTTTTATCGAAAATTACAAATGCATAATATGTAATGTAATTTTCGATAAAAATTTATAAACGTACATGCAAACGTACATGCAAATTATTACTCCTCACATTTATATAAATGTATATGGGGGGGGGGGGTATACATGCATTTGATTTGCAAGTATTTTTGTTCTGTATGAATATTTATTGAACATTATAAATACGCGTAGCAACATTATGCAGGATTTTCAAACATTTTCTTCTAAATAAACGTATCTGTAAATGTTACGACACGAGTTATGCTATTACTTACACATTACTAGACAGTCACTATACGCAAAAAGCACTGTGTTCGTCGTGGTTGGACAGTTGCACTTACGGAATTATGAAATAGATACATTTCAAATTCAGTGGAGTGCAAAATAATGTGGTGGACAAGAAACAAAATTTTGTGACTACACTGTCACTACATTGTTAGAATTGTCGCAGTGACCGTTTTTTTCTCGCTTTACATAATTTTGGTCCTTACTGGTTACTTAAAATGTATCAATTTAAACAACAGGAAAAAATATTGTTACCCCAAAAAAATAGTTACTACATGAACTTATATATATATACAATATGTATAAAAGTTCATGTGGTAACTATTTTTTTACCTTCACATTACTTTTGTTCCTCGCCGTAATAAAAAATGTATCAATTTCGTTATTCCGTAAATGCATCTTTCCAGCTTCGACGAATGCACTGTTTGTTTTCATTTCTTTTCATTTATCCCATTGACCTATTCCAACGTGTTGAAAGGGCTAATCATACGTTAGATTCCACTCCCTCATACGGTCTTTACTCCTGATCGTTCGGTAAATGGAAACGCGTACTTAAATTCGGTAAATGGAAACGCGACTCGTTTCGTCAAGTGGTTTTTTTTCCCCGTAGAACTTTAGACAAATGTCAAAGTCGGTGAAACTTATGGATGTGCTCGAGCGGCGCGGGAGTAGCGCAAGGTAATTCGTCGCTTATTATTGTTTATGTAATGTTTACGTAACGCCCACGCGTATGTAGCAACGAGTGAGGGAGTATAGCTGTACGGTTACGGTTGCGCGAATCCATACAGTCATCGTTTTACCGACTGCAACATTTTTACCGTTTGTGTGTGTGCGCGTGCGCGTACGTGTTTACACACACACACACACACACACACACACACATATATATATATATGCTCGCGACATTTTCATTCGAGGATAAAATATACGTGAACGGGGACATCGCGCAGCCGCGCTCAATGACAAGCGGGTATACCCGGAATTTTTTTCCTCCCGTGCTCACTCCATAAAAGTATGAATTTAACACAATAATTCTTGGGTGACGCATAGCTAGCTGTATACGTGGTACTTCAATTTTTTTCGGGATTTTACCGTTAATGACGTCGGGGACGTTCATTCGATGAGCTGATGTCAAGGAACATTTTTTTTTTGTATCCAATGACCCTTCGTACGCGATTGCAGACTTTTAACGATCGCTCGTCAACCGAGACACCCACTGTGGGTGACCAGAACGTCACCCACAGCTCGTTTCCTGCTGCATCGCCGTATTGCACGAGGGCACAGGGAAACTGCACGAAACCCGTGCCGATACGGGAGTTTCGGTTGCTTCAGACTGGATAATTTTTAAATTCTATTTCCTGAATTCGGACCCCTTGGGGGCTTTTACTTATTAAGTAAAAGAGAAATAAAAGGGATGCTTGAGGGATCTCACTTTAGACGCTAAAAAAGGCTATTTTCATGATTTTTTAAATAGGTTTATATTATAGATATTGATTTAAAAGTTGTTACACTTAATAAATACACTTTGGAAATACAAAAAAAATGTTTTGTTTGTGTATTTGTGAAACCGAAACAAACTTTGCACGCGTTTTTCTCGAAACAACGTTTTTCGACGGCTCGTCGATAATTCTTTGAAACTACTGAACCGATCCTTATGAAAGTTTAACCACATTTTCTTTACGACTATAGCTATCGCACATATCAAAAAAAAAATCTCTAAATTTCGATAGTTACTATTTTTTTTGCCAAAAACGGTGAAAAAACACGTTTTTTTGTTCTTTTTTTTCGAAGAATGGCCGCCATTTTGTTATTTTTGCATATATCAAAAATCGTAAATCGTATTTTCCCAAAAACGGCTTCGCCCACGCTTTACTCGTTGAAATCGTTATTTTGACTACCTGGACTACAGTTTTTGACATTAAATTTATATTCCATATATGAGGGATTCTCCGTCAATTCAGCCACTTTTTTTTCGACCATCTCAGATCTGCCCCATAATTGGTTATACCAAAGTACTACTAAAAGGCATTCTATGTAAATTTTTTCAGATTTTTTAATTCAACATTTTAAAAAATGCCGTTTTTTTTAAATGAATAGATCTCGGAAACTAGAAGTAACTGAAAAAAAAATGTCTGCACATAAAAGTTGTAGTTTTGTGTTAGCTTCCGAGCGGACGACTTGAAATAATTTTTACGTTCCGGTAACGCTGATTTTTTACCAAAAAGGGGGAAATTATTTTTTTATTAAAAAACGGCATTTTTTTAGCTGAAAAAATTACAGAGTCTTCCAGTATGTCTGACGATATCGCAAAAAAATCACCAGAGTGGCACGGATCGAGGTTCTAGGGTAAAAAAAATGAAACCACACAAATTAATGTTTTTACACCGGAACCTCGCTCCGTGCCACTCTGGCGATTTTTTTGCGATATCGTCAGACATACTGGAAGACTCTGTAATTTTTCAGCCGAAAAAATGGCCGTTTTTGAATAAAAAAATTATTTCCCCCTTTTTTGGTAAAAAATCAGCGTTATCGGAACGAAAAAATTATTTCAAGTCATCCGCTCGAAAGCTAACACAAAACTACAACTTTTATGTACAGATATTTTTTTTCAGTTACTTCTAGTTTCCGAGATACATTCATTTGGAAAAAAACGGCATTTTCTAAAAGGTTGAATTAAAAAATCTGAAAAAATTCATATAGAATGCCTTTTAGTAGTACTTTGATATAACCAATTATGGGGCAGATCTGAGATGATCGAAAAAAAGTGGCTGAATTGACGGAGAATCCTTCATATACTGACTTTCTGTCCCCTTACATTTGTATTTTAACTATCGATTGAGTATTTACTTATGAAAATTTCAATGGAAATTATATTGACTGATCTTAACTTCACTAAATAAAAATAAAGTACTAAAATGGAACCTTTGAATTTTGGATATGTTATTTTCTGAAATGAGTTATCTAAAATTAACATGGAATCTATCTTACAAAATTTCATTGTACAATACGGTTCGCGTTTTCCTTTCTTCCCCGTCGGTTGAGATAAAAAGATCTTCTCGGTTGGTTACTCTAGAGCAAGCGACATAGAGCTGGCCATGCGAGAAGCAGGCTCTTCGTTGATCGAGTCCAGCCGCTCGTAGCGTTTGTCCCTGCGATTTGTTAATCGTCATCGCAAAGCAGACGGTTACGGGGAACTGCACTCGCTTGAATTGAAATGGAAAGTTATTGGGAATAAGTGGTATCCGCGGTATAAACACCGTCTCACCCCGTCCGCACCCCATCTGAACTTCTTCCTCGATGACGTTCTGTTGTAAAGCAATCAAGTGCTCAACTTGTTCTCGTACGATTTAAATGAAACATATACCATTGCTTTCGCGGCATTTTAAGGCGTTACCCCCACTTGTAGCGCAAAAAAGGCCTTTTTCATGAATTTTTTTAAAGAAAACTACAAAACTTTTTTAATCGATCAATATACCATCTTAAAGAACACATCTTGAAGAACTTTCAGTAATTTTTTTATTGAAAAATATTACATTGTTTAGTGGCAAATGGCCGTCAATGAAATAATGTTTTTATATACACGGTTTGCGGTGACCAACATTGCGGCGAAGTGGATCATCTGAAAAAAAATGCGGATGGATTTAGTCAAATATAAGTATAAACTAGTCTTTAATCGAAGGATTTTAAAAAATATTCATTTTTCACAAAATGGCGGACAGTCATAGTTAATGCTTCGATTTTAACGAAAAAAAAACGCCGTTTTTTGGCTATAAAACGGCCATTTTTTTTTTCGAAAAAAAAAATCGAACGATTAAAGACTACATTTTTATGTATTAAATAAGCCTGCAAAATTTCAAGAAGATCGGTTCATTAGTGTTCGAGTAATCTTGGTCACCGACTTCAGAAATGCCATTTTGAGAAAAACGCGTTTAAAGTTTCAATTTCAGTTTACACGAAGAAAATATTTTTTTTTGTAAACTTACATAGAGTCATCTATTCCGGGCCCATACAGAAGTATGGGCCCGGATACTTATACTTCAAAAAAATGCAATAAAAAAAATTGATTTTTTCAAGATCGCAAGTGGGGGTAACCCCTTAAGCTATTCAACAGAGAAAACCATATTTCGTTCGGTTCAGTAGTTTTTTAGTGATGCGAAAACGAAGAGATAGACAGACAGACTTTATTACTTTATTATAAGTATAGATTAAGGCCGATTTTATGGCGAAAAAAATGTATTGGAAAGTAATAACCTTTTGCCAAAAAAACCATATTAAAAAAAAACAATCGTGTGTACTTCTTTAGCAAAACTAATATAAATGGGGAAAGAATTTTTTGTTGTTGGTGTTAATTCGTGAAAGTTTTGCGTCCTGAAGCCGAGCGCCTAAAAACGCTTTTATCGTTAGTGTAGCTACGACTAAGCCGCCATTGTGTATTTTTTCTCATAGCATTTTTTTGTATACATCAACCTTTGTAGAATAAACCCTCCAAACTTCATTTTGATTGCTTTTTTAGTATTCTCAAAAAAATCTCAAAAAAGTCTCTTTTTTCGGTGAGCCACACAGATGTAACGCCTTAAGGAGGGAGATACCTTTAGGCGAGGAGAAATTTGCTGATTTTCATTATTTTTTTTAAGGATAGATTTCCACACCACTTTTTGGACTTAGGGTATGTTTTATGACTACTTTTGGCTGTTGCATGGTATGTTTCAAAAAATAATCTTTAAAAAATGGTCTTAACGGATTGCGGCGGATATTGTCAGACGGCGTGACACGTGGCGTCGGTGGGATTATTCTGAAAAAAAAACCAACAAAGATTTTTATCTTATTAACCCTCGTACGTAGAATATGAACCAAGAAAATATTAGAAATGTTGAAAATCGATTAAATGAATAAAAGTTCGAATGAAGAAATGAATGAAGAAAGTGATGAAATGAAAGTTTGAAATGATGAAAAATGATGAAATGATGAATGATGAAAATGAAAATGAAAACTTCAAAATGATGAAAGTTTGAAGAAATTTGATGAAAATGAAAATTTGAAATAAAAAGATCGAATTTTCCAAAAATGGCTTCATATTGCATTTAAAAAACACTTTTTTTTTCTAAAACATTCAGGGTAATGTTTTAGGAATTAATGTCAGGATCTAATTTTTTGAAAAATAAGGTTTGACACCAAATTTTATGAGAATCGGTCGATTGGTTTTTCAGCAATACTTCACGCCAGTTTTGAAAATGCAGTGTCGAGGACCGTGCCATACCTCCAGCATTCTTGAAGATCAACCCTTTGCGGCATAGTCTAACACTAGTGTTACACCTAATCCAATTTAGATTTCGATGATTCAAAAGTGTTTTTTTAATTAAATATGGTGGTTCTAAATGCGTTTCAAAGTTCCTAGGACTTCAATAACTACTAAAACATACCTATTGAATTTTTGTTTTTCACGTAGTGAGTGTCATCAATAATGAAAGTGCAAAAACAAACGTGCATATAAAGAAAAATGTATGCTTCAAAGGGTCAATAAAAAAAAATATCATGTGACAGCCAAAAGTAGTAACAAAAAATTCCCTAAGTCTCAAAAATGGTGGAGAAATTGTTCTTTAAAAAAAATCATGAAAATCAGCAATGTGAATTCTTGATTAATTGGCAACCATTTTTTGGTTGTTGATTCGGAGCTAGGTGAACCTCTTAGAATATGATGAGTCATCCGGACGAACGAGTATTCATGTCACGGAATATTTCGAACGGATCCGTATCGTCACTAATCTCCCCATCTCTGGCTCTCTCTCTCTCTTTCTTTCTCTCCATCTCTCTCGATACCATTGAAGTCCTCGATAACTAACATTGCGGAAAACGCCGCGGGTCATTGAGACACCTTATCTCGGAAATTCCCTGTGCTCGCGGAATTCCATGCCAGTCATGGAATCCCATTTTATCTTTCCTTCTCTCTCTCTCTCTCTCTCTCTCTCTCTCTCTCTCTCTCTCTCTCTCTCTCTCTCTCTCTCTCTCGCCTTCTCTCTCTCTCTCTCTCTCTGTCTCGCTCTTGAAAAAGTCCTCGAGTGTATGATTTTTCAATAATCATAAACATGCAAAGATTATTAGGAGCACGTTTTCAAGAAAAATCCTTACCAGCGTAGAAAATGTGAAAGTCTGTTGGCTCGTTTCAGCTCAATCGTGCTTCGAGGAACGGACTGATCGGGATGAGAAACACTCTGCATACGAACGAACCGAGTCCCCAATTAACATAAGGCTACTCTTTATCTCAACAATTCGCGGGCAGTTCTTGGGAAGAAATAATAATACCAACAATTTTTATTCACTCAAATTTTCCGATCGAAAAAATGGGAAAAATGAGTGCGAAAAACCCGAATATTTAACAATTGATTAATTTTTATTTATAATCAAGTAAAAATACATGCCAGTATGCTGGTAAAATTTCAAGCCAAGTTATCGAACTTTTAATGAAAAATTACGACTCTAAAAATCGTCTCATTTATAGGGCGCTTTATGGAGATGACAATCTGGCCACATTTTTATATAAAAATTCAGACACCAATAACTCTAGATGCCTCATATAAAGTACCCACGCGTATAAAAAAAAATAAAGATTCTATAATGACGATTAAAACAGCCGGTCACCGAATGTTTGAAGAAAGTATTCATGAAAAAACTTAGAAAAATATGCCTAGCAGATTTTTCATAGTCGCGACTTTTTGCAGAAAATGTACAAATGTCTAAATTTTCTAAATTTGCGCGGCATTTGTCATTCCACTTTGTCCTTGAGTATAATAATCGATTGTGACTTATTGTTATTAAGGGGCTATGCGAGCGTGAACACTAAAAATTTGGGTGACTTTCGGGAATTTTTTGGAAGAAACGTACTCAATTAAATGTTTCGGAATATTAAGAATATATTTGGCTATGTTTTACCTATATTACATAATTTTTTCATATAGAAATATTGAAATCCAAGTGACTTACACGCTGTCTTCGGAGGCGCCAAAAAAGTTCCTCCACTGCAGGCACTATTCCGGCCGATTGAGTAGCTAAAACCGAAAAAGGAAAAAATGTCGTTTAACTGGAAGGTATTTCCTGTACAATAAGGTAGGATTTTTGAAAAATATCAAAATCTAACAAAATGGTGTAGTTATGAAAAGAGTCTGTTTTTTGTGCCTATAAAATGGTCGTTTTTTTCAATGCCAAATCGTCAATTTTCATCCAATCAAAAATGTCCTTCGTCATTGTAGAGTAAATATATTCAAGAGTACTCCGTTCAAATTTCAAGGCAATCGGATAATTGGTCTTCGAGTTACAATGTCAGCAAATTTGAAAAATCTCATTTCGAGTAAAACGCGTTTAAAGATTTAACTATCGATTTTTGCAAGATAAAATGATATTGATATAAATAATATAAATGATATTCTTGAAAGTATAAACTGTCGAAAAAGGCCAAAAAAATCGATTTTTTGAAAGTGTCACACTGGTATAGCCCCTTAAGCGCAACTGTATTTACCAACGATTCAGGAGGGCCCTTCTCATGTCCCCACAAAAAACGGCTCTCTGAGAAAGGATTATCTTAAGGGGTCTTCTTACTTTAGACGCTAAAAAAGCCTAATTTCATGAATTTTTTTGATAGGTTCACATTATAGATATTGATATAAAAGTTGTTACACTTAATAAATACACTTTCGAAATACATTTAAAAAAAATTATCTAAGCCACTATTTATAGACGATAATGGTAGTTAAAAAAATCTCCCAAAAAATTGTAGGTCTGCGCTGTTGATGACATCTCAGAGATGGAACGTCCGAAACAAAAAAATCAAACGGTTTCAGATTCAGTATAATCGCTATAGCGCATATCATACGATTTTTGATATGTGCAAAAATAACAAAATAGCAGACATTTTTCGAAAAAAACAAAATAAAACGGGTTTTTTTTCACCGTTTTTGACGAAAAAAATTCAGTAAATATCACAATTTGAAAAAATACTTGATACGCGCTATAGGTATAGTTGTAAAGAATATGTGGTTCCAATTTCATAAGGATCGGTTCAGCAGTTTCAAAGATTTTATCAAAAATCCGTCGAAAAACATTGTTTCGAGAAAAACGCGTTTAAAGTTTGTTTGGCTTACATAAATACATGAAAAAATTGAATTAATAAATTTATGTATTTCGAAAGTGTATTTATTAAGTACAACAACTTTTACATCAATATCTATAATATAAACCTATTTTAAAAAATCATGAAAATATCGTTTTTTTAGCGTCTAACGTGAGAAGACCCCTTACCAGTTGGTCGCTTTCGTATGATTTGTACTTCGCCATACCCCAAGCCTCGTCTTCCTTTTCAGAGCCTTCAATCCAGAATTAATGATACTTTGTGCGATTTTCCCATCTCCTCATTTTCCGCGCATTCGGCATAGCGTCGTATCATCATTATGCGGGCGGTATCAAGCGAGGCGAGATTGCATCGACTCCGGAACAACAGTGATGATTGGGCAAAGTTTCGCATCTTCGATCCCGAGTGCAACAATGTTCGAGCACTCGTTGAGATGTTTTGTCATCGTTTCTCTGCATTGTCGACACTTTCACGCTCTGCTCATCGTACGGTCTCTACAGTTGTACACCGAGGCGAATATTACTTGAGCTGACGACCGTCATTGAGGGCCAACCAATTATTCATTGATAAAATCCAATATTGCGTTATTCAGAATTATTCCAACGAACGAATACATGGAGTAATAAATGATTTTTCATTCGGCTGGAAGTCATATTGTTGATAAAACTACCATGGAGCGGTCACCAATCCAAGTATTGGCCGAGGCCATAGCTGCCATGGTAAACCGCCGCAGCCTATATCTGTCAAACTACAGCAGCCTTCGAGTTGCATTTTGACCGAAACTGCCCCGCTCAATTAATTCTCTCAGAGATACGATCGCACTGGCCGCAATAGCCGGAGGGAGAGATCAACGCACATTTTGTCATGTTGACAGTGAAATCCGGAGGGAATCGTTGTCACAAACATTTCCACCCGTGTACTCGTTCGCAATAGCCGCCATTAGCCCTTATCCGAATAGAGGCAAAGAGCGAAGGACTCTCGTCCATTAATTTCCCGTAGTATTCCTGGGGCAAGACTGGTCGTCGTACCAACTCATTTCAGTCGAAATGTTCCATCGCGACGGAATCCTCGAAGGAATGGACCAGCCGGATTCACTGCCGTCTATGATCCGGAAGTAATGACTCCGGGACCAGCTCCCGCTATCTCTCTCAGTTGTTCCTCTTCCTCCTTCCAACTCCTCCGTTGCGTCCTCAAGCTGCTGGTGAAATCCTCAGATTCGCCGAGGAGGCAGGGTGGAGAGATCGCGCTAGAGAGAGAGAGAGAGAGAGAGAGAGAGAGAGAGAGAGAGAGAGAGAGAGAGAGAGAGAGAGAGAGAGAGAGAGAGAGAGAGAGAGAGAGAGAGAGAGAGAGAGAGAGAGAGAGAGAGAGAGAGAGAGAGAGAGAGAGAGAGAGAGAGAGAGAGCGAAAGGGCGTCTGGCAGGGTCTCTCTTTCGAGCTATCGCAGTTCCTGCTCCTGATGGCGCGTAGAGCTTTCCGGAGATTCTCCTGATCATCCGCGAGAGGTATGAAGTGGAAGATATCCAGCCCGAGACAGAGAAAGAGAGAGAGAGCAATATCACTCTTCCCTACAGTTCTCGTGAATAATCGGCCGGCAGCCGTCCCGACGGCATTGTGTGCAGGCGTCCCTTTGCCCGTTATACTCTCTAGCAGCTCCCCCTTAACGTACCTAAGCCAACCGCCCTCTGGAAACATAGCCGTGCGTTTTGGGCACTATACCCCGTTCTCCTAGTCACCAGCTTCCTATAGGTATTCCTCCTCTTCTCAGCTGCGGGCCGTGGCGGAGTGGCTCAAGGCGAAGCGTGATTTAACGCCACCGACGCGTCGTTCAGGGAATTATTAACGACGCTATGTTCGCTCTCGGCAACACGGTTGTTCGAGACACTCGGCCGAAGATACGAGTGGGGGCGATGGCGCAGAGAACACTTAGATGGAGAGAGAGAGGCAGAAGGAAAATGACGAAAGGCTTCGCATATCCTCGTGAATGTCTTCATTGATTGATGTTGAGCTAACGCAGCGGCATACAAGTTCGTAGCGATTGTTCGAGAATGGGGAAAAAATGGAACGAAAAAGTGGTGGCGCAATTGGAAGAAATCTTTAGACGCAGAAGTGGGAACATGCTTGATGAACCTCATTGGGACTCGTTGCGTGACATACCAAAGTGGTATCTTAATAGTATTGTAAAATTGTAGTGTCTGTACATTCGTTTCTTTAGGTTGACGCTAAACTAGGGCTAGAATGGAATGCTGAGGCTATGTGTGGCATGTTTGGAAAGGCTGTCCATTTGCGTGTTGGAGCGAAGTTGGCGTGAAAACAGATGATGCTTTTTTCCTGAATCTTCTTCATGTGAAAATTAGCGCTTTTAGAATTTGTCAGTACTTTTTTGTCCGCAGCCGTTAGGTAGAACCTGAGAAAACGCGATTTCCCTAGGCGTAAAATCTTTACTGGAAGCTCTTTGGTAAATATCTGATGCCAAACTGCTTCATTAGCTTCAATCATTATCGATCTGTATGTTTCGTTTTTTTTTTCTGATGATGTGATGCGCATGTATTTAATTCTGTAAAAAGCAGCTTTTTGCCTATGTCGAAAACGTTTTTCTATAATTTTAGTATGATACGACATGAACCTAAAATCCATTCTTCAAATGCAGATGAATCAAATTTCCAAAAGTTAGTAGATTCAGAAAATGATACACCTGTCAAGTAAAATATTCAACTAAATCACCATTGCCAACATGCTGAGTAAAATAGTACGCCGATCGATAAATTTTATCTGCATCGGCATTGATAAAGGAACTATTACGTTTGATCAGTTTCATTCATCGATGTGCTAACGCAGCGGCATACAAGTTCGAAGCGATTGTTCGAGAATAAAGAAATATACATGGAAGAAAATAGTGGTGGCGCAATTGGAAGAAATCCTTAGACGCAGAATTGGGAGTAGCTTGATCAACCTCATTGGGATTCGTTACCTGACGTATCAATGTGATAGCTTAACAGTATTTCAAAATTGCAGTGGTTCTACATTCGTTTCTTCAGGCAGAAATTAGACTAGGGCTAGAATGGGATGCTGAGGCCATGTCTGTCATTGTTGGAAACGATGTCCATTTGTTTGTTGGAGCGAAGTTGGCGTGAAAGCAGATGATTTTTTTTCCCGAATCTTCGTCATGTGAAAATCAGCGCTTCCAGAATTTTTCAGCACTGGTTTGTCCGGAGTTGTCAGGTACAACCTGAGAAAATGCGATTTCCCTAGGCGTAAAATCTTTACTGAAAGCTCTTTGGCAAATGTCTGATGCCAAACTGTTTCATTAGCCTCAATTATTACCGAATGTATGTTTTGGTTTTATTTCCAGTGATGTGATGACATGCATTTAACTATGCAAATAGCAGCTTTTTGCCTATGTAGAAAACGTTTTTCTATAACTTTAGTATGATACGATATGAACCTAAAATTCATTCTTGACATGCAGATGAATCAAAGTTTCGAAAGTTAGTAGATTCATAAAATGATACACCTGTCAAGTAAGGTATTCAACCAGATAATTATCACCAACATTCTGAGTAAAATAGTACGCCGATCGATAACTCTTATCTGCATCGACATTGATAAAGGAACTATTACGTTTGATCAGTTTCATAACTTTCAAAAGATCACATCAACGTTAACGGACTAACGTGAAACTGTGTAACTCTCGTATCCACGCCGAGATCTCTCGGCGTTTTTCGGTTTGCGTGTTACGTTTTTTGTCGCTGAATTACTCGACGAAATGTACGAGAGTTTTGGGTCGAAGCGCGTGTTTTAATCGTGTATTTGCTGCTTCTGTTATCTCGAACAGGCGGAAGATCTGCTCGACGACATCCTGTCGTTCGAGGCTGGCTCGCTCGGTGATGGCCTGAAGGAAGGCCACTCCGGTAGTCTCAGCAGCCTTCCAGATCTTCAGATTAAGCCGGAGCCCCTTCTTCTCACCGATTCCGAGATCCATGCCCTCGCCAAGGATAGACAAAAAAAGGACAATCATAATATGAGTAAGTAAACCCTTCAGATTATCACGTCGATTGGAACTTTCGTAACGTCTGCACTAGATAAGTCTATGTTGGATCTTTCGAATTATCGTTTGATACTGGCGATCTACACCTGCTGTTTCTAGCTGGTTTAAAAAACAAGTACTGATTTCCGCATTTGAAAAAGTCTAGTTATCCCGTAACGAAAAACGTATTAGCATTAGGCTTCATACTGAGAGGGTGTTCTTACATTGAATCAGGGATGCCAAAAAGTAGAAGAAATCACTTAAAATATTTGTTTCTGTAAACAAAACTAAACACAACTGTCAAACTGACTTGGTACGCGATTCGACGATTTAAACTTAGAAAATAAAGTTCTAGTACTAGGTGATGTTTCCAACAGAGTGATTTGAAAACTGGCTCTATACGAGTTCATGCTTTTCTAAAAATAGTACGCAGGGCCTCAATACGATAAGGGCCAATAGGAATTAACGCCACTCAATTTTCAACTCATCAGCCAATCTTCAGGCTAATACTGTACTATTAGGTTAATGTCATCAACTTAGCCTGATGTCATCAACGTATCCTGTTGTCATCAGCTTGACATCAGCTTATCCTGATGTCATCAGCTTGTCATCAGTTTATCCTGATGTCATCAGCTTGTCATCAGCTTATCCTGATGTCATCAGCTTGTCATCAGGTTAATACTGTAGTATTAGCCGAGTACTCAGACTAGTCATCTAGTCATCAGGCTAATACTCTAGTATTAGCCTGATGATGACTTCTGATGACAAGCTGATGACATCTGATGACATCTGCTGACAAGCTGATGACATCTGATGACAAGCTGATGACATCTGATGACATCTGATGACAAGCTGATGGCATCTGATGACATCTAATGACAAGCTGATGACAAGCTGATGGCATCTGATGACATCTAATGACAAGCTGATGGCATCTAATGACATCTGATGACAAGCTGATGACGCTATTCTAATATCGCCACACTTTGATATGTCGAAATTGACAAAAGGAAAGAACGAAATTGCAAAACCCCCAAATCTGTGGTTTGGAAGATTGGACCCATCAGGATTAAGTCAGCATTCTCCTTTGGACTCCGGTCTCGAGTACGCGTGGCAATTGTGCCACCAGAAACTCAGACCCGCGGGAAGATCCTAAAAAAGTGAAACAAGCTCGAATCTTTTGATCCCTCAGAATGAGGGTTCGCCAATGAGGGGAGCCCAGTAGAGGGAGAATGAAACGACGGATGGATGCGCCGGCGACAAAATAAAATGTAATTTTGGCTGGAGGCACTCGCTTTTCTCGTTGCACATTCTTGACCCAGCTCTCGATGACTGGCGTCTCGCTTCTTGCCGCACGGCAAACACGCCATATATACATCGGGAACGAGGTGAGCTTTTTACGCGAGGCAATCTTCGTGTTCCGAAAAGAGTTGCTGGCACGCCCGATGCTTATTGGACCCACGGTATATTGGGATGCTTGAAAACCCCGGGATACAGTGTGTGCGCTGCCCGATGGTATTACCGTGGTCAGGTTCGCCGCTTTTCGAGGAGCGACGTATAAGCGACTCTCGCTTCGAGGGGAGAGCAGGGAAAAAGATCACTTTCGGCGTGCGAGCTGGACGTAGAAAGAGGTAGAAAAAAAGAAGAAAAGAAACGAGAACGATCTCGGCTCACGTCTTTTACACGTGACCGACGATCGTACGTGATACGATGTTTTTTTAATACATTTTTTTCACCTAGCATCGACTGCTCCTATATGTGTAGAATTTATACTCAACGCTGTTCGGTCCACGATACAGTTTCTTCATCTTCGAAAACGGTTTCCACCGATCGGAAGCATTTCTCGGGTCACCATTTTTTCTTCGGCTTTCGTAAAACTTTGACTCGTTCGTTAGCTAAGAAAGTAATTATTTTGATAGCACTCAGTGTTGTGGAGACACTAGGAACCCTTGCAATTCCATCATGTCCAACTGCCCGTCAGCCACAATGGAGGGACCCCTCTCCCCGCCTCTAGTCTCGCGACCCTTTGGATTAAAAATCGGAAATAATTCATCAGCGTAACCTACAGTGAGTACCTTCGAGCAAAATTATTGCGGTTACAATAAAAAAATTATTTACGGGAAAAAAGTTTAAAAATGATTTTTTCTATCTGACACTTGTCTGTTTGACACTTGTGGGTTTTCATTTGACATTTGTTGAATATCGATCATTATCTTTCCTTGTATAATACTGGTGTTTGACGACAGGCATACATTTTCAAGCAATCGAGTTCTAATTCGACATTGCAATCGTACCTGACGAGCCGAAGAACTTTTATTTTCGTCTTTTGCTCACAGCCAGTATTTTTCAAAACCCACTGCTCGATCTCCGAACAGCCGTCGTCCAGAGGTTCAGCAATTCTCAAAGCACGTATTACAACCCCTTGCTCGCAGGCTCTCTTACTACGGGACCAAGGAAGAAAAAAATACATTGAGGGGTGTTGATAGGAAAGGGAGCGGGACTACATAGACGTTCTTTTGGGTAATGGCGGGGCGCAGATCGAGAACGTTCGCGTCTTTCGAATTAACCGTCGCAATCTAATCAGCTGGATCGGAACAAGTTTTCCTTTTCCCCTCTTGGCCGACGGGAGAGAACGCGAGAGGAGTGGCTCGCCAAGAGAGAAACTTGCGCGATTCCTTGAGGAGTTCGCGGAGGAGCGAACTTTTCCGCAGCGGTGTGTGCTCGACCTCTTCTCCCTTCCTGTGATTCCCCCACAGACTTTACCCGCACATTCCCTTCACCAAGCACATAGGTACATTTTAGCAGGCAAACAGAGAGAGAGAGAGAGAGAGAGAGAGAGAGGCCAATCGGGACTCGAAATGATTTCGGAATCGTACCGGATCCTGACACATCCGATATTTACTCTCTCCCTCCCTCTCTCTCTCTCTCTCTCTCTCTCTCTCTCTCTCTCTCTCTCGCTCTCCCTCTCTCTCTCTCGTCCGAATTTCATTCTAGGCTACTTTAATCAAACTTATAGTAAAAAGTTGAAGCCTGAGTTTTGACTCTCCTCGACAAAACAAACCGAGTAGAAAGTAGTTTTCCAGGGTCCATGGCACTCACAGTTTCTTTCTTACGACTCGCCCCCTCCGTCCTTCTCCGCGATCCTCTACGAGAAGCTCCAACGAGGAACGTCACGAAAAAAATCGAACGGATCGTTGGGTAGCGAAGGGAGTCGTCGAAATCCGATTTTTTTATCTCCTATTTGGAAATTTCGCCGTTTCTCGTTTGTTTCCGTCGATTTCATGGCTGCTTTTTTTGCCCAGTCAGTTTTCGATCAACAACGCGGAAAACCGTGAAACATCGATTGGTACACTGAACTGGAACTTCCGGTGCTTTACAGGACGTACCATTCACTCGATCCGGCAAACTATGCAGTTCTCTCTGCCTCTCTCTCTCTCTCTCTCTCTCTCTCTCTCTCTCTCTCTCTCTCTCTCGTTCTCTCTCGTTCTCTTCTACCTTCCGGAATAATCGATACTCCTCTCCATTCAAGGTTTGTCCGATGCCGAATAATATTGAGACCGTTAATATCGTCGTTAATCAAGTCCCGAGGACGCTAATCCGTCGACGCGAACTTCGTAATCCCGAAACGTTGGTAATACCATTGGCTCACCGTTTCAGTTGATTCGTATACAACGTACGAACGAGGTGCTCGTATACACGGGGTGACAATTGTAAGACGGCCATATGTTTTTTCAAAGCTCTGACGCGGAGATTTTGAAAAAGAGAAAAATATGATATTCAATGGTTTTTCAAGTTCTTTGTGAAAAACATATAGCGTATTTTTGTGACAGGTAGTATTTGACAAAAAAAAAACTGAGCATGCTGGAAAAAAGTCAAAATTCTATTTCGAGGTCAGCAGAATGAAGATAACGAAATTCCGAATACGAAATACTCGTAATAAAACTTTTTTTCTAAATGCAATTAAAATCAACTTTAAGGGCGTCTAGTGGACATTTTTGAAGATATCAGTTTTTGGTTTTTGACGAATTTTGAAAATTTATAATTTCAAAAATATTGCCTGAAAATTTCAAGTCGGACCGTTAAAAATTGAGAGAGTTATAGGCATTCATAGGTAGGTTCCGCGAACCGGCGAACTTCAAACGCGTTTTTCTCAACATGGCTTTTACAAAATCGGGGACCATGATATCTGGAAAATCGTAGTGGTCACCGCGAACGCATGTAGACCGCTGTTTGAAAAACAGCTGCAACAGTCGAAATCACTCAAAAGGCCACAAATCACTCAAAGGCCCAAAAACAGTCTGCACGGATCACCATATTCACCACATTTATAAATATTCTTCAATACAAAAATTGTAAGTATACTCGAAACCATACTCTTTAAGACGTTACCCCTACTTGTAGCGCAAAAAAGGCCTTTTTCATGAATTTTTTTAAAGAAAACTACAAAACTTTTTTAATCGATCAATATACCATCTTAAAGAACACATCTTGAAGAACATTCAGTAATTTTTTTATTGAAAAATATTACATTGTTTAGTGGCAAATGGCCGTCAAATAAATAATGTTTTTATATACACGGTTTGCGGTGACCAACATTGCGGCGAAGTGGATCATCTGAAGAAAAAAATGCGGATGGACTTAGTCAAATATAAGTATAAACTAGTCTTTAATCGAAGGATTTTAAAAATATTCTTTTTTCACAAAATGGCGGATAGTCAAAGTTAATGGTTCGATTTTAACGAAAAAAAACGGCCGTTTTTTGGCTATAAAACGGCCATTTTTTTTTTTCGAAAAAAAAAATCGAATGATTCAAGACTACATTTTTATGTATTAAATAAGCCTGCAAAATTTCAAGAAGATCGGTTCATTAGTGTTCGAGTAATCTTGGTCGCCGACTTCAGAAATGCCATTTTGAGAAAAACGCGTTTAAAGTTTCAATTTCAGTTTACACGAAGAAAATATTTTTTTTTTGTAAACTTACATAGAGTCATCTATTCCGGGCTTAAAAAAAAACTGCACTTCAAATTGCACTTCAAAAAAAATGCAATAAAAAAATCGATTTTTTCAAAATCGCAAGTGGGGATAACCCCTTGCAAAAAGATTGAAAACCTGCAAACGTTCTCCTAGAAAAAATTCCCGAAAATTCCACTTTCTTCCGGCCACGAGCGTAACCCGTTGCAATGCAACTTTGATAATTGTTTCCTTGATGACGGAATACACAAAAAAAGTTTGACAGGAATCTTTCGTATTCGGAATTCAATTATCTTCGTTCTGCTGTACTCAGAATGAAATTTCGATTCTTCTCCAGAATGGTTAATTTGTTGTAGCAAAAATTTTTTGTGACTGAAAAAAATTGTTGTGACCATTCGTAACAAAATGCGCTATATTTTTATTTTCGAAGAAAACTTGAAATAGCATTTGAAATCATATTTTTCTCGGCCGCTGCATTTCCGGCCAAGACCATCGAAGTTCCCATGACCACTTTATAATCGTCTCCCTGTATGTGCACACATAGATATGCGGGTTCGAAAACCCGCGTTACAAACATGCCCGAGCAGAAATTTGTTCAGGGTGAAATCCGGACCGGATCAGGCTGCCACAATAGCAAATCCGGGCCGGGTCAGGCAAATTTAGTCCGGCCCTGATCAGGGATGTAACGCTTTTGCAAATTCAGGTCCGGATCAGGCACCTTATCAGGCTCTGATCAGGCGCTTCATCAGGCCCGGATCAAGCAACTTATCTTGTTGCGGATTACGAAATCTAAGTATACTTATCCATGCGAGTCGGCAACGTTCAACATGTGGCAAGTAAAAAAACGGAAACAATTAAAACATACTCATTGGTATCTGTCGATCGGAAAATGGTGTGTTTGGATACGAGCAACAACGACACGGAAGAAAAGATCTGGGTGATGTCTCTTCTCCACTGATAACAGAAAAAAAATACGAGGTTCGTTTCGCGTTAAATATATTACAAAATATAAAATTTAAGAGAATAAAAATACGTATATATTTAAAAAAATGCATTTCTAGACTGACTGTATGGTTGTGCATTACAATCAATCGTAAAAAATTGATTAAAATTGTTCTTCAAACTAATAGTAATCTCTATTTTATGATTTTATTGCCAATATTTTCGCTTGTCCGGCGCAAATCAGGAGTGCCTGGTCAGGGCTGCTTATTAATGCCTGATAAGTCTCCTATCCGGCGCAAATCAGGCGGGCCTGATCAGGGCGCCTTATTAATGGCTGATAAGGCTCCTATCCGGCGCAAATCAGGCGTGCCTGATCAGGGCGTTTTATTGATCCCTGCTCAGGCCCCTATCTGGCTCAAAGAAGGCGTGCCTGATCAGGGCGCCTTATTGATCCCTCATCCGGCCCTGATGGATCCTCAGGCAGCCTGATTAGATTTCTGCTCGGGTGGCTATCAGCACACTATTAGATTTCGGAGCAAGGACGGGCCTCGAAATATCCTTAGTATAAATACGCCTCCATAAATCTAAAGGTGTCTTCAAAAAGACTTTTCTTCATATACAGGGTGTCCTGTTATGAATAGATAATCCTTTAACTGTCGATAGGTCAGATCATGTGCTACTATATGTAGGAATTTCAGTTTAGTAAAAATCTCACGGTTGTCGAGATCAAAATCATCTGTTTTAGGTTTTTCGCATGCCATTTCTACAAATGATAATTTTTTTACCCGGTTAAAAAAAATACTCTTGGTTCGTTGTTTTATCTAAAAAAAAGGATATTTTTTAACTTAAAATGTTAAGGAAACTGTATGAAAAAAGATCTCATGCAGAATTTTCATACAAACCAATTTGAACATCGGACTTTGATGGCCTGCGGTGTAAAAAAAATGTACTACGCATATCGTGCCAATTACTTTAAAAAGTTGCTTCGTTATTGTCCATTCCTATCATTTGTAGAAATGGCATGCGAAAAACCAAAAACAGATGATTTTTTTTTCAAAAAATATCGAAGCCCAAGATCTCGAAAACCGTGGGACTTTTACTAACCTGAAATTCCAGCATGATCGACCTATTGACAGTTTCAGGATTGTCCATTAATAACAGGGCACCTTGTATGTGTCGTACACACACACAAACACACACACACACACACACACACACACACACACACACACACACACACACACACACACACACACACACACACACACACACACACACACACACACAAAACACGCACACACACACGCACACACGCACGCACTCACGCATGCACACACACACACACACGCGCGCGCATATATATATATATATATATGCTCTGTACCTTTCTCTGCACTGTTCATTTCCCAATGGCCCGTTTCCTACCCATCTCGCTCATTCGATATCGTGTGCCATTGGAAACGTGTTTGTTAATTCTCGTTGCTTGGCTTCCTATCTCTATCCGCGTTCGAACCACCCTAGGCTAATCGGCCGCAGGAAAAATTATGTACCGCGAATCCCCGTGAGCATTTGCATATACGTACATCGAACAAATTATATTTCTTGACAATTCGTTCCATTATCTTGTCCACTCTGTGTACCGATTGCACGTACGAATATACCCATTTTAATATAATTTTTACACGCACGTGTTTGCATACATTGATGCATACATTATAGATACTTTATGCGATATCGAAGATCGATCGTGTGTCAATAAATATTAATGACTGGAAGTAATAAATAATCAAGTCCTTGGAATTCGTAAATGCACGATCGTTTTTGCCAATACTTTACGGATATAGACGCATAAATGATGTTGCGAATGTGTATTGTGTGTACAGTAGCGCGTGTGACAAAACGAATTACTCCGAGAAATACTTGTCTTCGTTTCGACACGGAAACTCGCACAGTTTTGTTTCGAATGAATGATACGATGGAGCCAAGGAAAATGTGGATATGACGTTGAAGTTTACATCGTTGGAATGCCACGACTTTTTTTCCTTATTTTTCATTTATTTATCTCTATCATGATCCAAAGCCTTTTTTTGCGAATTAGGGTAATAAATATCTAATGAGAATACGTAAAACGATTGAGTGTTTTTTGAGATCTAAATCAGCTATAAGAAAACGAGGAATTAAAAAGAATTCATTTCCGTGGTATTCCAACGATACAAACTCAACGTCATACAAAATTAGCTACATGCCAAGGTGATGTCCCCCCCCTTTTTAGATATTTTCACAGTAATTGTGCACTTGTGCAAAAATATTTTCCATTAGCAGTCCGACGGTGTCTGCTATTTTCATCATTTTTTTCGCGATTTTATTATATCTATATTTCTTTTCTCATCCTCCAAAGCCTTTTTTTGCGAATTGAGTTTATAAATCTCTAATTGCGAATACGTAAAACGTTCGAGTGACGTTCAAAGCCAGAATCAGTAAAAAAATTGCGAATTTTAGAAGAATTAATTTTCATCGCATTCCAACGATAGAATGTCCAACGTCATAAAATGTTTAGCGTCGTCAACACGTGACGGCTCTTTTTTTAAATTGCTTCAAAGTAATTAGGCATTCGTGCAGAAATATATTCCAGTAGCAATCCGAAATCGACGGTACCTACTATTTTTCGTATTTTTTTCGCAATTTTATTGTATATTTTATTTTTCATTTATTTATCTTTATCGTTATCCAAAACCTTTTTTGCGAATTCAGGTATGAATCTCCAATGAGAATACGTAAAACCGTTTTAGTGATTTCCAAAGCCTAAATCAGGGGAAAAAATTGCAAACCCTAAATTCCAAAGTCTAAATTAGGGGAAAAAGATGCAAACTTTCATGTCACAAAAAAATTCGCTGCATCACAACGTGATGTCTCTTATTTTTAAAACTGTTCCGAAGTAATTGTCCACTCGTGTAGAAATATTTTTCAGTAGCATTCCGAAATCGACGTTACCTACTATTTTTTTCAATTTGATTATATATATATTTCTTTTTTCATTGTTCATTTATTTATCTTGATCATTGTCCAAAGCCTTTTTTTTTCGAATTAGGGTTATTACCCTAATTCGCGAAAAAGGCTTATTAATATCTAAAGGGCACGCGTAAAACGTTTTGGTGATTTTCAAAGCCTAAATGAGGCAAAAAAATTAAGTAATTAAACAGAATTAATTTTTGTTGCAATTCAACGATGCATACCAAAAAGTCATAAAAAATTAGCTACATCCCAACGTGATGTCCCTTTTTTTTTCAATTGCTCCGAAGTAATTGTGCACTCGTGCAGAAATGTTTTCCAGTAGCATTCCCAGATCGACGGTACCTACTATTTTTTGTCTTTTTCGCCATTTTATTGTATAGACATTTCTTTTTCCATTTTTTACGTAACATTTTCCAGACTCGAATTTAGCTGAACTTTACCGTGTACCCGTGGAATAGCACCAATAAAAAAGATTTATTATCATTAGTCCCGTTAATGAGGTACGCGTAATCGATACTCGTGTATGCGGGTGTATGCCTGTGTTTGGGTTTCAATGCAGAATAATGTTGTTCCGAAGAGGCCATGCGATGCCTCGGCGAACGTCCTTACGCCGATTTCTCCGTTGCTCGACAGTGCGTCGCGATCGAGTCCTCGCGCACGTTTGCCTCGCGTGCTTGCCACTGATAACGAGAGAGGAAACAGCAAACTGACAAATGGGCCTTCTCACTTCTGTGCAGATCCGTTTCGCTTCCTCTCTCATTCGCTGTGTGTCTGCAGCTTGAAGCTTTCGCACATACACGGAAACGTGATTTTGAAGCCATTCATCGTCGATGAACGTCCTCATACTAGCCAATAGTCCCCAAACTCAACGTTGAGTGAGCCCCAACGTCTTCAAAATCACCTTCGGACCCCAAACTCAACGTTAAGCAAAGCCCAGTTTATCCAAAATTGTCTTTGGACCCAAAACTCAACATAAGTAAACCCCAACGTCTTATAAATCGCCATTGGACCCCAAACTCAACGTTGAGTACAGCCCAACTTGTCCAAAATTGTCTTTGGACCCCAAACTCAACATTAAGTAAACCCGAACATCTTCAAAATTATCTTTGAACCCCAAACACAACGTTAAGTAAACGCCAACGTCTTCCAAATCGACATTGGACCCCAAAGTTAACGTTAAATAAACGCCAACGACTTCCAGTAGCCTTTGGACTCCAAACTCAACGTTAAGTAGAGTCCAACTTGTCCAAAATTGTCTTTGGACCCCAAAGTCAACGTTGAGTAAACGCCAACGTCTTCAAAATATTCTTTGGAGCCCAAACTCAACGTTAACGGAGACTTTGTCCTTGGAGTGCCATATTTCAGGTGTTTACATTTTTTTTTAAAGGAAAAGAGTAAAGCTTTTTGAGTGCGGTTTTTTTCTTGCTTTTATTCATGATATACAGAACGGTAAAAAAAAATTTTTTTGAAAAAAAAAAACCAAAATGGCGGCCGTTGCAGCTCCGCGAAAACAGGTCCTCAAATCGCGGGAGGTAAACGGCTGACATCACTGCCCCCTCTTTGTTGATCTGAAACACAAATTCAAAGCATATTATCAATCTGTGACCCTTTGGTCATGGAATGACGGATGGGTTTATCGTTTAGTACAAATTTCGGAAAATGGCGGCAATTTAAACAAAAAAATCGACCTTTCGCGTTTTTTTTCGCATAAAAAGATAAATAATAAATGCAAAAATGTATCTATCGAAAAAACGATCCGTCATTCCGTGAAGACATATTTTCTGAGTATGCTCTCCAAATTTCAGGTCGATATGTTAATTACAGCGGTCAGGAGAATGTCAGCCATTTTTAAAAACGTGTTTTCGAGAAAAACGCGTTTAAAGTTTTGTAATGTGTTTACACAAATGTGTTTATAATTACCGCTAATCGGCAATGCCTGGTCCATAGAGGCATCCCTCCTCTTCTTCTAGCTGCTCATGTTGAGCTCAAATTGATTTTTTGAAAATTTCAAGGACAAAGTCTCCCTTAAGTAAACGCCAATGTCTACAAAATCGCCTTTGGATCCTAAACTCAATGTTAAGTAAACGCCAACGTCTTGAAAATAGCCTTCGGACCCCAAACTCAACGTTAAGTAAAGCCCAACTTATCCAAACATTTCTTTGTACCCCAAACTCAACGTTGAGTAAACGCTAAAGTCTTCAAAATTGCCTTTGCACCCACAACTCAACGTTAAGTAAAGACCAATGTCTTTAAAATCGCCCTTGGACCCCAAATTCAACGTTAAGTAAGCTCCAACGTCTTCAAAATAGCCTTTGGACCCTAAACTGAACGTTAAGTCAACGCCAACGTCTTCAAAATAGCCTTTGGACCCCAAACCCAACGTTAAGTGAAACCCAACGTCTTCAAAATCACCATTGGGTCCCGAACTCAACGTTAAGTAAACCCCAACGTCTTCAAAATCCTCATTGGATCCCGAACTCTCCATTAAGTAAACCCCAACGTCTTCAAAATCGCCTTCGTCTGAATTCAAGCAATCATTCCTCCGAGAGGGAACCTTTCAGCCTCCGAATACATTAATTTATTTAATGTAAATTCAAGGACTGTTCCTAAAGCAGCCATACGAACCGATTGCCAACATTGCACAGATACGGCGGGTTCAAAAAATTCTCGCCCCGTATATATCATAATTATTGCACCGCCGGGGTGAACGCCAACTTTTTTACTCCCGGAAAATAATAATTTTTTCTCATTTCCGCGAAGCAATAAATTCACACACGCGCGATTGCGCCTCGACGACTGCTTCCTCGATAAAGTCTATTAATGATAATGCGAAGATAAGAATGGAAGTGAGAAAAAAGGCAGCGTCGTTATGGGATTTCAACACCTTTTATTGCTGTTCGACAATTAAAGGTGATAGAGTCGATTTCACACCGGCTATTAAATGTAAAGCGATGTATGCGTTTAATGGCTCTCGGTATGCGCAGAGATATTCCAGATCACGCATTTCCAATAGCAAATGAGAGTTTGGTGGAATTAACAATGATCGAGTGAGCTATGCGTGGAGAAAAAACAGAATTTCAGATTATTGACAATCGGTGTGTGAATTCTTGGGATTGTTGATTAAGTGTATACATGTAAATAATAATTTTTTTTTATTATACGATTTTATTGCTCCGGGCAACACACTTCTTCGGTTTGCACTGGGAAGTTGTTATTACTGTTGTTATTCTTATCATGCATGGAACAGCAATATTTTTATTACTATTGATTAAAATTATATTTATTATCACTAATAATTATAATAATACTTATTATTATTGTTAGTATATGTGCACAACTTAATATATTTCATTTATGTTATTTATTTATAAAATAAAATATACATATAAAATTATACACATATAGTAATAATTATAATAATGATAATTATTATAGGCGTATAACTTTAAGTTTATTTAATTTTATCCTAATATTTTACTTTATTTGTAAATAATTTATATTATTGTTTCTTAATTAATAACTAAACGATTTATTAATTGTTGTCTTTTTCCGTGTGCTTGTCCTACAGTCGAGAGAAGAAGAAGATTCAACATAAACGACAGAATCAAAGAGCTCGGGACACTGCTACCCAAAACCAATGATCCGTGAGTATTTACATTTTTTAACTTTTAGAAAATAAATAAGGGTTAATTATAAGTTATAGTGAAGCCTCAAGTGAGGGTTGATATCTTGTACGTCCAGGGAAAACCATTGGAGAAAAATTCCAACTAACGTTTTATTTCGAGCATGTCATTGGAAATAATTTCAGAATAGAGGCAACATTTTCCTCCTACGAACGCAGTTAATTTCATCGATATTATCGATCGGAAGATTTTGGTACCATCGTCGGCCATTATTACCCCTTCGTCTTCGTACACAAATAGCTTCTTTAACCGATTTACCAGGGGGGGGGGGGGGCAGTAATTATCAAAATACACAGACATTGTTGAACCTCCTTGCCATACCTTAATTATTTCGTCCGCTCGAAATTCTCGGGTCGTAACCCGTGTTCGATCGATGCATTGGGTAATCGCCTTGCCGTCCTCTTCTACCCTTCAATATCTTTCCTCTAATTCGATATTCGTTCTGACGCACACCCTTCATCCTCGTCGCGCTCTTTCCGCAGAAACAGCGAAGGAAATGAAACACTCGAGAGGTCCTTTCACGACGCGAAGGATGATTGAATCCTTCGTTATTTTCACGCTCGTTCTCCACGTCCTTCGCGGCAAATTCTACAATTTTCATTTCACGAGTATGCACTCAGCTGTTTTTTTAGGGTTTTTTACTTCCCCCCCCCCCCCCCTCTCTCTCTCTCTCTCTGATACTTCGCGTTTGCATCCGTTTTGAGGTTAGATCACTAAAGCCCAATTCTAATATAAATAAATATTAAAGATTTTCGAAAAAATCCAAATTCAACATTAAATTCATGTTGAAAAAATGTTAATTAATTACTAAATTTAGTTTAAAATTAAGTATTGGAAAAAAGAAAAAATCAAAACCAAAATTTAGTGGCACGGGAGGGCACCACTGTGACGGGCCGAAAAAGATAGTTTTCCCGATTTTTTTTGGATTGGAAATTGGATTCCGATTGGAATTGGACATAACGTATGTTAATGAATATACGATGAACTTATTGCGTGTAAATTTTTGTTCGAAAAAAATAAAAAATTGACATCGTTATTGAGGTATAATAAAATCTTTGTATAAATATGTCGTTCAACGGCCGGACCGATAACTTGACAACGGTTGATCTCACAAATTAAAATAAAAAATTTGTATAACCTCTGTAAAAGTTCTCGTTGTACGGAGCCATTTTTCAAAGGAACAATTCACAAAATAGTGGATGTTCAAAAGAAAAAGTGTAATTTTGGCGGAATTTTTACTTATATTCGAGAGCTTGAAAAATACTAAATTTAAAAAAGGCACTGTACCATGATAGTCACTGCAATTACGGAAATTTTGGTTTTTTTTTTAAATTCAAAATCGGACCACTATAGCTAGAGTTATGATTTCGGCCAGGTCGAGAAAAGCCGTTTCGAGAAGAACGCGATTAAACGTTTTAGCATGTATACTTTGAGAAAATGCAAAAAAATATTTTTTGACCCTCCACAGTGGTGTCCCTTAAGGTTAAAAACGAATACATGCAACATTTCAGTCGTCTAACTCAAGTCTACGTGACAGCACTCAATTTTTCTCTTCTCAATTTAAGCTCGAACAATTCAACAACTAACGAATATTTGCCAAACGTAGTTGAAGATTCTTAAAGCTGGCGTTCACAGCTTCAAAAAGCTTTTTTTTTTATATCGGTATCATTATTTTTTATGTAAAGTACAGCTACTTGAAAAAAGCTATTATTTCACCTTCGACAAGAATACGCGCTTTTTTTAAATAGCGGCAATTTATGTAAAATAATGATATCGTCATTTTCAAAAAAGCTTTTCAAAGCTGTAAGATTCCAAGAATCTTCGACTGAATTCGACAAATATTGATCAATCTTTGCGTTATTCAAGTTTGTTGTTAAATCAAATGGGGACAAAGCAATGAAGTGTGATTTTTTTTTGTATACATCGTCCTTACTCGGCCAATTGTCGAAGTTTTTGCAAAATCTCTGTTACAAATTGACGTCAAAACTCTATGCTATAAAACTATGCAATTAATAAAAAATCACATTCTTAAAGTTTCAACCTTACGCAGACCCCGTAATTTTTTAAATTACGTTCCCTTTCTCCCAAAGATTTGAGAGTTGCAATTATTCTCCAGCACATCCCGATACAAGACATCCAAATTCAAAGCCCAGACAAGAATGCCCAAACGTGTACCATGGTCTTCTCCGAACAGAGAAAAAAGCAAGAAGAATACTCAATATTTAGAAGTGCGAAGACCGAGGGTACCGATCTCCAGCGTTTTACTAACGAGCTCTCATCACGAGTAGGAAAGACGCCGTCGTCGTTGGCCACCGTCGTGTGTCCTAGTATACCCTCGTTGATCTACCATTTATCAATCTGCGTAGCAATCCATTAGTCAGTGTCTCTCGCTGGAGGCTCAAAAACCGTTTCGGAGCGTACGTTCCACCTCCTGTCGCCTCTACACTCGCCCCCTCACACACATATACAGGGCGGCCCGAGCAGTGACGTCCAAACCGAAAATCTAGCTATCTCATATCAATCCGAACCACCCCCATGTATGTTGCACGATCTTTCTCACTTTTCGAGAAAAAAACATTTTTATTTTCGCTAGTTTTTTTGTCAAAAGTAAAAAAAGGTTTGCGAGGACGGTCACTGAAGTTCTGATGAAAAAAAATACCTACATTGTGGCCTCTATTATCGCAACCTCCACACAACAGCCCCCCACTATGTGCCGAATATCGATCGGTGTAGCGCACGATAATAGGGGCCGCAGTGTATACTACTCTGAATGCAGTCAGAGGCGTGAAAAAACGAACATTTTCAATAATTTTTTCTTTTATAGTAATTAAATTTGTTTTACAAAAGTGGTTACACAGACTTCCTATGTTATATTTTAACTTGACTTGTACAAATTTTCAAAGAAAAGTATTGATTATTTATAAAAATATCGTCATCTTTGTCGGAGCCCCTTCGGCATGTAGTGCTTTGCGGTGACCATCATAAAATTTTACTGGATCATCTGAAATAAAAAAAAAAAACCAAAAAAAAAATCATTAGTTTAATAATAAATCTAGTCCTTAATCGAAGCTTTTTTTTTCAGAAATACACAAAATGGCGTCTTCCGACAGATAACTTTCGATTTTCGACCAAAAAATCGCTCGTTTGTTGTTTAAAAAATTAGAAATTTTAAACAAAAATGAAAATCCTTCGATTAAGGACTAGTTTTGAATGCTATCAATAAGCGCACCAAATTTCATCAAAATCCATGGAGTGGTTTTTGAATTATAGTGGTCACCGACTTGAAAAACATAGTTTCGAGAAAAACGCGTTTAATGTTTTCCGATGTGGATACGGTATTATGTGTTCGTAAAATTTTGAGCTCAATCGATGAAACTAAACTTTTTTCATGTATTTTGATCCGCTGAATCCGAATATCACAATTTTTTGCCGCAAAGTCGAGCATTGAATTGTTTATAGCCAATTGTTGAAACAATTTTTCAATAAATTAAAGTTTTTCGGGATGAATTATTTGAAAAAAAATATTTTGGGCAATTTTAAAACGAAAGTATTCACTATAAAATTTCGCTAAAGTTCATAGTTTTTGAGTAATACATTTTGGAAAATTTCTGAAAGAGTTTTCCAATTTTACACTTGATTTATGTATAGAAATACTAATTAAAAATTACTTACATCGAATCATCAATTCCTGGCCCATACAATAGGGCTTCTGCGGATGTGGAAGCTTCCAAAATATCAATTTGTTGTTGTCTTCGAAGCATTCTGCCTTCCCGGGTATTATCGTCGAAACCGGTTGCTTGCAGCTGCCGTCCGTTACCTGCCATGGAGACCCGCGCCCCTTCACTAATTGTGGGATACCCCGGAAACTATTTATCGGATTGTCTTGAAATTTTCCGGGAATATTTTCGAAACATCATACTTTAAGAAAATGTTTAAAAAATCGATTTTTTTCAATTCTGACCGTTTCTTTCAAAAATTCTAAGAGAAAGTATATACAAAAAAGAGAAAAAAAATTAAAACCTTGCTACGGAAAAATTCGAAAAAAATGTTTTTTTCTCGAAAATAAAGAAAGATCGATGTGAGGTGTCTCGATTTGTCATTCAGACGTTACTTTTCGAGCCCCCCTGTATAAAGACATGGGTACGATGCTCTTCCACCCTCGAGATTTTCGACCGAGCAGTCCAGCTCGGATCTCATCCCCTGCAGAGTCCTTGGGAATCCGTACGTATAGACGGTCACCATCTATATGTACAAAGAGGGTTGCGAAAGAGGGATGACGTGGGTGGGATGTGTGTGGATCGATCTCGTCGTTAGATCTTCGACACCGACGAAGCGTCGCGACGCCAACACCTGACACGTCACTCTTATTTCTCCACCCCTCTGATCGCCCTTTCTCGCCACCCCTGGCTCTTCTTTTTTCCTCCGCAAACGCACTATCTCCACCCTCGCTCAGTGACGCTCCTGGGAGCAAAAAATGCACAAAGGGCTCGACATAGAGAATATAACGAGTGGCTCGATCCGAAAGAAATTATCGGCTGCTCGTAAGAACGGGAGAAGCGTTTTCTCGACGGTTGCCGCTTGTCGCGCATCCCCACCAGACGCTGCCGGCAACACATAGCCAATTTTCGGGACGGCTGCGAAGGGAACGATTGGCTCAGGGGGGAAGAAAAATGTGGAGAAATTGAGATAATTCGAGGATGAGTCGAAAATTCAATTTTAAACTTTTTTCTCGGTTTATGCAGTAACGAGGAATCGTTGAGTTTGCACGGATTGGCGATTTTATCGAACGTATAATAAAATAAATTGCCATCCACGGAGAGAGAGGATTCCAATCTCGAGGGAGATGCCTAACCCAATAACTTCGCTTTTCCAATGTCACGATGGCAAACAATCGAGTTGAATCAAGACGAGCAATTCATGCGCATATTTGCCCGTCAGTCACGCAATGAAAAATCATCCACGAATACTCCATCGATCTTGGGATTTTCATCGCGAAGGCCGCGCCGTTCGTTACTCGCCAACGATAGGAACATTCTTTCTGTATAGCTTGGCCGAGAAATTCGTTTCGATCAATTAAAAAAATATATTATTAAATTATATTAAATTTATTGTTGTAAATTTTATTTTATTTATAAATTAAACATGTATTATTAAATTTATGATTAAAATTTGTATTGTGTTTATAAATTTAAAAAATTATTATTAAATTTATGATTATAAATTTTATTTTATTTATAATTAAAAATTTATTATTTAATTATATTTAAAAAAAAGGCTGGAAGCTGCGGATCGCACAGGCGCTCTTTGTACCTTCGATATTCGATGCTCTCGGCTGGATATTGTTCTTTTGCGCGTCAGAGCACGAGTAGGGCATTGGATTGCGAGTTCTTGCGAATACTCCGTACTGTGAGGGATACGCGAGACTATTGTACCTTGGACTCTCCGCGAGTTTATTGTCATTCCATGGGGCATTGCGGCTCCAATCGACTCGGGAGTCTGACGACTTTTCTTCATTTGTCTTTTTCTTACTCTGAGCTCTCAGCGACGGTGCGGGGAAGAATGTTCGGTGCCTGTCATTTCTTTGGGGTCGAAGCTTGCAAGGCTGGAAGGTAATGAGATTTTCCTTCGGTTGGTCGATGTTTTCATAGACTTTGGGCCACGAAAATCACTGGAACGATTGTAAGATTCTTTTTTGGACCCTAGCGGTTTAACTCTACAAGAAATTTTTTGAATATTAACATAAGGGAAATATAGAATAGTATTTGAGCTGCATTTTTAAATACAAACGTAGCACCTTTGACTCTGGAATTGGTGGACTTTTTTGGAGACAAGGGCAAATATATATTTTTTGAAATAACGAATTGAATTAACTCCATGCACAATATTTGTTTCTTTTTTGTTATTATACTAATTAATAAGATTCGAATAATAATAAAAATATATTGTGTTAATGTAATTAAATATAATTCGTGGTTAAAAAAAAATTATTTGCGTTTTCCCTCTAAAAAATCTACAAAGGCCAAAATAAAAATAAAAAACGAAAGTTTCGGATAAAATGCTTATCCGAGAAGAAATCAGTTGATTATTAATTGTCTGTGAACATTTTTTTCTATTTTTTATTAGTAATATTTAAAAAATATTTTTTCGCTTTTATTTTTAATAAAAATGGCAAATAATTATCCGAAAGATATTAAATATCAATAAAAGTTAAGAAAAAAGAATCGTATTTGTGTTGTATTTTAAAGATCTAAATTGAACATCATTGATTTAGAACTTTCGGATTTCTTAGAAGAAAAAGTTAAATTTTTAGAAAACCACAAATTAAATATACACAATGTACAATGTCACATAGAACATTTCACCATTTTTTTCCTAACTCTTTTTAACGTCGCCAGAATTCATTCGAATTTTGTTTTTTACAATCCCCAAGCAAACGCGTCCAAACTTTTTTATATTCTCGAAAACAAGGGTGAATTTTTCTCACATTAACAAATCTCAAATTAACCAATAATAAAATTAACACAATGCACACTGTTACGTACAGCATTTCACAATGTTTATCCTAACTTTTTTTTAACAAAACCCAAACAAATTCAAACAAATTTTTTCATCATGAAAAACCGGTCAATTTTTCTCAAATTAACCTCGAATTTCATTAAAACCGTCAATTATATAATTTTAGGATTTCTTAAAAAACAAAAAACTCAAATTTTTATAAAAGCACATATTAAATTTGTCACAATGAACACTATTACGTCCAACATTTCACCACTTTTTTCCTAACTGTTTCGACATTGCGAGAATTTTTTCAAACTTCATTTGATATAAAACCCAAACAAACTTTTCAACGTCCTCAAAACGAAGGTTAATTTTTCTCAAGTGAAAAGTGAAAAAATCAATATATAAGCAGAAACGCGTTATCAAAATGAGAAAAAAAATTGATTCCAGTCGCTGGATTCCATTGCACACTTTTGCAGACATCAATGAAATCGACCCACGAAAAATCCAAAGAACTGATTTTTTCACTGGAATTTCCTCGAAATTTCGAAAACCTCAAAATCGCAAGCGAATTCGATGGTAAACATAGCGTATCCGTTGATTCTGGCTGGAGAACATCATATACATTTTGCCTGGGGTTCACGGTAATATGAATTGTAATACGGCACAGGGAGAGCATTCCAGGTGCAGAATATCAACAATATTAAGGCAACGCTGCTCGGGAGGTCTTTTGAAATGTGCCGTGGATGTACCGGCTTCTCTAGGACGATAAATTCCTCGCCCGAATACACCACTGCAGAGTCATTAAAGCGTAGTACGTAAATTGCAAAGGGCGATATCAACGGTGCGTCCACAATCGCTAGTTTCTTTCCCAACCAGTTGACTGTATCCATTTTTTTCCCTCTTCCATTTCTCCCTCTGTTGCTTTGTCTATACCGATTTTTTTTACGCGCACGACATCGCGGTCATTTTCCACGGGCGTTTCTCACGACGGCGTACACCCTCCCGGTAATGCCTACGATGCAATCATCCCTCTCCCGCTCTTACAATCTCGCGCACTGTATATTTTACTTTCTCGTTCTAGACTTACCCAGGTATAACGAGGATAAAATATATTCTCGAGTGTACACGCGTTTATTAGACGCAAACTTTTCTCCCTTTCGTTTTTCTTCCTTTTTTTTCGCCGTTGAGGAGTTTCGAGAAAAGCGGATGGTATGAAAAACTTGACCTCTCGTACTCCTCGTATAAAGTTTCGTATATTTCCGGGCAAGATATTTCGTTTTTTTCTCGCGCATGTGCTCCGAGTGGAAATTTCTTCGCTGTGGCTGGATAGTTCATCCCTCGCGGGGTCGCGGGGTTGAAATTCTTTGCACTCGGCAATAACTCGCGCAATTGACACCGATTGGGCATTTTTTCCCCTTGGTGAAAATCTTTGTCTTGAAAAATAAAATCCCGCAAATTGCTTCGGCGTCGATTGAAATTTCGAGGAATATAATCAGCAGTTTTTTTTGTCGATTTTGATGTTTTTTTGCGCCGATCGTGCAGCGCTATCATTTCCGTACAATTTCACGCAACCCCCATCGGAGGGTGGTGGTTGAGGGACAAAATTAAGTTGCTGAGAGGACAACGAAAAGAGGATTTCGTTGGTCTGCGGAAGCAGATCGGCAATGGCTATTCACAGGCGGAAATACTCACGCGTAGCCTCCTGTGATCCCCGAGGGGTTGAGATGACGAATACTCGTCGTAATAGGCTTTATACTCGTCGCCTTCCATCGCCCGGAATGTCAGGGCTCTTCTCGACAGTCTCTCGCGAATGAAAAGCGATGACGACGTAGTTTCGATGAATCTGATCTTACGTTGAAACAGATCCAGTTACCTTTAAAAAAAATAATAAAAAAAAAACAACAGCGGAGATTAAACCGTGACGCGATGGCTGAATTTTCGAATCTTGTACTGGGGATGGAAAAATTGTTCTTTTAAATCTGAATAACAAAAGAAGCGAACCTAAATACAAAATACAAGTGCAAAAAAACCTAAACATTTATTTGTGTCTGTAAAAAAATCGATTTGTGGCCGTAGAAACTCAAACAAACGCCAACATTTATTTGGGTCTGTAAAAAAACGTCAATTTATGACCATAAAATACCGAACAAATCCGAACATTGAGGAGTCTTCTCACTTTAGACGCTAAAAAGGGCTATTTTCATGAATTTTTTGATAGGTTTATATTATAGACATTGATATAAAAGTTATTACACTTAATAAATACACTTTCGAAATACTTTAAAAAAAATGTTATGTATTTATGTAACCCAAACAAACTTTAAACGCGTTTTTCTCGAAGCAACGTTTTTCGACGGCTTGTTGATAAAATCTTCGAAACTACTGAACCGATCCTTATGAAATGTTCACCACATATTCTTTACAACTATAGCTATAGCGCATAACAAGGATTAAAAAAAATTATATTGACTATTTGTTTTGCCAAAAAAGGTGAAAATAAAACTTTTTTTTTTCGAAAAATGTTCGCCATTTTGGTATTTTTGTTTATATAAAAAATCGTATGATACGCGCTATAGCCATTGACATACTGAATCTAAAACCGTTTGATTTTTTTTGTTTCGGATGATCCATCTCCGAGATTTCATCAACAGCGCAGATCTACAATTTTTTTGGGACATTTTTTTGGGACATTTTTTTTAAATTTATTTCGAAAGGGTATTTATTAAGTCCAATAACTTTTATATCAATATCTATAATATAAACCCATCACAAAAAATCATGAAAATCGCCTTTTTTGGCGTCTAAACTGAGAAGACCCCTTAAGTTGTGTCTGCAATAAAAAAAATGTATGTAAGGCTATATAGAATTTCTCCAAAATTAATACGAAACCGAAACAAACCGATGTTTATTCAAAAAATGTATAAGATGTTTATGAAAAGCCTGGATTTTTATTCAGAAATATATTATAAATAATGGCACCCAATGTTTGCATTCAAGCTCAAAAGATTCCGTGAATAAATTCATACCTTCGTTATTATATATCTTCAGATGTTACGAGATTGTTCAGTTTCGACGAATTTGATCTTGCGTTTCAACAGATCGCGTTATTCAAAACAAACAAAAAATAGAAAAAACAACCGTGAAAATTAAAACGTGACGTGGTTGCTGAATTTTCGAATTGTGTACTGGAAATTGCTGTTCTTTTTTTTAACGTGAATAAAATATGAAACAAGCCCACAAATTTATTTATGTCTGTCATAAAAATCTTGTTTAGCCGTACAAATCCAAACAAACCCAAACATTTATTTGTGCCTGTAAAAGAACATGAATTTTTGGCTGTGCAAATCCAAATGAACGCAAAAAAAATTGACGTAACCCTATACAAAATGTATCCAAAATAAATACGAAACCCAACCGAACCAATATTGATTTAAGAATGTATAGGATGTTTATAAGAAAACAGCTGGGAATTTTATTTAAAAACATATTTATAAAGAATTGCCCCAGATTTTGCATTTGCATTTTGCATTTGAACTAAAAAGATCGCATGTATGAATTTACACCTTCGATATTTTGTATCTCCAGATATTACGAGATCGTGAGGGACGTGAGACCGAACAAAGGTACGATATTAAAGTCCTCGGTGGAGTACATAAAGCTGCTGAAGAACGAGATAACGCGAATGAAACAGAGCGAATCTAGGAACAAACATCTCGAACACCAGAACCGTAGATTATTGTTGCGCGTTCAGGAGCTCGAGTTGCAGGCCAAAAACAACGGGCTACCTATTACGGACTTCAATTGGGCGTCAACGTCCGTCGGTATTGTCAACTCTTTTCCCAGGATTAAACACGATCGACGGAAAATCAACGTGAGTTTTTATTCTCCTTATCACCAACTTCTTCCATTCGCAACACGTTTCCATACCATGGCATTCATTGATTTCCATCAGCACCCAATCATGGTGAAAAAATGACCCCAATCATGGCACGAATCCCCCGTCAGTCTTCTTTCGGAATGATATCTTTTGGGTCAAAGTTTACGCGGATTTTCCCAAAAATGGCCATGTTTTTGTGCATCCCAACCGTGTTGATCCCGCATTGACATACTCAACAAGCAAACCTCCTTCCCTCTATTCCCCTGAAGATACAATTGGCGCCTCCACAGCAGCCAGCTAGCCGGTAGAAAAGATTGTCGTGTAAAAAAAAGTGGGGTCACTGCGCAAACACTTGGAGATACCTTCGAGCCCTTTGTGGATTGTCCCACTCGAGTTGCCCGCCGCTTGTAAACTTTTCTGTTTTCTGTCAACCACGACGTCGAGATCGTAACGTTGAGAATTATCGTTGCAGATAAAAGTCTCGCGCTAGTCAGCCTCTTTCGAGTCTGTATCCACGGTTTTGTTTGCACTTCGTGTAGCACGAGCAGACTCTCATCTCGTACGCGATTACAATAAATATTCCACCAAGATATAAGGACCACCTGACATATATATGTATTTTCGAGATTATATTTCTCCCGGTGGATAGTGGAAACTGTAAATATCTTCAGAAGTCGAGATTCCCGAGCCACGTGGAAGTAATACTTCCTCGAGGAGCGCGCTTTCTTCATTATTTTCCCGTAATCTCAATCTCGTACCTCATTATCTCCGGAAGAGGGATGAACTTGCTTTTGAAAAATAAAACATCGCCAACGTGGAGAAACGTAAAAATGGACCAAAATAATTGCTCTCGCATCCTCTGGTTCTCTTTATCTTTGGTCGATTGGTCGAATTTCTTCCTATGGAAGACCCGACGACTTGGCTTTCCTGTGACTGAAAAATACCATGCCTGGTAACTTGCTCGTTTCCGGAAACTTTAACCAGGTTTGACTAGAGATTGGAAAGACTGCGGCTCTAAATTCTCCTTCGTCCAATTTCTCCGCGCAGTACCTGCAGGAGTTTCGAGAAAATCCGAGGAAAAACCAGCTGTCTCGTCCTTCCGGACCATCCCGTACATTCCTATTCCCGTTCGGGATTTACTTGGACGAAAGACGACGAAGACTGAGCAAAAAAGGGGCACAGATCTCGTCAATGTATTCTTCCGGAAATGTTATTTTCCAACTACTTTCCCCGAAGCAATTTCCCGTGTGTTTCTGCGCCGCTTTACACGTTCCCACTGATGTTCCTTCCGGCCTTTCATTCCGCTGTCGTTTTCCTTGGCCAGCAACCAAGCCGCGGCGGCTCAATCGTTCGTTGCTCGATCATTCGCTTCATCAGCCGAAGGCACAGGGTTCCTTTTGATTCGGGGGGTGGCTGTTTCAGCAGATGCCGGACGTGGTGACCGAGGAAGCACTGAGCATGGCCCAATTCGAGGATCTGATGGAGGACGACGCTGGTGGCCCGGTACACGGTGGTGATCCGATGCTGTCGTCTCCGCACCTACCACCCTTGAGCCCACCGGCTCCGGCTTGCCATCATCCATTGCCCGACGAGGACACCCTCGGTAGCCTAGCTCTTACCACCTCCAATTCCTCCACCTCCGACATGGACATAGTAGCGTAGCCACGAGACTTCCCTCCTCTCCACCAATCACAGGGAGGAATGTCTCGCGTCCGTATGTTCCCCATTCCCATTCCTGCTTGATACTTCGCCTCGATCGTCCAACCTCGAACCACCGAGTCAAGTGACGAGACATTGAGGCAATTTATCCCACGAGATCAAGGATTACCGAAGCTGCTGGAGAGTAAGAAATGGGCTGATGGCTTAACGATGTTGCTGAAGTCTCGATGACATTGCTGGACTTGTTCGCTGGTGCTGGACTCGCTGAGTGGTAGCTGGCGGACACGAAGCAAACAGCCAAACATCCAACTTGGATGACGTCTTGGATGACGTCAAGCAGACAAAGCAGTATGATCGCGTTACGATTGGAACGTCATCGCATTGACATCAGTTACCTTCCGAGTGTTCCACCGCCCCGGTCATCTCCCTCAGCCGCTGTCCCGTTGTTGGGCTACAGGGGGAGACTTTCCGAACCCTTCGCTCGGACTGGAGCTCCTGAAGAGTCCTGGACTGGGCATGGGGTGGTGCGCAGTCGTGCATAATCCCGAAGACATCGGACATCGAGTGGTACTCGTGAAGGAACCCGGATGAATCGAGTGTACAACTATGGTGCCGGATGGCCAAGTACGTCGCGGGGATACGTCGCCCACTCGTACATCCCGATGATTGGAGGTCTCGGATCGAGATATCCTTCAGGGGCTCCTTCTCATACAGAACCGCGATCTCTTTCTTTTCCACGTTATTTTTCCATCGAGCCACTCGTCGCTGGTCGTCCTCCACACGTGTCCGGTGGACAAACGGAAATGTCCCTCTCGCTTCCTCTTCGCCTCGCGGGACTCGTCGAGACGTCGGAGGGATCTCTCTATCGAAGAGCTGGAAAAACAACCGAACGAACAACCAACACTCAGACTCCTCGAGAGATTCTCGCACGGTCAATCAACTACCCCACGAGGACCGTACCTACTACAGGTTTCTTCTTCCAGTTTTTATTTTTATTTTCCTTCAACGCATCGCGGTTTCTTTCATCACCGAGTCTTATCGGCACTGCTCGGCTGTCCCTGTGTCGTCATCGCGGCGAGATTCGGCGCGCTGGTCGTGCCCAAGATTGATCCCAGGACTGGATCAAGATTTCGTCATTCGAGGCTCGACAACCCTCGAAGCTCCTGGCCCAGTAACCCGACGTTCATCAGCAATCCATCGAACAACGCACCTAGACGCTTCTTGCCCAACCTCGCTGACGAGTCGTCGGATACGGGCGATGTAAATATTAAATAGACGCTCGTATCGTTCTTGGTCTTCGTTGGCTACGTCATCGCGGGACCTCGACGATCCTCGATGGAACACAGCGATAACTATAGTTCACCTGTACGCCGCAGGCATCCGGATGCGCATAGACGCGCTATCAGGGACGACTTCTTTCAGATGTTGAAATTGCTTGCTCAACGATAAAACCAGGAAGCGAACGCTCGAACATTGCTGAAACTCGTTGTCGATGCTCTGGCCTAGACAATCCGCGCCAAACAGCGCAACCCTCGGAATGGACCAATGTGCGTTTCAAACTACGTACACACGCAGTGGCCCGAAAAAACACGTCCGGAAGGAATATCCAGATGCCAATACATATCCGAAACATCCCCGTGTTTTACGATCTTTTTTGGGTTGCGAGGTGAAAGCACTTTTTTCTCCTTTGAGTATGTACTTTCGGCGAGATTTTTTTTACTTGTCTCGTTGGGAGGTGCAATGTTGAGCAATGAATACATTACCGCTTGAACACGATGAAGAGTAGATTGGGATGGAAAGTTGAAAAAATAGGTTTGACAGCAGGTGCTGAAGTTTAGATGAGAAAAAAAAATCGTACAGTGTGGCCTCTATTATCGGGACCTCCGATGATGCAACAGCCCCCCCACTATGTGCCGAATGTTGACCAGTGTAGCGCAGAGTGGGAGAAGCGGCGAACCCGAGCGTGAGGCTCGAAGCAGGCTAGGCAATAGGAGAGGGCTTTGAGGGGTATTGCGATATGCTACCCCAGCTGCGCAGAGTTGGCTTGAGTGGATGGTACGCAACCTCCATTTTTGCAAGTGTGGTGCGGAGCCCGTCCCGCCGCTGTGCCGATAATAGAGGTCGCAGTGTACTATACTGCGTTCAAAGAGAGAATGAAACTGCGCCGCGCGATTTTGAGCGGCCTTTGAGTCGGGTGAGAGTAGTGGGGATACTTTCTGCTCAGTATCGTATTGGGTCCTGCAACAACGTGGCAACGTGGAGAGGGTAAAGAGGGCGGCGCATTAGCAGGATCTGACCGTACCGGACGAATTTAGGTTCGGAAACCGATCGTTTTCTCGTTGAACGCGGTCTAAATGACTCCGGGCTGCTTTTGAAAACTTCTGAAAGAAAAGTACATACACAGAAGAGAAAAAAAATAAAGACCTATCGGAAAACTCGAAAAAAATAATGTTTTCTTTTGGAAAACTAAAAAAGTTCGTAGAGTGATTTGGATAGGTGTTGATACGAGACATCTAGATTTTC
>OX101784.1:58422052-58604552 GCA_944452715.1 Ophion slaviceki
GGCTCTGATCAGCGATCTAATTTTGTGGCAATGAAAAGCTTCGCCGAAACAGCACAATTTCCGTTGCAGGTCTTTGCGTTCCTAACGACCAAAGCGTCGGCAAAACTTTTGAGAATTGCATGAAAAATACTCACGCAATTTATTTTTCGTAGATTATTGTTACAAGTATTAACGAAGACGTTTACAGAATTTCGAGAAAAAATACATAATTGGCAAAAAATTATATGAATGCAAAAATCAATACAAAAATCGGGTAAATCGCACCCATATTTTTCGTGCAATTTACGAAAGTTGCGACGATCTTTGGGGCCTCCCCGAAACTCTCCGTTAAGAAGGGAGGGGAGGGGGTTAAGCAGCCGAAAATGGGCAAATTTTCAATTTTTTTTTTGTGTCGAAACTATTCATTTCACATGAGTAAAATTGTACGTACACATTATGACATATTTTAATTTGCCGTCAGTATTTTTTTAATGTTTGAAAATGGCGGCTCTACTGCACTTGCTTCAGAGACGGTTGCCGCCTGACTTGTTCCCCGGCGTACAACCTAGGCTCTGCTGCATTGATCTGAACCATCGGAGCCAAAAAGTTTTGTATTTCTAAGACCCACACGCTCCATGTGAACCAAAAAAATCCGAAGAAGGGTGAAAACCCAAAAAATGGTGCGTGTTTAAAAAAAATATATATTATTTTTCATGAAACCTTTACGGTAATATTTGTTGATGAAAAAATAGTGTTTCAAAAATAATGTCCAAGTAAGCTTAGGTTCACACAGACGGTGATTATCGTATCTAAAAGTGTGCAAACATTTTGAACGATCAATTAGATATTTTCTGTATTATCTTGTACGAAGTCCACGAAAGTTTCGTCTCCGAAGCAAGTGTCGTATATCCGCCATTTTGAAATATAAAAAAAGCAATTGAAAAATCAAAAGTCGTAGTAACACGAACCTCAAATTTTAGTCATGTAGAACAAATAGTTTCGATAACAAGAAAATCTTGAAAATCGGCTCTTCTTCGGCTGCCTGAAGGGACCCTAAAACAATCCGAAACAATGAAAAATCGGGAGCTCAGCTCCCGAGAGAACGGCATTGGGAGATCGGCACGTGCTCGTGATTTTATTTTTTTAATATTTCTCCGATCGATCGAGCTGCCCACATTTCGATCGGTCGAACGAGAAGGTGCGCGGAAAAAAATGCGAAGCTCCAGTCGCCGAGGAGACGTTATCGTTTGTATAGTTCAATTATCGAAGAAAAGCAATGGCAACAAAAAAAATCACACGTTACCCATTACGTACACGAAGGGAGGAGGAAACTAGAGCGAGATCGAAGCAACGACTCGACGTGGACGGGTGCGCTGTTATTCGTTGTGTAATTTTTACCGACGTTGATATAGACGGTAAGATTTTTCATGTGCATACGCATGTGTATGTATATGTGTATAGATTAAGCACCATAGAATATATTTTACGATTAAATTGTTACCGCAACGCGTCGATTTATTTCGATTGCGAGTTTGGCGATTGTACAAAGAAGAGAGAGAGAGAGAGAGAGAGAGAGAGAGAGAGAGAGAGGGAGGGAGAGAGAGAGAGAGAGAGAGAGAGAGAGAGAGAGAACGAAAGGGTAAAAGGGCTCGTAGCACCCTGAGCACCAACGTTGATCAATAAAAAAACAAAAATTAAACCTGCGAGCCGATAAAACGTATTTTCGGCCGGAAGTTCACCGCGTTATCTCTCGTCGACAGTTATCGCGTGTCGAGAGACCGGAAGCTACGTTCCCCGTTGAACGTTTCCTTAAGGCCTTAGGCCACTCTACAGGCCGAAAAAATAGGCTTTTTGGGGATTTTTTTTCATAAAAACTGCAAAATAAATCGAGATTACAAAAAGGGTGTTTATCGTACATATCAGTGACTGTAAACAATAATTTTTTTGAAGCGATAAATTTCAAAATGGCGGCTGTGCGGTCATCTCAAAACTGCATTTTTTAAGTTGGCCGGAAACGGACAATTTTCAACCGATTCACTTGAAATTTTGAATATATCTCGACAATTACATTGTCTATGGAAGTACGTAGGATTTTTTTACATTGCATAGTTCATTTGTTATTAACAATTATCCGACGATTTTTTTGGAAAGTGAAAAATTTGCTTAAAAAATCGTCAGATAAATGTTAAAAACAAATGAACTATGGAATAAAAAAAAATCCTACGTACGTCCATAGACAATGTATTTTTCAAGATATATTTAACATTTCAAGTGAATCGGTTGAAAATTGTCTGAGTTATGTTTTCGGCCAACTTAAAAAATGCAGTTTTGAGGTAAACGCTGCACAGCCGCCATTTTGAAATTAATCGCTTCAAAAAAATTACTGCATACAGTCACTGATATGTATGATAAACACATTTTTGTAATCTCGATTTTTTTGTAGTTTTCCTGAAAAAAATTCCCAAAAAGCCTATTTTTCGGCCTCTAGAGTGGCCTGCCCCTTAAACGGGACACAGAAATCCATTCTGTGCGAAAGAAAAAAATCAAAACGAAGCGTGCATCTTCTGAGCGCAATGAGAATTTTCCTCGTGTATCCCCAATTTTTTCGCCTGATTCAAGCCCCGAAATGTCAAGTTTTTTTTGTCACGATCTTTTTCAGAGGTCTGCGAAAAGCAATATTTTTGACAATAATTAAGGTGAAAGGGAGGAAATATTCGTTGCACCTCGAGGATGCAAACCACAGCGGGAAAAAAGGCAAGTTGCAAATGTGAGAGGGAAAACGATACGAACAAACAAAGAAAAACAAGAAGTATCGTTACCAGATATACAATGTGAGTTTTTATTTTCATCGTCAGCCAATTTCCCGACACTCCCGCGCATGCATACAGGTACGAGTAAGCTGGAGGAGCACGTGCGCCACGACCTCATTTTCGCTGCAAAAACCTCTCTGGCTTGAGGCTTCCACGACCACGTAATAGTTGCTCCACTTTCGTGTTCCTACGGACCCCTGCCTCCCTCTCTCTCTCTCTCCCTGGCTCTCCTAAAGCCTCGTTTTTCTCCTCTCCCTTGCCGTCCAGCCTGTGCGCCTGCTTTTTACCATAATCCCTTCTTTCGACGGTAACGAGCGATCACGATGGAAGGAAATGCAATTTGCCGTATCGCCGGACCGAAATGGCTTTCCCGGATGAGTTCGGCCCCGCGTGCTGGTCCGATCGGTACAACCGGCGGCTGTATGGTGTTGACCTCACGGTCATCACTGACCGTTGTAATTAATACTTCGCTAACAAATGCCCTTTTTATTCGACGTTTTTTCGCTTCGTTGCTCGAAGCGGGCGACCGTTTTTCTCGTTCCTCTCGCAATTTCGATAATACGATGTTATTCGAGGATACCTTACCAAAACACGATAAATTGAGGTTATGGGCCTTGAGGGTCGAATTCGAAAAATCATTTTCACGTCTAGAGGACATTTTTATAATTGAGAGATATCGCAGTAGTATCTCGTCGCAATGTCGATAAATTGAGGTCAGGGCAAGGTCTAATGACTTGAGGTTGAGACAAGGGCAAAGCTGGTGATTTGTGGTGAGGACGAATTAAGGTGAGGGTAAGGTCAAGGCTTTGAGCTCGATAAATAGAGGCTTTGTGAGCACTTCAACCTCGCTGAACGAGGTCGGACGTTCTTGCCGGAGCTTTTGAGGTCGGACGAGGTCTCGACGTCAAAAAATGAGGCCTTGTGAGTCTTGAAAATGATAAATTGAGGCCTGGCGAGGTTTGAAGGTCGATAAATTGTGGGCTTTTGGAGGTATTGTTCTTGGCAAATTGGGGCCTGGTGAGGTCTTAACCTCGACCAATTGGGGCCTGGTGGAGTCTCAACCACAATAAACTGCGGCCTAGCGAGGTCTCCACCGACAAAAAATTAAGCCTTGAGAGATCGCAAAGTCGATAGATTGAAGCCTGGCGAGGTCTCAACCTCGATAAATTGAGGCCTTGAGAGGTCTTACGCTGAATAAATTGGACCTGGCGAGGTCTCAACCTCATTGAATTGAGGCCTTGCAAGGTTTCAACCTTAGTAAAGTGGGCCTCGGCAGTCTTAACCCTAATTTCTGCCTTCCTGACCTCAAAAACTGAGATTACGACGACGCAAGGCCCACATTGAGAACAGCAGCGTTCCTTACACACAAACATCATACCGCTCGTCCTCGTATCGTGATGGACGTATTTGTAATTCCACAAGCGGAAATAGAACCTCAATTTCCGTCGAGTTCAAGCTTGGCTTACCACAAATCAAGCATCACTGGGGCTTGGGAAAGAAATTCTGAATGTCGCGCCTACATCGCAATTCTAGCTCGTGCTGTCTATCTCGAAAAAGATGTGACAAATTAAGAATGGGGTTTGGGATTTTTTTAATTTAACTTCAAATTGTAAGATGTCGTTTTTACTTGTTTGGGTCTTTTAGATTTTCCCTAGCGCCAAGTTTGTTCAAGGTACGAGCTTTTCTTGCGTTCTCATTGAACGATGGTCCGTGCGATTAACCGAAGCTGAGATTGCGTCTGCTTCATAAGCGGTTCTCCGGTCTTGCGCTCGCAATAGTACGAGTAAGGTGGGACTATAGCTGTATGGGAGTTTATGGCACACGGGTCTCTAACATCGCAAGTACCGAGTTTCCTCAGCCTTCCGTATTAATACGTGCACTCGCTACAACAAGCCCCTGTGGCTATTAACCGCTCGAAATCCTGAGGGATATTCGACGGTCTCGACGGGATAGAGAGAAAGAGAGAGAGAGAGAGAGAGAGAGAGAGAGAGAGAGAGAGAGAGAGAGAGAGAGAGAGATCGTTTTAGCCGAGCTGCCTAGGTCCTGCGGGATAATGTGGATGCAGTTATTGACCCCCTAACGACAGCCGAAGAGATACCGTAAATGATCGACTCTCTCGCCAGCAGCAATTGCAATAATCACTTGTTCATCGACGCTCCACCGTAAGACGATAATTAAACAAAAAATTGTCTTAATTTCCACCAAAAGTAGCGGATGAGCGGTCGGTGTACGGATTCACCGATTACCCGGGGCCAATACTTGGATGGGTGACCGCTTAGCCGTGCGCCGTGTACCGAACAGCATGTTTACATTAGCAATGCAAATGGTGAAGTGAGTGTGAAGAGGAAGTGATAAGGTCGTGAAAACCCGCAAGACATGCCTAGGAACGTGGATAAAAAGTTGGTTGATTCATTTTCGTGGGTTGTTTTTTCGTATTTTCAATTTTTTTTGTATTTTCAAATCACTTTTTTTCGTAATCTTTTTTTCGCATTTTCAAATCACTTTTTTCGTATTTTCAAATAGTTTTTTTCGTATTATCAAATCACAAAATGTTTTTTTTAAGCTCGGCATCGTGCATGAATTGTTTGAATTTGTCGAAAAATTAAAAAAATACTTCGGCCGACTAAAACATTTTGGTTTTGGAATTTTCTTCACTAACGGTCGTCGTTTTTTAAAAATTTGCTGTGATTTTTTTTTGTCAGCCAAATTTCTCTCTCTCCCTCTCTCTCTCTCTCTCTCTCTCTCTCTCTCTCTCTCTCTCTCTCTCTCTCCCCCTAAAGGGGTCGTTGAAGGCTGCGGAGAAAATACCTTCGCAACATACGAGCGAGAAACGACGGGTTTTTTCTCTCCCCGGAAAACTCTGAACTTTGCCGCTCATTAAAATAAAGTAAGCGAGTGGAAATTTGTTCAACAGCTACGCACATACGACTCCAATTAATTGCTCATTTGTTTCACTTTCATACGACAATTCATCACGCGAATGCTTTTGATTGAACCACGCGCCAAAAGTGCTTGATAATTAAAACTTTAGCCGTGGGTATTTTGACATTCTCCTTCTTCCTTTACTCTGCCACCCCCGCCCTCCGCCCTTCTCTTTCTGGAATACTTTTTTTCGATCCTTTTGCTTGTTTAGTCGGGTAAAAATCTCAAAAAGCAAGAGAGTTTCCGTGTAATTTTGTAGTGGTAAGAACGACGAGGCGTCTAACGATCGCGTTCCACTAATGAGCGAATTATTCTTCGGCAGAGGCTATTCCGCCGTGACGAGTGTAACGATGAAAAGGAACATTTCGAGTTCCGTTGCGTGGGCGCGAAAAAAGTGCATTGGAAATAGTTCAGATGTGTTCTACGGGGGATTCAATTTTCCAATGGAACATAGGTCAGCGACAAATAGACTATTCCCTTAAGGGAGAATATCGGTCTAGTGCCGGAAAAAAGTGAATTTTGGGATAAAAAAATGGATACCCAGTTGATAAAATGAACATTTCTGTTAGTGGCGTTTATTCTACATATCGTCAAGTAGCTTTACGAATTTTTTCACAAGATTTTATAATAAAATGGGGGCGCGGAAACTGGATGCAGCGAGTCACCTCTGATCGATGGTGCCCTGCGGTCGTCAAGAGTTCTCCTCTATTTTTTTACCGGGAGCGAAAATTCAATATATTCCGAGTTCTAGATAAGATTTGCCTTCAAAGTACGTAGGGAAATCTAAAAATATCGCTTTCGCATAAAATAGTGCAAGTTTGAAAATAAAACATTGTTTTCTATGAAAAAATTGCCGAATATAATTTTATCGGAAAAAGGTATTCAACGTGTAAAAACACCGGCCCGTACTTCGTTGTCAAGTGTTGTTGTAAGGTTCGAAAGGAAATTTCAAGTCAATCGATAAAGATTTCGCGATTTAAGGGGCTACATCTACCTAGAGGGCTGAAAAATGGCCATATTTCGAATTTTTTCTGGTTTGATGAAAAAGAAACGCATTTTTTATAAATACAAAGGGATATATATTGAGCGGGTTAGAAAAAAAATACAGAAAAACACCAAAAATATGGCGGCCGGCAGATGATGAAATGTTTTTCGCGACGCTCCGCGGTTGACAGTCTCCAGCTTAAACGGTTCATCCGAAATCTAAAATTCGAACGGGTTATTTAAGTTAATAATAAATACAAGTCGTTTACGATCGTCGATCCTCGAAATAATATTTTTTAACAACGTGGCGACGAATATACAAAAATAACAACGAACTCGAGCACACAAAATCTATTTAACGGAGACTTTGTCCTTGGAGTGCCATATTTCAGGTGTTTACATTTTATTTTTTTTAAAGGAAACGAGTAAAGCTTTTTGAGTGCGGTTTTTTTCTTGCTTTTATTCATGATAAACAGAACGTTAAAAAAAATTTTTTTAATAAAAAACCAAAATGGCGGCCGTTGCAGCTCCGCGAAAACAGGTCCTCAAATCGCGGGAGGTAAACGGCTGACATCACTGCCCCCTCTTTGTTGATCTGAAACACAAATTCAAAGCATATTATCAATCTGTGACCCTTTGGTCATGGAATGACGGATGGGTTTTTCGTTTAGTACAAATTTCGGAAAATGGCGGCAATTAAAAAAAATCGAATTTTCACGTTTTTTTCGCATAAAAAGATAAATAATAAATGCAAAAATGTATCTATCGAAAAAACGATCCGTCATTCCGTGAAGACATATTTTCTGAGTATGCTCTCCAAATTTCAAGTCGATATGTTAATTACAGCGGTCAGGAGAATGTCAGCCATTTTTAAAAACGTGTTTTCGAGAAAAACGCGTTTAAAGTTTTGTAATGTGTTTACACAAATGTGTTTATAATTACCGCTAATCGGCAATGCCTGGTCCATAGAGGCATCCCTCCTCTTCTTCTAGCTGCTCATGTTGAGCTCAAATTGATTTTTTGAAAATTTCAAGGACAAAGTCTCCCTTAAAAAGTCGTCATTTTTACGTAACTATTGAAAAATAAAGATCAATTTTGAAAAAGTGACATCGTCAACGACCTTTGAATGTTTCTCACCGTATCTCCTGTCAATTTGAAAACGATCCATCAAGTGCTTCTCGAGATATCATGTCCACCGACTTTGAAAACAGGGTTTTGAAAAAAACGCGTTTAAAGTTTGAAGTATGGTGATGCTACCGCTCGCCCAGCCGACAGTTAGAAGCTGTAGCTCATTCAACTTTAGGAATATTTCAATAAAATTTTCAGGGAATATGACTATAGGGTGATACTGTTGAATAAAAATATTTTTTTTTAAAGTCATTCTTTTACTAACCTAGGTGGATGTAGTCCGTTAATGTGGCCGGTCGCAGGACACTATCGGACAAAGGTGACTCGTTTCATGCAGCTTCAGCGCCGCCGTTTTGTTGCAAAATCTTTTCAACAAATTTGTAAAGATACTTGAATATATTAGTACAGTCGCACAGTAGGAGAAAAGCCCAAAAGCCTGGCCAAAACCTCAAATGACCTTTGACGGGAATGAAAATTGGCTTACAGGGGTTTTCAAGGTCGCTGATTACGAATCTGAAAGCCAAATTATCGTAAACAAAATGGCCGATCCAATATGGCTGACATGAATGTTAAAAAGTTGCCAGATGTCGACAAAAATTGGTATTTACGGGTTTTCAAAGTCGCTGATTACGAATCCGCAAGCCAAATTATCGTAAAAAAAATGGCCGATCCAATATGGCCGACATGAACGTTAAAAAGTTACCAGATGTTGACAAAAATTGGTATATACGGGTTTTCAAGGTCGCTGATTACCAATCCGATATCTATTGTTTATAACTTGCAACAAAGAGCTTACAGCAAATTGTTATAAACAAAATGGCCGAGTATCCTGCTAAATAGATAAATTAATATATTTTAAAAAATCATCATAATAAAATAAACGTGAACAGTGTATTCTACGCAATTATTATTTTTATTTCCAAAATACATACGGAACGTTTCTAAAATAGAAAATTTTATTCTTAATCAAAATCGTAATCGGAGTCGGAGTCGGAGTCAGAATCATTATCCGAGTTTGTATCTATTACAACTCCCGGCGGCACGGCTTCAATCTCGGCGCAAAATTCGTCTGCTGCAGCAGTCACTTTAGGAGCGATCAACATCGCTACAGCTTCCGGCGACAAACTCTTCAGCTTCTTCTGTGGTAGTCTTCTGACACTTGAAATGTACGGATCAGAAGTAACTAAGAGCCGATGAAAAACATCTTCCATAGTTTTAACCCTGGAACTTTTTCGCGCAAAATCTTCTCGATATCGTTTGATGTCTTTGTTTCGAGCTTCCTGAGCATCTTCGGATAATTGGTCGATTGGTAATAGAGCATGAGTTATTATCACTGGACCATGAATTAATAGTTTGTGCACCGAAGTAGGCATGGAGTACCAAGGGTATAATGCAACGGTCTTTCTTGCCGTTTCAATAGCATACTGTTCAAATCTTTCACAGTTTATCTCGTGGCCACACGATATAACTTGTAGGATTACGTACAAGCGTTTAATAACTTCTTCGTTGACCCCCGTTATCGCAGCGGAAACCGTCGAATTTTCAAAGAATCGCCGAGCTGTGTTGCCATCATTGCTGCTGCCGTATCCAGGCTTTGGGCGATCGATATTTAGACCCAATTGCTTCTTGAATCCTTCTTGAATGGCCCTCTTGCGTTCCTGGGTAATTTTTTTTCTTCGGCACTTCGAGCTTGCCATTTTTTAATGCCGAGTTTGTAAGACACGTGTAAGCAATACTCGAAGCACCGTATCCACGCATGCAGCGTCGACAATCCGAACTTCAAATTTGTTTCATTGATTTCCCTTTGCAATACAGTGTCGATGGCATTAAAATCTTTGCTGGTTGCTCCACACAAATAGCACCGTTGAGCAGATTTCGTCAATGATACAGCGTTGCAAACTTTACCATCTATCATGGTGAACAACAACTTGTACATTACGGAGATTTCTTTTCCATCTATTACACTTTCGAATGGACGAAGTGACTTTATTTGTTCTTCAACAATTTGGACTTCATTAAGTGTTGACTCTGTGTCTTCGCGTAGAAACAGTAGTCTAAGCGGTCTACAAAATCGTGGAGACGAGGGTCTGGGGTTCTTCCAAACAACTATTTCTTCCTTCGATTGTTGATCATAACACACGAGTTGTAATGGCACGACTGAAGTAAAGAATATATGCGCATCAGATTTGCTGTCATCACTGAACGTCTGCTTATATTCACTTTGCCCAGAACTTCCATCGCAACCCCACTTGCAAATCAAGTCCATTTTACGAACATTATCTGGAGTCAATCTTTGAATGAGTACATTTTGGACGAGTAAAATACGTTCAACTGTATGATCTAATAGTGCCTGTAGTTGGACTTCTGCACTACTCTCTGTAATCCTGATTGCATCACGTGGTGGATAACAACGCTTTTTTGCTTTCATCACTTTTTCGTAAGACGGATATAGCTTACAGTTATTTTCCTTCCCTAATCTTCTCATTCCCTGGTAAGTACTCTTGGAGAATTTATATTCAATCATAGCGGAAAGTGCAGCCTCTTCGGATAAAGTAATTTCATCCGTTGCTGAGTAAGCTTTACGATACTTGGAAGCTCTTAAAGGACTCGTCATTGTTACGTCCTTAATAACTTTTGCGGCGTCGGATTGTCCTGAAGAGCGAAGGCTCATCTGAGTAGCGTATGCTAACTCGACCGAGTTGAACGATGTACGAATATCTTGGGTCTTCCTTCGTTTAGATCTTTCACTGGACATTGTAAACTCAAGGGACGGGCGGCCGCCCGTATTACCCGGGCTTGTTACTACAGTGTCTGTAGGTGCGGCAAAACATACCTGCTTGCTAAGCCATTCACCGTTATTCTTGAAAAATACACAGGATTTTCTGTGAGCTTGTTGCCACCTCGTTCTCATTTGATTGAAGAGTATCGAAAAAGTCTGTTTCGAGTCCTCAGGCACTACAACTGTACGTCCGGTGTCCTTGGAAATTTTTTCTACCATAAATTCGATCAAGGAAGCGAATTTATCGGATAAATGCTCGCTGATTATCAGAAATACTTCTTTCCTTGTCAGCACCAATTCTTTGTAACCGGATCCTGTAATAAAGACATAAAATTGTAGAAAATTGGTGTTAAAGGAAAAGATAAAATTTTCAATTAATACAAAAACTTGAACAATGTACATTATTTTACCAAATAAATAACCGCAATAATTGAAATAATTTTAAGAAAATTAGACAGAAAATATTGACATGGATTTGGTTAAAATAAAGCTTTGCTTACTATATAATATATATATATTCAAATATTTTATTTGAATGTTATAACATTTCATTCATATTTAAGAAATTTTTATGTGGTTGATTTTAATATGTATATATATATATGCATACGTATATATCATAATTAAATCACAGAAAATTTATATATATATATATACACATACATATATATTAAAATAATTTATTTCAAGCGTATAACAGCCGTCTTGTCCGTTATGATGCTACTTCACCCATTCTCAGGTAGAGGCGCAGAGGCTGCTCAATAGTGCCGCGTGCACGCTCGGCTACCGCACGATGCGAAAAAAATCATAACGGACAAGACGCACGTTTTCCGCAGGTAACTCTTGTAAATTTCGAAAGCTTATACATTAAACTAAAGGCCGAGACTAGGAGCTTTGCAAAATGTGACAAAATATATAACTTTTCGGACCGTTGAAAATATAAGTTTTCAAAGTTATTCAATTTTATTTATGCCGAAGGCTATACTACATTTCAATCATTTATACATAAACTTTAGATTCAACCGATGTAAAAACATGTTCTACATACCTCCAGAAGTCGTATCCATGTTGCAGAATTGAAATTAAACCCGTCACTTTAAAGTTATGGGTTTTTGAAGTCAGCGTTATTTTCGTCTGTTCAGCGCGTGACACGTACACTCTTCACGAACACTAACTGCCAACTGACGCTGCGGCGCAGGTATACACTTAAAGGGCTTTCCCTTCCACAATAGAATGCAGTTACTAGTCCTCTACCTGAATGACTACTCAACTGACCCTATTTCGAAAATTTATTTTTTGGGGTTTTGGCCAGGTTTTTGGGCTTTTCTCCTACTGTGAGTCGTGCTGTATATTGGAATCGGAACCAATTAGAAGAAGGCTAGTTTTTTGACAGGTGATTTTGTAAGTGCCGCGGGTGCTAAATTGAAGTTTGCCTAAAAATCGGGGTGTAGGTTTTTTTTAGGGGATGAAAGGGGATGGGGGTGGATTAATGCCAAACTACAACATGAGGTCGGCGCCGGGAGACAAAATGTTCAGAAAAATCCGGGTTTTATTTTTGTCCACAGCGCCGAAGTCGTGGAAGTTTATTTTGGGGGTGAAATTTTGAAAAATCGGTTATCATTCGATAACTCTTTAGGAAAAATTCATATTTACAATTTTTGTTCAAATGGGAACGTTGTAGCCCTTGAAGAGATGCGTCGATCGGATATTTGATCATCCCTCTCCAATAATATCTCCACCCCCGAAAGAATTGTTGAAGGATAAACGAAAAAATTGTTTATTGAATAACTCAAAAACAATCTATTTTTCGGGGATCGTTTTAATGTACGAAATTTAGAGAATAATTTTCTCTATATTTTCGTTCTTATGGATCACCCATGAATTTTGCTTTTTCGGACCCCTCTCAGGGATTGAAAATTCAATATGAAATTCTGGGAAAACTATTGACCGAAAGTAAAGAGATACGAGTTTGGCACTGTGGACAAAAATGTAGCTGCGGGTTCAACCTACAAATTCTTCCACGGCGGCGAATTCGTGCCCTCAATAGTTTTCCCAGATTTTCATTTTGACTTCTCAACCTCCGAGAGGGGTTGGAAAATAAAAATTCAAGGGTGGTTCATAGAAACGAAAACATAGAGAAAATTATTCTCTACATTTCGTACATTTGAACCATAGCCGAAAAATCGATTGTTTTTGAGTTATTCAGTGAACAATTTTTTTGTTGTTGTATTTTAACCATTTTTTGGGGGGTGAAGATATTATCGGAGAGTGATGATCAAATACTCGATTGACGCGTCTTTTCAAGGGCTACAACTTTTCCTTTTGAACAAAAAGTGTAAAATTTTTTTCTAAAGAATTATTGAATTAAAATTGATTTTTTAAAATGTCACCCCACGTTTTCACCGCCAAAATGAACTTCCACGACTTCGGCGCTGTAGACAAAACTAAAGCCCGGATTTTTCTGAACATTTTGTCTCACGACGCCGACCTCGTAGGGGTTTTAGTTTGGCATTAATCCACCCCCATCTCCTTTCATCCCCTAAAAAACCCTACACCCCGATTTTTAGGCAAACTTGGATTTAGCACCCTTCTTCTAATTTTCTCCGATTCCGGGGTTTTTCAGCGACAGCGCGACTGTATTATGTGTATAGGTCGTCTCAAAATAATCTGACAATTTAATTTGTTAATAAAAGGTACTATTTATTTCAAAAGTACGAATATTTTAATTTTCATATACGGTACAAACGTGAGGGTTAGGTGGGGAACACAATATCCGATAAATGGCCGCCTCGTCCCTGTTTGCAAACGTTCACTCTTTTGACGAAATTTTCAATAACATTTTGGCATAACTGCGGACTAATTTAATTAATGGTGCGTCCAATTGCTTCCTTGAGTTCCGGAATGGTCTGTGGATCATTGGCATACACTTTTCCTTTCGGAAATCCCAAAGAACGAAGTCCAATGGCGTCAAATCGCACGATCTTGGTGACCAATTCATATCGCCGCGGCGCGAGATAACTCGACCATGAAACTTCGTCTGCAATAACTGCATTGTTTCGCCCGCAGTGTGGCAGGTTGCGCCATCTGGTTGAAAGAATATGTCTTCCAAGTCCACGCCGTTTATGCCATTTATCCCATATTGTGTTCCACACATAACCTCCATGTTTTTACCTTATATTAAAATAAAAATATTCGTACCTTTCAAATAAATAATACGTTTTATTAATAAATTGAAATATCACGTCATTTTGAGACACCCTTAAGAACAAACACCGCTGAACGAAATTTTCATTCCGTCAACTGGCCAGCCATAACAAAATTGTCGAAATTGACCTCCCTACCGGGTTCCGTAGGCTCCCTTAAGGCGGGATATACATTTAGACAGAAAAAGAATAAGCAATATTGAGGGGTTTTTTAAACTAAGTAATAATTATTCTACAATTATCAAACTTTAGGTATATTTTAATAGTATATTTAAGTATACAAAACAATTTTTTCAATTAATTCATCATCAAAATGACGGAGCTGTGGCAGAGTGTTACAGCAAGGTCGCCGCGGGAGTTGCGAATCGGCGTGCAGTCTAGCTTCCCGTAGACTTTGATTCGCAAAAAAGTTCAAACATTTTTTCAGTTAGAACATGTATAGTTTCTATGTGACGGTAATTAAAATGAAGAAAAAGCCAATTTAAGAAAATGGCACGCATTTACAAAAAAATCAACATTTCACGCAACATTTCTTTAAAATGGGGATTAAAAAAGTGGTTTGTTTTCCAATTTTTCAAAAACAATTCTCGCCAAGAAGGTACCAATATTATCAAAATTTCTACCAAGTTTCAACTCAATCGGCTCAATAGTTTTTGAGTAATCCTGCACGCCAATTTCGATAATGCAGTTTTGAGAAAAACGCGTTTGAAGTTCAGGCCCGTTCCGAATCCGAGCGGTGAGGCACAGCGTTGACGGGCTGTAACGTTTGAAGTATTTCGAATTCCGCTTGGAATCCTTGGGACAATATTCTACATATATAGTTCTATCGTTTAAAGAAAAAAAAAGGAAATCGATTTTTTGATCGTTGTAAATGTATATCCCGCCTTAATGCAAAAAAAAACATCGGCAATTTTATTTCTCCCACTTACAGCCCTTTTTTTCTTCTTTTTCTTTCCCAAACAAACTTATTCCACTTTTATGTTTTACCGGTTTCTGTACACCTAGGAACATCGTTTTTCCTCTCTTTGTCCGTCGTCCTCCCTCCGCCGCCCAGCCCATACGCGATTTCATCCATTTCTCTCCATCCCACCCCATTCGCCCGTCGCACTTTTCCTCGAGCGATGCCCCATTCTCCGACAACCCGACACCTAACCCCGGGCGTATAATGGATCGCTTCAATTTACTCGTGAACCCCGCGGGCTCTCACACACGTTTTGCTCCAACGACATCCTCCTCTCCTCCCGCGAGCAACCCTCTCGACATATAGTACGTGCACCAGTTTCCGCTCTACCGATTCTCCGCCACTCTTCTATCAACCGGCGAATGAAAAAAAAGCGGAGAAAAAAAAAGAACACCGTCATATCGTCTTACGATAGTACGAGACGAAATTACGGAATAATAACGTCGTATGAAAATTCAACGTCGCAAGAGCGTCTGCAGTGTGCAAAAATGGTATTTTTCAGGTTCTTGTTGCTCACGTAATATGCGACTCGTTTCAGCCTTCACGCAATTTCTCTGGATACTCGATGCGTTGTTGGAATCTTGTTCGCGCACAGGTAGAGTATTTTTCGAACTCTTGAGCTCGCTGGTAAGTGAGGTCGCCGAATTGCAAAATAAACGAGGGTCTGGCAGGTTGATTTTATTGACTGAGAACGAAAGTCGAAATTCGAGAACGAAAGACTGCATTAATTCGCATTTTTGTGAGAAAAACATGTATTTCTGCGATAAATAATCAATTAAATTTTTTGTGAGAAAAAAATTGTCAAAGCAATTGTTACCTGGGATGAAAAGACGGAATTTATTTGAATTTGTTAAATGTGGGAAACAAAATCGTGAACTGCGTCAATAAAAACTAGAAGAAAATAATTAATTAAGTAAAAACAATCAGTAAATTTTTGTGAAAAAAAATTGTCAAATCAATTGTTACCAGGGAAGGAACGACGGAATTTATTTGTATTTGTTAACTGTGAGAAACAAAATCGTTTACTGAGATAATAAAAATTAGAAGAAAACTGAATTAAGTAAGAGGAAAAGATTAATTTGTTTGTAGTTGGTTGATTTTTTTTATATTGAAATAATGAATTTAAATAGTATTTTAAGGGGTTACCCCCACTTGCGATTTTGAAAAAATCGATTTTTTTTTATTGGATTTTTTTGAAGTATAAGAATAGATGACTCTATGTAAGTTTACAAAAAAAAATATTTTCTTCGTGTAAACTGAAATTGAAACTTTAAACGCGTTTTTCTCAAAATGGCATTTCTGAAGTCGGTGACCAAGATTACTCGAACACTAATGAACCGATCTTCTTCAAATTTTGCAGGCTTATTTAATACATAAAAATGTAGTCTTTAATCGTTCGATTCTTTTTTCGAAAAAAAAAAAAAAAAAAAACGAAAAACGTTTTTTTCGTTAAAATCGAACCATTAACTTTGACTGTCCGCCATTTTGTGAAAAATGAATATTTTTTAAAATCCTTCGATAAAAGACTAGTTTATACTTATATTTGACTAAATCCATCCGCATTTTTTTTTCAGATGATCCACTTCGCCGCAATGTTGGTCACCGCAAACCGTGTATATAAAAACATTATTTCATTGACGGCCATTTGCCACTAAACAATGTAATATTTTTCAATAAAAAAAATACTGAAAGTTCTTCAAGATGTGTTCTTTAAGATGGTATATTGATCGATTAAAAAAGTTTTGTAGTTTCCTTTAAAAAAATTCATGAAAAAGGCCATTTTTGCGCTACAAGGAGGGGTAACGCCTTAAACTAAAAGACAAGATGTAGGTTCATTCATTAAGGGGGGATTGTCTTTTTTTTCGCAAAATTTACTGCTTTTTGGGAATTTTTTTGTGAAGAAAGTATACAACGGAAAACTTGTGAAACTTGGCATATAGTTTTATTGATCTGTTTACTACATACAAGAAAATTTTTAAACAATTTCTTTAAAAAATCCGCCTCCCACCCCCCTCGACGCGCGATAGTCCTTTTTTGATGGTGTGCACGATTACTTCAAGTTCAAAATGTCACCAAATCGTCAATTTTTTTTCCCTTCATCGAATGATAGCTATATGTGTTTAAATTAAAATGTTTTTTGGGTTTTTGTTGCAGGATGAACGTGAAGGCTGTAATCGTGCACACCATCAAAAAAGGACCATCGCGCGTCGAGGGGGGTGGGAGGCGGATTTTTTGATGAAATTGTTTAAAAATTTTTTTGTATGTAGTAAACAGATCAATAAAACTATATGCCAAGTTTCACAAGTTTTCCGTTGTATACTTTCTTCACAAAAAAATTCCCAAAAAGCGGTAAATTTTGCGAAAAAAAAGACAATCCCCCCTTAACTGAAAGGAAACAATTTGTAAACTAACATACGATTAGATACGAAAAAAAGAGACATTTGCTTGGGTTTCATTCGGTTGTACTGAGATTTTTAATTTTTCCTAAGTAAACCAATTTTATTGACATCAAAGGAGTGTGTTTATTAATATATGAATAAAAGGACAACATTTATTATAATTTATTAACAAGCAGAAAATAATGTATAAAAATGATATCAATATAATTTATTGAACAAAACTTTTATTGATTATTTTTTAAACAAAATAATTTATTTATTGAGCACACATTTACTACATTCGTTTGGGTTTGTTTATATTATATTCAGAATTTTATTGAAAAGTAAGATAAAAATTGAGTTAACGTTCGAGAATTTTCATCAGCTGAAAAACAACATTTAAAATATATTAAGTTAGAAAATGATTTAATATCCAAGAAATATAGATTCCTTGGTTTGTTTGGTATAAATGTACGTAGGATTTTATTATTACACATGCCAAACAAGATCGATAAAGAATGTGTAAACAATATCAAGAACTATGTAAGATTCACCACCCCTAGTAGGTATAAAGTAACTAAGAGTCAAATGAATGCTTGCAGAAAGTGAAAAAAAAATCGACAACTAAGATAGTATAAATCAGGAAAAAACAGCCTAGCGGCAGAAAATAAGGCCTAACTTTGACAATTTATTTTGCGAGTATGAAAAAAGGAATAGGATTTCTTTTGAATGGGTTGACTTAACACATTAATTTATTCGAAAAAATGTATTATGATTCTCATACAAAATGTCGGCGACAGAGCCTATCTTGAAAAACGTGTTTTTTACAAATAGCTTGACGGGAGGACAGTTTTCTCGTATAGTATAAGACCTGGAACAAAAACCAAACAACATTATAATCTATATATTATTAGCTATGGGACTACATAGGGATTTTTTTAAATCATATTTTGAAAAAATCGCGCACTTTGAAATAAATCAATCGATTTTTTGCCCAAAAAATAAGCAGTAAATTGTTTATAAAAAAAAGTTTACATTTAATTTAAAAAACGGCTACGTACTTCCATAGAGGATGTAATTGTGAAGCTACTATCAAAATTTCAAATCGATCCATGCATGTTCGGGTAATCCGTCCTCCGAGTTTGAAAAAAGTGGTTTTGAGAAAAACGCATTTAAAGTTGTAAGAGGTGCCTGAAAGAAGTCCGAGGCGCTGCGGCAAAGTCGATAATTGAATCTTAAAAAAAATTGGCTTCAGGACCAATTGCATATTGTTTTTATGACCCCAAAGTATTTTTAAGCAAAAAAAAACGATTTTCCACAATCTTAGAATGGTGATATCCCTTAAGGAATATCGTCAACAGAATCTCAATTTTTTAACTATGTTAACTTATAAACCGGTTTATTATCTAAGAATCAAATATTGCTGGGTTTGCTCGGGTAAAACATTATTTTTACACATGCCAAGCACTATCAACAAATAATGTTTAAAAAATACCAAAAGAATATTTAAGACCCAACACCCATAGTAAGTATATCAAGCAACTAACAGTAAATTGAATGTACGAAGGAATTTATCCCCAAATTGCCCACATCGTCCACTCGCCCTCTCATTTTTCAACGTTACGCTATGTCTTTCGCATCGATACCAGCAGCTAAAATTCCAGTGTTAGGGGTCTTCTCACTTTAGACGCTAAAAAAGGCTATTTTCATGAATTTTTAAAATAAGTTGATATTAAAGATATTGATATAAAAGTTGTTACACTTCATAAATACACTTTCAAAATACGTTTAAAATGTTTTATTTATTTATTTAAGTCACTATTTATCGACAAAAATGGTAGTGAAAAAAATATCCTAAAAAAACGGTAGGTCTACACTGTTGATGAAATATCTGAGATGGATCATCCGAAACAAAAAAATCAAACGGTTTGAGATTCAGTATGTTGATGGCTATAGCGCATATCATACGATGTTTGATATATGCAAAAATAACAAAATGGCGGACATGTTTCGAAAAGACAAAAAAAACGTGTTTTTTTTCCACCGTTTTTGGCAAAAAAATAGTAAATATCAAAATTTAAAAAATCCTCGATATGCGCTATAGCTATAGTTGCAAAGAATATGCCGTGTAAATTTCATATGGATCGGTTCAGTAGTTTCGAAGATTTTATCAACAAGCTGTCAAAAAACGTTGTTTCGAGAAAAACGTGTTTAAAGTTTGTTTGGGTTACACAAATTCATACATTTAAAAAAAATGTATTTCGAAAGTGTATTTATTAAGTGTAAAAACTTTTATATCAATTTCTATAATATAAACCTATCAAAAAAATTCATGAAAATAACCTTTTTTAGCGCACCCTTAAGAAAATGTACATTTGTTTGGGATTGTTTATATGACATTCAGATTTTTATTATTGAGTAGGCCAACACTTCAATTAACCTCTAATAATAAACCGTTTAATTATCTAAGAATCAAAGATTTCCGGATGCTCGGTAAACCATTATTTGTTGCACATGCCAAGCACTATCAACAAATAATGTTAAAAAAACGCAAAAAAAATTAAGACCCAACACCCATAGTAAGTATATCAAGCAACCAACAATTATATAAAGTATATCAAGCAACCAGTCAATTGAATGTTCGAAGGAATTCCTCCCTAAATTGCCCACACCGTCCACTCGCCCTCTCATTTTTCAACGTTACGGCTTTTTTTTCGCATCGATACCCGGAGCTAAAATTCCAGTGTTAAGTTTCGAAGCAGTGGGTGAAAAAAATCGTTCGCTGCACACGAGGGCGTCGAGTAGTAAGAGGGCAGAAAGAAGGATGCAAAATGGGATGTGCGACCGTAATGGGGTGCGCAAGCTTTCGCCTGCCAAGAAGATCCCCTCGGTGCAGCCCCATACGGGTCGTAAGAACCCACATGGACGATACATAGATCTTGTTCCGGAGTCACACACCCGCACACGTTGATAATGCACAAGTGCATCAATACGAATATACGTATAGTATCGTTCCATGTACCGTGTCGGATTCTGGTGTACACGATTTAATGTACGCTACGGAAAACCTTGTACATGCAGGCCAAAGGATTGGCAGCAGAGGGATTTCCGCCCTCTCTTGCCAGGAAAATACCAAGCGGGAGCAAATAGACGTGGCTCGTTGAGGCTGCCTGTTTTGCTAGGACGCAAGAGTACCATCCTCGAGGGTTCATTGCCACCTCTCGTCCCTCTTCTCTCTCTCCCTCTCCCTCTCTCCCTTCTGCCCTGGGAGCACTGCTGGGCTCACTCATGGATACCCTCGCAATGGCACATTCACACCGAGCTTTTACGTCCCTTGCACGCCCGAGGGATGAACATAAAAATACGAAGAAAAAAAACAACCGCGAAGAAACAAGAGTGCAAAAAGCTGGAAAGCGACAATGAAAAAGCAAGGAAATTCTATACGGACAGCATAGGGAAGAGGAGAACACGACGAGTTAAAGGCATAGAGGATCTTGAGTAGACTCCTTTTTTTTACACCCCCTCGCAAACTTCTTCCTCCACTCGCAAAGTGTCAATATGGCCGGATATTGACGGGAGAGGACAACAGCACGTGCTCTCAACTTCTCTTTATTCTCATCGTCCTCTTCAGCCAGCTTTTTCTTTATCTTCCTCACGGCTCGCACACTTATCACGTAGGATACCAAGGCGAAGGGGGTCGTTCGAACGATATTTCATGCTTTTCGACAAATCTTACGAGCCTGCGACAAATCTTTCATCATCGGATCACCTTGTATCGAGATTTTCGGGATTCGCGGAAAACACGAGGACTCCCGTCCCTTCCTACTGTCATTGGCGACAGCCTGGAGTGGGTCATTCTTCCAACGTGGAAAATAACTTCCCACGCGTTTCACCCACCTGCACCCGGGGATATGAAGAACATCGGAGGATATGAAATTTTGGGAAAATGGGCGAAAAACACGTTTGTCGTATCTCTTTCACTCGTTCTCTTGATCCTTGATAGCTTCCGGGATGACGTATACTCGGTTATCGACGGGAAAGCGGCAGATGAAAGATGTGACGCTGAGGTTTAAATCGAGCCGTATGGAACCATTGAGGGATTATGCCTAGTTGTAAAAATCGAAAAATCGCTTGATTCGAAACCGATATATTTTCACAGTATATCGTCTTGTAAATGCTCCCTGAAAATTTTAAGGTTATCGGATGAGAATTGAGAGATTTATGGGCTGTTATGTCGATGAAAATATCTCAAAAACGACTGCATCGATCTTTGTGAAATTTCTAGGGCTTTTTCTAAATGTAAAAATATAGTATTTGATCGAAGGATTTTTCTGATGAATACTTTCGACTTTGTGAACGAAAAATCAAAACATTTTTAAAAATTTTGGTATTTTGAAAACTCCTTTGATTAATCGTAGAATAAACTAATATACCAACGAAATCTGCTTGATTTTTTGATATTAGATAACCTAGTTCAGAAGGGCACTGCTCGACGCAAAAAATGTTTTCGAGAGGAACGAAAAATGCCCATTTTTACGAAAAAATCAAGACATTTTTTTCAATTTGATATTTCGAAAATTCCTTTGATTAATCATACAAGAAACTAATATACAAACGAAATTTGTTTAATTTTTTTATACTGGATACCCTGGTTCAGAAGGGCATTGCTCACCGCAAAGAACGTAAATCGATCATAATTAAATAATTTTACACAAAACGTTGCAGACTATTCTTCAGATGATACTTTTTCAAATACTCAATTTTTAAAGAAATTTATCATCACGATTTTCTATTTAAAAATTCCAAAAAATGAGCGGTTTTCGACTGTTACAACTATAGACATAATAACACGTTAAAGTCTCGGATCTCCGAACCATGCAAAATGCCCTGAAGCACCAGCTATATATTTTCCACGTGGATTCATGAAAGGTTCCCAAAACGCCAGGTACAAAGATGTATAGATATATGGCATTTAGATCTCACGTAATACCTCAGTATATTTTCCATGAGCCAGACGAAGTCTCGGCCCTGATAAGCTAACTCCCCGCTCATCCTCTCCCTCACTGATCCTCTTCAGAGCTTCTTCAATATGACGTATATCAATATTCTCACATTGCCTTGTATTTTCAATCTCAATAAAAGTCACGCGGCAATGGAGACCTAAGATTAAAGCTTCCAGAACAAAAAAAAATCCATCGTCTTTTAATTGAGTTTTTTCAAGTTGTCATGGCAAGTCCAGCCAAGTGGACGGTTTTATGCTGCAGAATGACGTTATCATAATTGGTAGCAGCGTAAAAGGATTTATCGCGATTGAAAGGATTGGGTGGAAAGCAAACTGGAACGAGGGGGAAGGGGGCCGAAGAATGACGGCGGGCGGGGGCGGGGGAATTTGATGCTCCATACGAATGTCCTGAGAAAGCAAGCGGGGTAGTATAATAAATGAAAGGATTTATACGAACGATTTGTCTGGTGGAATGGCGACATGCATTATTTATATATATATATATATATATATATATATATATATATATATATATATATATATATATATATATATAAGTATATGTAAGTAATATGTGAATATCAATGGTGCACATACTATATATGTATACGGTCATGGACCATCGATGGATATATGTTTAAGGGGAATAGATATTTGGAACCCATTAGATTCGTGTAACGTTGAGTATCAGCACTGCTGGCTGTTTTAATGATGATCTTTTCATTATTCTTAAGCGAATAATTTACTTCGAGAACGAAATAATCTTTGAAATTAATTTTATAAAAATATGCTTGAATTTATCCAGAAGTGAATTTGAAGACATTGGAGTTTGGGTTAATATGTTATAATGTTGAGTATTATAATACTCAACTATAGTGATGTTGAATATTGCGATACCTAACTATAGTAATGTTGAGTATTCGAATCATTGGCTACTATGAGATCGGTCGTCAATATGAAATGTCTAACCTAATTTTCTTACATATATAAATGTGTGTTCGTAAATATATATATATATATATACTCGTATGTAACGCCATACTCTATTTCCTGTTCACTAACAGCAACGCTTATTGTACATATATACACTTACTTGGGATATAACACGTAGCAGGGGTCCTCTCTTCCATCCTTGGCTCTCTCACCCTACCATGTTGAATCGCGAGTGCGACAGATAGCGAGAGGTTCCCACAAGGGAGAGTAAAAACGATTTCGAATACAGTGCCTGGCCACCGTACGATATTTACTTCGCGCTGCGAGGAATTTTAATTGAAATCAACATAATTTATCGTTCATTGAGGACATACCTCTACAGTATGCATAATATTTTTCTAAAGAGAGAATAAAAATCGCAACGTAAAAAAAAGTATTCAGCTGGGGCGATTGTTTCCAAAAATGCGCATTTTACGTCTTCGTTTATTTTGTAAATTAGGTTACCGATAAATTATACTATAATAATGTATATATAGTATGAAAAATAATATCAAAAATAAAAAATACATTTTTCTAATAAAGATTACTAAATAAAATAAATAAAGATAAACAAATAAAATGAAAAACAGTTCTTTAAGTAATAAAATCAAGATTGTTTTATTACTTTCCGAAGGATTCTTCATTTTATTTATTCAACATTATTTATGTGATTAAATAATGGATAATCATAATGAAAATGATAATAATAAATAATCATAAAATGAAGATGAATAAAATTAAATAAAAATAACAAAAATCAAACAACGAAAAATTCATAATCAGCTTGATAATAAATGATATGTTTTCGACTAAAGTTGAAAAATGTGTTATTTGCTTCTAAGCTCATTATCAGTCATTAATCATTTTATTTAATTTATTTCTGTTATTTTTGCTTAAAATTAATGTCAAAATAAACATAAAAAACACATGAAAATGGAGTAATTTACTTCTAAGTTCATTATCAGTTCTTAATAATTTTATTTTATTCATCTCTATTATTTTCGCTTAAAATTCATTTCCTAATGAATAAAAACGATATACCAAAATGGGGTAAGAAATGGAAATCTCTCGGGTCCCCGTATCCCGGGTTTTCCTATCACCAACCGGATAATAAATCTCGAATTGATTTAAGCATCAGCGATGAATATTCCAACGACTTATTCTCCGATTTAATTCAATCGGGTTGGTCCGTCCGCATACGGTCTTGAGGCTCGTTCATTGCTGTCCCGATGTATGTGCGTCAGGGTGGGGTACAGTGCACAGGGTATAACGAAGGGACGGATGTAAAATGCGGTCGAGCGAAGATATCGATCCCCCGGACGCCCTGAGCGCGAATATATAGCGAGGAATATACGTCTCCGCATTACGAACGTGGCACACGCTGGAAACGGAAGCTTGTACCCGTTACTGGCGAATATCTGCCGAAATTTACCGAGCGTACGTAATAAATAAATGTTGATCGCGCCTTGCTTCCCCTGCAATTGCTTTTTTTTTGGCAATTTCCCTTTTTGGCGATCCTCCTCCACCTCTCTCTCTCTCTCTCCCTCTCTCTCTCTCTCTCTCTCTCTCTCTCTCTCTCTCTCTCTCTCTCTCTCTCTCTCGTCCTGGCATTCCTGGCGATATACCTGTCTCTTTCCATTCAATTGCAATTTCTTTAGTTCGGAATTCTAGCTGGCACTCTCGTTCTCCATTTCTTCTCGTCTCATATCCCTCCGTTGGATTTATACGTTCGTTCCAAACGATACGTATATGCTCACATATCGCTGGGCTTCTCTCTCTTCCTGTTTCTCCCTCCCTCCGGCAACCAATATCTAGTCGTAGACACGTAAAGCGAGAAGACCTCTCGACTAGGTGGATATCGATTTCGTTGCCGAGCTCTCGTAGCATCTTAGCGAGAGCACCGCACGGCGTGATTCGTCGGACGGATCGTTTCCGCCCTATTAACCGCAGCGCCAACGTCTTCCGGGCCCGTTTCTTCCTTCGACTTCCGGTTCCAATCACTATACGGCGGATGAGCTTCTACGCTCCTTCCTCCTTCCGCCTTCTTCTCCTCCGGGGGATATCTCTCGGCGCTTCTCGATCCTCTTTTTTCTTCACTGTGGTCTTTTTCGGTCGCTCGTATAGATCATCGCTGCCCAATTCTCAGACTCGCGGTAACGGATCCCCGATCCTGTTTCCTCGCACCCTCTTCTTCCCCTATCGCTCGCTTATCACTTATCGCTGTCGTGTATACTCGGAGGAAAAGAAAAACGATGGAGCGACAGCATCTCGCGGGCTTCGAGATTTTGTCCGTTCGAATGTTTCCAAGCGGTGGGGCTCCTCTGCACGGTGGCTATTCTGAGGTCGCTATGTGATTTTCGAGGGGGGAGATATATTTAGGCGAGATAAAATAGCTGATTTTCATGATCTTTTTAAAGGTCTTAGGCCACAGTAACGGGTACAACATCATGTGCGAATTTAACAATATTTTTTCGTATGAAAAAGTGATTTACTCATAAAATTAATTACACATCTATTTAGTATGAATATCAAGCTGTTAGAAAATATATAGATATGTTTTTTCGATGTACTAAATGGCCGACTTATATTTTCTTTTGTTATCTTTTTTTTAGGCGCTCCGCGGCGTGACATTTAGCATCCACAATTATTAACCTAGAACAAAAAACGAAAATTCTCGTCAATCTACGTTAGAATACCTATAGAAGCACGTACGAAATTTGAACAATATTGTTTTATTCAAAAGTTGTAGGTATTTGAACTTAAGAAATGAATTTTCAGCGAAAAATTTCGTTATAACTGCTCATAAAATGAAAAGTTTTCGATTAATCAGAAATTCCGTATGTACTTCTCTGCGAAATGCAATTAGGAACATAACTTTCAGATTTGAAGTAAATCGAGTGAAAATTGTTGAAGTTGTTTGTCACGCCAATTGGAAAAAAGCTGTTTTGAGAAGTTTGGAGTAGTCGGCCATTTCGTACATCAAAAATAAATATATATATATATTTTCTAACAGCTTGAAATTCATATTAAATAGATGTGTAATTAATTTTATGAGTGAATCACTTTTTAATACAAAACATTGTTAAATTCGCACATGATTTTATACCCGTTACTGTGGCCTAAGGCCTTAAGGAAAGATTTCTTCACCATTTTTCACACTTAGGGTATGTTTTATTACGACTTTTGGCTGTTACATGGTATTATTTTTTTATTAATCTTTAGAAATGGCGGAGGTATGGCATGGTCTTACAGCAAGGAAAGGTTGCGAAGTCGATCTCTCCGATTTCGATGAAATTTGGCATGCTTGTAGAATGGGTAAGAATAGGCGACACGTATTTTTTTATATCTGCGGAACCCGATTTTTAAGGGATGAAACGCACTCTCGAAAATAGGGGTGTTTTTCGTTTTTCGTCGATAACGTTATCGTTCTCATCTCCAATGTATAGTACACGAAGAAATAAACATTGTTGCAATTTAAAATTTTTTCATCTCTCGTACCGATGATACGTTATCGACGAAAAACACCCCAATTTTCGAGGGTGCGTTTCAACCCTTAAAAATCAGGTTCCGCAGATATAAAAAATACGTGTCGCCTATTTTTACGCATTCTACAAACGTGCCAAATTTTATCGAAATCGGAGAGATCGAACTCGCATACTTCCCTTGTAAGTGGGTAGCGGCGAATGTTGTCAGACGGCGTGACACGTGGCGTCGGCGGGATTAATGAGAAACAAAACCAATGAAGTTCTTTCTTTTATTAATACTCATGTGCGGAATATGAACCAAGAAAAGGTGAGTAATGTTGAAAATCGATGAAATGGTACGCATTGAAACAAAAATATTGAATTTTCCGAAAAAGGCTCCATTTTGCAATGAAAAATACTTTTTTTTATTTTCAAGAAACATTTAGGATCATGTTTTAGACAATCAGGTTAAAAAGATCTATACCACATTTCATCAGAGTCGGTGGATTACTTTTTTATCTATAGGCTACGCAGTTTTGAAAATGCAGTTTAGATGATCGTGCCATACCATCACCATTTTTAAACATTCATTTTTTTTAAATACCATGTAACAGCCAAAAGTAATAATCAAACATATTCTGAGTCTCGAAAACGGTAAGGAAGTCTTTCCTTTAAAAAAAAATCGTGAAAACAAGCAAATTTTTTCCTCGCCTAAATGTATCTCCCCTCTTAAGAGAGGACACCATAGGATATTTAATCGTCTCATCATGCAATGACATGCAACTAACCAAAAGTAGATGATTTTTTTTTTAAATAACATAAATCCCAAAGTCACGAAAACCGTGGGACTTTTACTAAACTGAAATTTCAGCATATAGTAGGACATGATCTGACCTATCGACAGTTTCAGGATTATTCATTAATTACAGGACACCCTGTATATATATATATATATATATATAGAACCTGCGTGCTGTCTCTTCTACGCTCTGCCTGTCAAGTTTCCTCGTCGATTAATCTTGTACGCGCGTCGGAAGAAATCGTATTTATACAATCTGCGAGTGTGATCTTCTCTCTGTGGCAAATGGTGGCATCGCATCGCGTGGCTGAAAATTTCCACCGGCAATGTGGCGCACGTGAAAGGTTTTTCGCGTACAAACATTTTCGCGCTTTCTTTCCAACTACATATACATATATATATACGATAATACCGCAGCGTCAAAGCGCCTTTTGTTTTCAGGCGAATAGCGCTCGCATTCGTCTCTCCGTGAAAGCAGCAGGAGCCAAGCTGTTTTTATTATGATTAACGAGGTCCCGGGATAGAAAGAAGCCAGGGGTTACGTTTTTTTTTTCGCTTAGAGGACTGCTTGGACCACCCCGATATTGTACACTCGTGGTTCAACCTGCGGCTTGAATAGTGCACATTTCTAGAAAAGCTCAGGCAGTTCGTGGGTACAATGAAAAGGCATAAAAAGCCTTCTGGATGGTATCTTATTAATTCGTAGCCTCGTCTGTTCGCTGATCCATTGTGGCCTCTCGTCTCCAACCAGGAAGACACTCAGGCTGCAAACTTTGATGATCAGACTGATCAGACTGACGATCCGGTTGATCGGATCAAGGCTGATTGATAGTTCGATAAAAAAAAACTCACCACAATCCGCGGCTCTCGATTCGCGTTGAATAAGATAGCACTCTGTAGGGCGCCCGCAGACGTACGTGCGAGGGCCCCGTATGGGGATCCGGAAGATGGGAAATGTATATGCGACGATTGCGGTTGACAAGCCGAGCCGGTGGAAACGACGCGAGAGTCGACCCGGCTTTTCTTCGTCGTGGAGCTACGAGTACGTAAAGTACACGGGAAGGAAATGCAAGAAGGCTCTCTTTGCTACCAAAAGGAATGGAGGAAGGAGGCAGGACTCGCGGTCGGATGTGCAGAAGAAGGGAGAGAGAGAGAGGGAGAGCGAGAAAGGGCCACCCGTACTTTTCGCCAAGGCTCACGAAGGAGGAAACGAGCCAAGAGAGAAATAGAGAGAGAGAGAGAGAGAGAGAGAGAGAGAGAGAGAGAGAGAGAGAGAGAGAGAGAGAGAGAAAGAGCCAAAGAGTTCTCTTTGGCTTGTGAAGTTAGTGCTGACATTAAAACCACGGAATGGACTTAACGACTCGTGGCGTGTCGGTGGCTGCGGCTGCCTAACCAACCCTCCCGAGAGAAACCCCTCCCGCATCTCCATCTCATTCGCCATTCTCTCTCCTTCCCTCTTTCTTACGTTCTGGAACCAAGAAAACGACGGAGAAACGAGAAGGAGAGAGAGAGAGAGAGAGAGAGAGAGAGAGAGAGAGAGAGAGAGAGAGAGAGAGAGGGAGGGAGGGAGGGAGAGAAAGAAAGTGAATGAGGGAGGTAATGCAGCAAAGATAGTGCACCCACGCTGGTCCTTCTTCTATCCATCTCATTTCAGCCAGTTCTTGCCGTCGTTTTTATTCCCGCATCTTTACAGTGGTTTCGTTCGACCGGCTGCAACCCCCATCTTATACCCCGGTGTACCTTCCGACGTGCGATACTCCGTCGAGAGGATCCCCGAGAGGGACAGCGACTGTAATTGTTATCATTCGTATCCACAAAATTTTTGTCCCTCTTATCTGACGGTGTAAGAAGTTAAGGGAATTGCTAAATGAGCCTCGTACAGAGTCGGCGGTAAACGGTTGTCAGGAAATTTCTACCTTGATAGAAAAAGAGCTCCGATTTTTTGGGGTTAAGGCTGGAGAAGATTATCGATAGATTTGGGACTGATAAAGATTATCGATCGATTTGGGACTGGTGAATAAGCTTTTCGAACCGGATGTTGTCGGGTGAAGATCGAGAATAATGGTAATTTTAGAAATCATGATCATAGTGGAGATCTTCTTTTAAAATTAATTATTATGTGTTATATTATAAAAGAAATTACGATTTTTTTAGAGATCTTCAGCAATCGGCACTTTAGAAATGATGATTATGATCGGAAGCGATTTTTAAAAATTAAGCATTCTATATTATTTTATAAAAAATGACGATTACTTTCTACTGGTCGAGTATAATCGTCATTTTAGAAATGAAGTGCATTTTTTACAGAGCAAGGATAATCGTCATTTTATACATGACGTCATTTTAGACATGACGATGACATTTTAGACATGATTTTAGACATGATTTTCTACATATCGAGAATAAACGTAATTAGAGAAATGACGATGGTTTTATACAGGTCGAGAATAAGCCTCATTTTAGAAATGACGATTATTTTCTACGGATCGCAAATGATCGTCGTTTTATAAATGACCATGAATTTCTAAAGATCGAGAATAATCGTTATTCGAGAAATGACTCTGATTTTTTACAGGTCGAGCATATCGGTCATTTTTGAAATGGTGATTATTTTCTAAAAATCGAGAATAATCTTCATTTAAAGAATGACGCTCATTTTCTCCAAATCGAAATAAATTCTCATTTTAGATACGACTAGTCTAGAAATGATGATGTTGTTCTAAAGCCTAGAATAATCATCATTTTATAAATGTCGACGAATTTTTAAGGGCCGAGAATAATCGTTAATTTAGAAATAACGATAGCAGATAAATAAATGAGTAAAATAAATAAAATAACAGCATTCGATTGCGTTATTTTAGAAATAACGATGATATCCTACAGATAGAAAATAATCGTGATTTAAGAAATAACGATGGTTTTCTGAAGATGGACGAAAATCGTCATTTTAGAAATTACGATTTTTTTAAGATTAACTAAAATCGTCATTTTAGAAATGACGAGTCTAGAAATGACGATGAGATGACTAGTCTAGGAATGATGATGTTTTTCTAAAGCCTAGAATAATCGTAATTTTATAAATGACGACGAATTTTTAAGGGCCGAGAATAATCGATATTTTAGAAATAACGATAGCAGACAAATAAATAAGATAAATAAAATAACAGCATTCGATTGCGTTATTTCAGAAATAACGATGATATTCTACAGATCGAAAATAATCGTGATTTAAGAAATGACGATTTTCTGAAGATCAACTAAAATCGTCACTTTAGAAATGACGATGACTTTCTGAAGATCCCGAATAATTGTCATTATAGAAATAAAAATTATATTCTCCGATCTAGAATAATCCCCATTTCAGAAATGACCATTCTTTTCGATCATCAGAACAAGATATTCTTCAATAACGTATCCATGAAAATTCCTTTTTTATTATTCACCAAGTACCCTTCCATCCGTCTCTAAGATCCTTGAAATAAAAACATGTGCTAAAAACGTCATCGAAGTAGGGACCATCGACCTTTCGCAGATTCGCTATTTTCCCAGACCTCAGGAGATTCGTTTAGTAAATAGTTACAAATCGATACGGCGTGTGTTTATCGTGGCTCTAATATATCGTCGGGGCTGATAAATCTCGGGGGGCTTTCATAAATATCGCCGCGAGTCTAACGGATATTGGATCCTCGCTGTGCTATAATGTGCTTCGGGTAATGCATACAACGATTATGCGTACGTATACACGACTCGTATTTGTGTACGCGTAGACGACGTACGGCTCCTTGGGGGATGGAGAATTGCATCGTCTGAGGGAATACAGCCCGAGCTATGCAGGCAAGGAGAGCAAAGTGGCTCCGCTCTTGAGCGTCGTTCATTGATTCAGGCAAAGGAAAAAAAAAATTGGCTATGGCGATCTCGCGTGTCAAGATTCGTTGGGCTGAGCCAATACTCGGATAGGTGACCGTGGAGACACGCACGAACAAGTGGCTGGAGGGCAAAACTCCAGGGATCGCTGGGGAGCTAGAAACAGTGATGTCAAGTGTGTGATGAAGAAGAGATGGGTGTGAGCCCTCAGGGCCATATCCAAGAACATTAGGAATAACCATGATTGTTCATCGACGTATACCGCATAAACAAGTCAAGGGTCGTGGGAGGAGTGCACGTTATACTCGATGGAAACGCTGACGCGAAAAGTCCCGTGCTCCGGCTGATGACCCGACAGGCCACACACGAGGACAGGAGGAGACGAGGACTAAAACGTGAATCAGTAATGCATCCTCGGATATCTATGTCGTGCCAATATATAGAGGAGCTGACTAGAAAGAAAAAGGTACAGATAGAGGTGAAGAGGGGACGTTATATAGGCAATATCGAGACTTCGGAGATACAATACGACGATATTAATATTGGGAGAGTTGATACATGGACCGCGATGCCAAGGGATAAAATAAGAGAAAGATAGGCAGCGGGGCTTGCTGCGTGTGAGAGCAGGCAGCCAAGAGAGCGCAGTCCGCTTGCACGGACAAGTTACGTGCCATCGACGTGGCGGTTGACCTTTTAATATTCCATCAGCATTCGATTGCGGAGGCGAAAGAATACGTGCTCGATGGTATCGACTAACGAGCAAATCCAACAGCTAACCATCAGCGTATTCCATGGTTACGTTTAAAACCAGAGACCCAGATGCAAGAGCGCACTTTAAAAAGCTGGAGAACCGATACAATGGGAGGTGAATGAAGATATCGGCCGAAGATGACAAAACGGAGCAGTAGGCGACAAAAGAGTCAAATGACAAAGGCCTACCGTTCCATTTTGCATCTTTGTTCCTTCACCGACTCCCTCTCCCCTGCAGGAGAACTCGTACAGATAAAGACGAAGGTAGCGTGGAATGTGATGAGGCTCCTGGCGATACGCCATTAACGTGGATGAACAATGGTAATGTCAAATTTGCAATTCATGATGGCAGACAGCCCAACGAATGTGGCGGCTAGGAAGACGATACTGCGGAACGAGCAAGTGGACCAACTGTACGAGGACTTTGTGTGGGATGGTGAGATCCGTTAGACGGATCTCCACAGTTTAGACCAGGTGTTATTGTTGCCCTGGATACACTTGTACAGCTCGTCACATTGGAATGGCACTTGGGTCTGGATATAATCTTCATTTCGCTTCACGCAGCGGCTGAAACATGAGAACTTGACCTTCCAATCTGCCATTGGAAGCAGCCTTATATCGTCACCTGCTTTGCCTACAATGGCATCTCCAAATTTCAGCTGCTTCCACCTGGCTGGAAAATGGATTCTTCAGATGGTAGCTCTTTCATCTCTGGGCAGTAATTGTCTCGTGAATCGTGCAATCATTTGAGGCCTTCACCGCAAATGCCAAAGAGGCTGAAGACGTTTTTGTTCTCAGCTGGAATAACGTGAACTTTTTTCCGAGCTTTTCCAACGGACAGAAAGAATCATGCGAACAGTTACTCACGTGTCGTCTATGCGAGGGCGAATCGTGGTTCGCTGAAAATTTAATAACGCGACGCTTCCCGGAGGGTGCTCGAGAGTGATGATTCATACATATATTACGATCGCGAAAGCTCGGGATTCGTATTCCTCATGTATATATATATGTATATTAGGGGACGCGTCAAGTATAAATCAGGATCGGTGTCACGTCTTGGAGATACGCCGGACGCGGACGATTCGGTGCTGAGCCTAGCTCGGAGCTACAACGATGCGGACTTTCCGGATCAAAGAACTTTCGCCAGGAGCTTCGGATACTTTTCGTATTGTCGTTACCTTATATTTCATTCAAGTATTCTTTACCCTGATCTCAACTGAGATATGATTTTGTGACATGTCATTCTGGTATGAATGCTGTGCCCATGAATATTTCACTGCAGTCTGCTGGCATAGTAAGGTCGAGGCTCAATCGACATCCTCGTAGGTAGGGGCAAGTCTCTGTATCCCTTTGCCAATGAAGGCAGTCAGAGCTTGGTGAATATTACCGCACAGCGAGGAATACGAGAACGAAATCCCAAGATTCCATGTGACAATTAAGCCCAGGTGTGGCGTAGACGTCGATCGACTGTTAAGGGTTATTTTTATGATTTTTTAAAATAGGTTTATATTATAGATATTGATATAAAAGTTGTTACACTCTCGAAATACGTTAAATTTTATTTATTTATTTATTTAAGTCACTATTTATAGACGAAAATGGCAGTTAAAAATATTTCCTAAAAAATTGTAAACCTGCGCTGTTGATGAAATCTCGGAGATGGATCAGCTGAAACAAAAAATTCAAACGGTTTCAGATTCAGTATGTTAATGGCTGTAGCGCATGTCATGCTTTTTTTTGTATTTGCAAAAATAACAAAATGGTGGACATTTTTCGAAAAAACAAAAAACGTGTTTTTCCACAGTTTTCGGCAAAACTAGTAAATATCGAAATTTTGAAAATTCCTTGATATACGCTTTAGCTACAGTTGTAAAGAACATGTGGTTAAAATTTTGTAAGCTTCAGTAGTTTCGAAGATTTTATCAACAAGCCGTCGAAAAACGCGTTTAAAGTCTGTTTGGGTTACATAAATACATGTAAAAAAAATTGATGTATTTCGAAAGAGTATTTATTAAGTGTAACATCTTTTATATCAATATCTATAATATAATGCTATAAAAAAGTTAATGAAAATAGCCGTTTTTCAGTGTTTAAAGTGAAAAGACCCCTTAAGGATCAAGACACGCGGAAAGTTGATGGCGCCTTCAGGGAGAATGAAACGCGGAAGCGAATCACGCAGAAACAAAATGGACAAAAAAAGAGGCGTACGGATGTGGCAGGGCAGCTTGAAAGTTTCCAATTTGAAATTCACGGCAGAGTTAGCAACGAGTTAATCGAATATTCAGAGTAGTGTCACGCTTATTCACACCCTCTTTCGAACTCGCGATTCCAGCTGGTGGAAAACTTGGAACGAATCAAGAGCACAGCCACCAAAGCCCAATCGTAAACTCAAAACTCAAACGAGCACGTGGGGCACGTGGAAAAACTTCTCTCACGCTTGCCCCCCCCCCCCTGTCCAGCTTTTCCAGATTTCCAACGAACGGAAGTCGCGATCGGGGAATCGTGACGGGAAAATTTCACCGCGGTACATAACGCCACTGTATGCGTGGTGGGGACGTGGTATTGTGGGATCTCAATGGATCTTCCGTCAACGATTCGTTCCCGAGGGTGGCTTACCTCTAACTCGACTTCCGTCCATTTTCCATGCTGGAATGCATCAAACGGTCTTCTTTATTTTGATTGTATAAAATGTCATTTGTATTATACGGAGTCCAACATCCTTTTTGCAGATTTAAGTTCTAGATTCTCAACGGCTTACACCCTGTAGCTGGGAAAAAGGGAAATTTTTGTCTAGGAAAACCCGTGCAGCTTTTCAAAATGTTTTCTTTTACATTAAGGCCTTAGGCCACGGTAACGGGTATAAAATCATGTGAGAATTAAACAATTTTTTTTAGTAGGGAACAGAGAGTGACTCATAAAATTAATTACACATCTATTTGGTATTAATAGCTGTAAGATTTTTTTTTATGTACAAAATGGCCGACTACTAATATTTTCTTTTGTTATCTTTTTTTAGGCGCTCCGCGGCGTGACATTCAGCATCCACAATTTTTGACCTAGAACAAAAAACCAAAATTCTCTTAAATCTACATTAAAATACCGAGAGAAGTACGTACGGAATTTAAAAAATATTGTTTTATTCAAAAGTTGTAGTTATTTGAATTTAAGAAATGGATTTTCAGTGAAAAATATCGTTATAACTGCTCATAAACTGCTCATAAAATAAAGTTTTCGATTAAGGGGGTAACCCCACTTGCGATTTTGAAAAAATCGATTTTTTTATTGCATTTTTTTGAAGTATAAGTATCCGGGCCTATACTTCTGTATGGGCCCGGAATAGATGACTCTATGTAAGTTTACAAAAAAAAAAAATTTCTTCGTGTAAACTGAAATTGAAACTTTAAACGCGTTTTTCTCAAAATGGCATTTCTGAAGTCGGTGACCAAGATTACTCGAACACTAATGAACCGATCTTCTTCAAATTTTGCAGGCTTATTTAATACATAAAAATGTAGTCTTTAATCGTTCGATTTTTTTTCCAAAAAAATGGCCGTTTTATAGCCAAAAAGCGGCCGTTTTTTTCGTTAAAATCGAACCATTAACTTTGACTGTCCGCCATTTTGTGAAAAATGAATATTTTTTAAAATCCTTCGATTAAAGACTAGTTTATACTTATATTTGACTAAATCCATCCGGATTTTTTTTTTCAGATGATCCACTTCGCCGCAATGTTGGTCACCGCAAACCGTGTATATAAAAACATTATTTCATTTACGGCCATTTGCCACTAAACAATGTAATATTTTTCAATAAAAAAATTGCTGAAAGTTCTTCAAGATGTGTTCTTTAAGATGGTATATTGATCGATTAAAAAAGTTTTATAGTTTTCTTTTAAAAAATTCATGAAAAAGGCCTTTTTTGCGCTACAAGTGGGGGTAACACCTTAATCAGAAATTCCGTACCTACTTCTCTGCGAAATGCAATTAGGAACATCACTTTCAAATTTGAAGTAAATCGAGTGAAAATTGTTGAAGTTATATGTCACGCTAATTGGAAAAAAGCTGTTTCGAGAAGTTTCGAGTAGTCGGCCATTTTGTACATCGAAAAAAAAAACAAATCTAACAGCTTGATATTCACACTAAATAAATGTGTAATTAATTTTATGAGTGAATCACTTTTTCATACGAAAAAAAAAATTGTTTAATACACACATGATTTTATACCCTTTACTGTGGCCTAAGGCGTTTTTCTATAGATTTTTATTTTTATTTTTAGGACACATTCAAGACACTATTGAGTGATTACCTGCAACATTTCAAAAGGATTCACCGTTCTGTATTCGAGATATTGGATATCAAGGATTGCAAGGTTTTACACGTGTTCTTATGGGAAACAGTGGAAAATTTCACATTTCTTGCAATCACGTCGAAAGTTTCTTTACAGATTTTTCTTAAATAATTCTCAATTGCCGAGGAACATCCCGTGCGGAAATTGAGTTGGGGCTGTGATCGGGCCCCAATAATATTCCCCTAAATTTATTGGGGCCCTAATCTGGAAGCCACATGAGGGCCATTAGCGGCCGGTCACACTTTGCCAACAAGGGCCATTAAAGGCGCAACGACCGGGGCCTTATAAGTTGCCTTAATGGCGAATCATCAAAAGCATTTTAGCGCCCTGAAAACGCCTCAACGGCGCCTCATCATAACCATTGCAGCGCCATAAAATATCCGTATCAGTGGATATACGTGTATGTTAAATGCGTCAGGGTATATCTGCATTTGTTTTTATGTAATTGTTCATGTGCATAGGTGTGGGCGTAAGTACATGTGTATGTATGTGTGCGTGCGTAGAAATGTGATTGCGTATTTGCATGTGAGCCTTTATGACAAACTGCCATGACAAAATTAATACAAAAAAAAATAATCCATTCTAAGGAATGGATGTGTAATAGAAATAAAAAAATATATGGGTCTACTGAATCACTATAATCTATTTCCATTGAGGGAAAAATCTGGAAAACAAAGACCAATTTATTTACTTATCCTACACAGTCAGATGAAGTTTATGAATGGGAAATATCAGCGAAGTCTTCAGAAGAAACAATTTTCCCTATGATGAGTATTGAGCGGAAATTAGTTGCTATAAAAATGTCGAGAAAACCGGTTGGGACTGTTCACACTTATGCGCTAGTATTACTCCATGTATGAGTGAAACCATCAGTATTTGTTTGTATCTATGTAAGAGGTTTCTTTAATTTGATAAATAAATACTGTCTGATGTTTGTTTGCATATTTGTGTTCATCGTTGATTTTTTATTTGCCAATGCCCTTACGCTTTTTCTCAATTTGCGTTCGATATTATTATTCGATCGATGTATATAATCGATTTGAATAATTGAAATACCATCAACCATGTAGCCTGAGCTATTTATACTGGTTCATCGCTAAAATAGTCAGATCTGGGCCTATTGTGGAAATCCCTACAGGTTTATCCCTCTAATGGCCAAGTCGGGTCCTATTGTGGAAATCCCTACAGGTTTATCCCCATGATGGCCAAGTCGGGGCCTATTGTGGAAATCCCTACAAGTTTATCCCGATAATGGCCAAGTTTGGGCGCATTCTGGAAATCCCTACTAGGGAAAGCACTAGGGAAGCCCTGAAAGGCCCTCATTTTTATTAGGGATGCCCTATCAGTTTTCCGCACGGGATATGACAAAGTGGGTAAAAAAATTACGAATTTTGACCGTCTAATTTCAGAGATATAGCGATTTAAATTAAGCAATGTGTAGCGACGCTAACGTCACGAAGCGACTGGAGCAGACTAGAGCTGGCGATCTGGCAGTGACTACAAGCGTTCGGCGCGTTTATCGGCAGAAAATATATCTAGAGACGCGGCAGATTATATATATGAGGCATTCCATAGATTTTCAGCAAGGTCAAAACCCTCACTATTTTTCAGAGTCCTGCAATTTTTTTACTATCAAAAGGTACCTGCTAGGAGTGTCTGTGATTTTTTTCAGATTGTTTTTATGAGTCCTGCTGCAGATATAGCAATTTTTGAAAAATGAGAATCAGTTTTCAACTAGATTTACCTTAAAAACTATGGCCCAGGCAAAAACAATTATCGGACAAAATATTTTTGATTTTGGATGAACTTTTGACTTTAACAATTACATTTTTTTTTATCGTCAAACATTCTATAATAAATGAAAAAAATCGATTTTCAAAAAGTATGTCACGTTTGATTTTGCTCTAAATTTTTCTGAATTTTCTGTTCTTAGTGTGGGCATACAGAAAAAATTGGCATCATGGGCCGCGAACTGGTTTAGAAGATATTGCATTTTTTTGTTGTTGTTATTCATCTTATCTTTATTTGTATCAGTCTGATTTGAATTAGTAGTGGACATAACTGAAAAATAATACTATAAAATGAAACTTCAAGCAGCTTAGGATGGTGTAATTGACGATTTCAAAATTTAATGCATTTCTAACTTTACATACTAGGTGAGAAAAAACACAATATTTATGACAAGTAAATGTTTTTTATTGCCCAGTATTAGCAAATCTTGTGAATTATTATATGTTTGTCATCCGTCGAATATAGTTTCGAAGTAATCGTGCCGTCTGTTCGCGGAATGAAAGCATGTTGCTTCTGGGATTTCTTGAGGGAGAAGATTTTTTCTTTGGTCAATAGATATTTGAATCGCCGATCAATTTAATCCGTCACTGATGGTTGGAATATTTATCGCGATTTTCGATGAACTTGCACTAGCATAACATACTTGCACCGTCAGAAGCCGAAAAGTGAAAATGAAGGTTATGAAATTTCACATACAATCATAACATCGAAACCGGTCAAGGAAATCGAGAACGTTTACTTCCGACCTTGCCGCCGGTGTCGCGTCGGTCGGGCGGGAAATTTGAAAATTTGAAAAAAATCAATCTTATAACATACAAAACACTTTGATATATGTTTTTATGTGAAATTCAAAGTTTCTCCCAATTAATGATCCAATTCATATCAATATAAAAGATTTAAAAAAAAATGCAAATCAGCCTGTATCTTCTATACCAGTTCGCGGCCCATCTTGTCAATTTTTTCTGTATGTCTACACTAACAACAGAAAATTTAGAAAAATTTAGAGCAAAATCAAACATGACATACTTTTTGAAAATCGATTTTTTTAATTTATTATAGAATATTTGTACGAAAAAAAAAAGTTTATTGTTAAAGTCAAAAGTTCGTTCAAAATTAAAAATATTTTGTCCCACAATTTTTTTTGCCTGGGCCATAGTTTTTAAGGTACATATAGTTAAAAACTGATTCTCATTTTTCAAAAATTGAGATATCTGGAGCAGGACTCATAAAAAAAATCTGAAAAAAATCACAGACACTACTAGTAGGTGCCTTTTGATAACAAAAAAATTGCAGGACCCTGAAAAATAGTGAGGGTTTTGACCTTGCTGGAAACCTGTGGAATGCCTCATATATATATATATATATATATATATATATATATATATATATATATATATATATATATATATATATATATATATATATATATATATATATATAGTTAGGTCAAAATTGGTAAACGAAAAAATTAAATTTCGTTGAAACGATAAAAAAAATTGATTATCAATTCATCGAGGTGAAATTCCTCAGTTCAACGACTCACGACACGATGTCCCACTTTTTTTTTGTTCATAACCTCTACATGGTTCTTCTTTTCGTTTTCTCTTTTTGCACGGGTCATAATTTCGACCGCTTTTTTATTTTCGGCGATCGTTTTTCGTTTGGCAAATTTGCCTTTATGTTGCACTTGTTCCATTATTCCATTTTATACCAAATTTCACGAAAAAAATTTGCTGGGGTTGCGACGTTGACACGATCTCCGCGCTCGCTAGACTACAGTAGTGTGTGCATATGCGTATACGCAGAGTGTCTACGCTTTAGTGGCCAGAATGGACAGTCTGATACAAACGTGAGGGTTAGGTGATGGAGGAAACGTTGTTATTTTTGGACCTCTAAACATTATAACAGGTGTTTTTTTCATTACTTCATAAGTTTTTACATCCTGATAAGATGAACAACCTACATTATAAAGATATTTCGCAATATTTCGAAGCTTTCATCGTTTGAGCGGAGAATACACTTTTCAACGTGACTGTGGCGAGACTACTACCTTAAGGAGTATGGCAAAATATTTATAAATGTGGTAGATACAATGGTTTGTGCAGACCACTGTTCGAAAAACGTCCTTTGCGGTGACCACTGGCGCTCGGAAACAAATCATCCGAAAAAAAATCAAACGGTTTTAGATTTTGCATGAAGCTATTTTGTGCTTGAACGAAGGATTCGCAAAAGTAGGTATTTTTCAAAAAATGACCGCAGTCCAAAGTGAAAGTATCGATATTCGGTGAAAAAAAAACACTTTATTTTCGGTGAAAAAAAAACACTTTATTTTCGTTGAAAAAAAATGTATCGGTAAAAAATATCTTCGTTCAAAAGTGAAAGTATCAATATTCGGTGAAAAGAATACTTAATTTTCACTGAAAAAAAAAACGTATCGGAAAAAAATATCTTCGTTCAATAGTGAACGTATCGATATTTGGTGAAAACATCCTTTATTTTTGTTGATAAAAAAACTGCTATTGGATATGCACAAAAAGTTTGTACAATTTAAAGTTGATCGATGCACTGACTTTTGAGACGTCGTGGTCACCGATTTTGGAATAGTCTTTTGAGAAAACCGCGTTTAAAGTTTGCCGGTTCGTGTAGCCTACCTATAAATGCTCATAATTCCCCCAATTTCGAAAGGAATGACTTGAAATTTTCAGAGAAAATATCTGAAATGTTGTATTTTGAGAATCTGTCGAAAGCCATTAATCGATATTTTCAAAATTTTCAACTAGATGTAAGCCCTTTATTAGGATTATAAAAAATGTTCGATGATATTAAGAGCCTAAATTTGCAAAAAAATGTGGACGATTCCAAACAAATTAACGTCCAATCCTAACAAGCGAATTAATCTCCATCGCACCCAGGCAATGCAAGCTTCATTACGTTTTGGCCCAATGCATTGTGGATGCTCGGGCATAATCATATTGAGTTCTAGAAAAATGAGTTCGAGGGTGGTAAAATAGTCCACTTGTGGACTCGAACCATCTCATTGTCGAGTCACATTTTTATTTATATTTATTGTCGAAAGCACGTCGCTTGAAATACACAAAGATGAGAAGTCTTTTGAAAATGCGAGCTCGCATACGCTTCAACGAGGGTGGAATCATATTTTTTTTTCATTACATAGCGGAAGAGACCTCATCTCATTGTCGCTCATGGTGAAGCACGTTGCAACATTGTGGGTCATCGCTCCCGGGGCTCGCGGTATACGCAACTGTGTATGTTAAATAGAAGCGTAATAATTTCGCGTATTTCCTCGTATATGGCCGTTGTGTACGGACGAGCCACTTTCCGACTCATACGGTGGATGAGAGGTGGATGAGCTTGCACCAGCTCTATCTTTCCATTTTACTCTTTTGGTTCTCTTTTCGTCCTTATAAAACAAAAGCTATACACAAACGCACACGAGATCACAGCGAAATGTTAAAAAACATTGTCCGAGAGGGACGTCATTTTTATTTGAATATTTGCCAACGTGATGCGAAAATTTCGATCGTTGATCCTCCTGGAGTTCTGGACCGAATAAGAGCTGGGGAAGAATAGGACTGGGAAATTCGTGATCCCTGAACGATTTCGCATTGAATGGGAACTTGGCCAAACCGTTTGAGCGAGAAATAAAAAATACTCCAAATTTAGGTCTTCATTCCATCGACTAGGACGAATTTTTTAAATTTGGTTTAACCGATCCCTTATCGATGGAAAATCATCTGCTCGTGCCGAATTTCTCATTTAGAACTGGATCGGACCGAAACGATTTGTCCAGCGAGGGTTTACCGACAAAAACCGACGTCCTGACCACCCTGGACACCCTTGTAAAAAAATGGCTTGAAACTTGCGTTCTCAAAAGGGAAAGAAAAATGAAAAATTTCTTATTCGTTTTCATTAAGAGGAAATATACCTTTCGGCGAACAATTTTTTTGTAATTTTTATAATTACTTTTTAAAGGAAAGATTTCATCATCATTTTTGACACTTAGGGTATATTTTATTACTGCTTTTCGCTGTTACATGCTCCTTTTTTATTAACCTTAAAAAATGGCGGATATATGGCACGGCCTTCTACACGGCATTTTCAAAGCTGGCGTGGCGTATAGCTCAAAAACTAGTCGACCGATTCGGATGAAATTTGGTATAAATCGTTCTAATCTTTTTATCTAAAAGATGACCCTAAATGTTTCTGAAAAAGAAAAAAAAGTTTTTGCAAAATTTAGGTAATCGACCGATTCAGATGGAATTTGGTATACACCTTTCGAATCTTATTATCTAGAATATGACCCTAAATATTTTTGAAAATGGAAAAAAAATTTATTGCAGAATGTAGCCATTTTTTTCGAAAAATTCAATCTTTTTGTTTCAAAGCGTACCATTTAATCGATTCTCAACATTCCTAATTTTTTTTAGTTTATATTCTACGTGCTAGGTGCGCAACTAAGTTCCTGGGTTTCACACATGGATGGCGCTAGCGACACATGTAGTCGGCATACAGGTCTGAAATTGGGTGTCTTTATAGCTTGGACATCTTTTAAGAATACCCAGTCGTAATATAAACAAATAACGCAACACAACGACCTTTTTTCTAACCTCGAAAATGTCAAAGTTTGTGCCAAATAAACAGCATTTTCGGGAAGCATTGCTTTCCTGCTTCAACCTAAAAAAACAGCAGCTGAAGCATGTCGGTTACTTGAGGAGGCCTACGGCGAACATATACCATAAAAAACAACGTGTGAAGATTAGTTCAAGCGGTTCAGAAGTGGCGATTTTGAGACTGGGGACAAGGAGCGCTTGGGAAGACCGCAAACATTTGAGGACGCCGATCTGCAAGCGTTATTGGATGAAGATGACACTCAACCAGAAATCAACTTGCCGAGGCATTGAATGTGACTCGGCAATGTATTTCGAAACGTTTGCACGCCGTGGGAAAAATTTATAAGGAAGGAAAGTGCGTGCCGCATGAGTTGACTGACAGAGAGACAAATGGAAAATCGAAAAGCCACTTCCGAAATTTTGCTTTTGCGGCAGAACAGAAAGAGTTTCCGGCATCGAATTGTTACTGGCGATGAAAAATGGATATATTTCGAGAATCCCAAACGCAGAAAACCGTGGCTTTCACTTGGCGAAGCGTCAACATCGACGGCACGGCCAAATCGCTTCGGAAAAAAGACAATGCTCTGCGTTTGGTGGGACCAGAAAGGAATCGTGTACTATGAGCTGCTGAAACCGGGCGAAACTGTCAATGGGCATCGCTACCGACAACAACTAATCAATTTGAACCACGCATTGCTCGAAAAACGGCCAGAATGGGACACGAGACACGAACGTGTGATATTGCAGCACGACAACACTCCGTGCCATCGCAGTTCCATCGTCCAGGACACCATAATAACACTGAAATGGGATCTGCTACCGCACCCGCCGTATTCGCCAGACCTGGCCCCTTCAGACTATCAGACTTCAGACTATCACTTGTTCCGGTCGATGGCGCATGACTTGGGTGGGCTACACTTGGCCAATTACGATGCAGTACAAAATTGGTTGGTCGAATGGTTTTAGTCCAAAGACGCGTCTTTTTTTTCGTCGCGGTATTTATGTATTGCCGGAGAGATGGCAAAAATGTGTAAATAGCGAGAGACAATACTTCGAATGAACCATTTTATGTATTTGTCTTGAAATTTTCGATTTATTATTGGTAAAAAAAACCCGGAAACTTAGTTGCGCAGTTTATGAGTTTTGAGGACTTGCATACACCTGAGACGGCTAAAAGGAAGGTTATGTTTAAGATGTTTTTGTGTATAAAACTGAATTTTATTGAACAACCATGATATACATTTTCAAGTATGACATTTTATCTACATCGTATGAAAATTTGATAAAAAAATTTCAAACGGTAAAAAGCTTACAGTCGCTTTCTTGGGACGTGTTTTTGTTGACTGCGGTACCAGACGTGCCTCTGCCATTTTTTATCGGAAAAAAATATTTGTTTCTAAAAGTAGATAGATAAAACTAGTACTTATAGATCCGGAATTTAAAAAATTCATTTTTTCGGCTCATGGCAGTCACTGGAATAAAACAGGCGATCTTTCGCCTCAGAATTGTTCAGTACTTATGATGAAAGAAATATATGCCAGGTATCGAAAAAACGGCTCGATAAGTACTAGATTATTGTGTGAAGCATAACTGTGCAAAACTTGATCTCGATCGGTCCAGTAGCTGCGGAGATATTTCTGGTACCGATTTTGAAAATACTGTTTCGAGTAAAACACGTTTAAAGTTTTGAGTACCTGCACCCCAACCGTTATAGTCGTTGCTCACCCGGTCAGTTACAAAACGTTATAAATTCGTCATTACTGCGAATTTCCTTGTGAAATTTTTAGGGTAGACACTCAAAGGATAGTACTATCGAAGGAACACCTTTTTGAAAAATAGATCTTTTTCACCTGCCCAGATGTAAGCCCTTAATGAAGGAAAAATCTGCGATGGTTTTTTCTTACAGATTAATCCCGCGGACGCTACGTATCATGCCGTTTGACAATATCCGCCGCAATCCGTTTACAAGACCGTGCCGTGGCTCCGTCATTTTTAAAGATTAATAAAAAAAATACCATCTAACACACAAAAGTAGTAATAAAACATGCCCTAATTTTAAAAAATGGTGAAGAAATATTCCCTTTTAAAAAATGATTATAAAAATCAGCAAATTTTTCCTTGCCCAAAGGTATCCTCCCCCCTTCCCCCTTGAGAGCTCGGAATCCGATAACAAGGATTGGACTCAACCAGTCGTCTGCAAACTTGTGGAGTCGGAAGCTCCGGAATACCTTTTTTTCGTTCAGGCTACTCCGGAAAACCAGAAACCCATGCAACTCGACCAACGCAGTGACTGCAACGTTTTAGTAATTTTCTTCGGCCCTTGTCACACCGCAAATACTGCAGCTGGTTACGTGATACTCCGCGTTTCGTATTTTGCGCGGAACGTTCATATATATGGCCGTAAATAGCAAGCAAAAACGTAAAAGAGGAGACACGCGAAGCGAACGGGTTTGTTACGCGACTATGATTTCTCGTAATTTCCACCACTGGTGCGCTCAGTGGTCGTCCCTTTTGATTATTTTCTGCTCCTAACCTTTGACTGTTTTACTACCCTGGAGGCTTAAGTATACACAGTAATAATCTACTCCTACGATCATCCGACGTACGAGATATTTTTCGGGATTTAATTCTGGACAGGGAAGTCTGACCTTTTGAAACTCGTTCGGACTCCACCAAGAGTCAGTATTAATGAGAAAATTCATCCGAGGGTTTTTAGTCTCAGAGGTATTTACACAAAGTATAGAGTGGTGATGTAGATTTTACTGGAAAAAAACCTCACGTTCTTGTGTGCAGATATATTTTTGAAAATAATTTTCAAATATTTCTTCGTATCTCTTGCAGGGTTTTACGATCCCTTCACTTCTATTCCACAATTTCCAGCTTCTTGGAGACCCTCGGAGGTTTGCCTCCGTCAAATTTTGTCTACTACCGCCCGTATCGTATTCACAGGAGGGCAGAGGGAAACTGGAAAACCCATGCCGATACAGGTCATTATATTTTTACTCGCAAGGAACATCAACTTAAGTGTCCGCCTTCGATTTCTTCGAAACTCATATGTGTGATGAAGCATTAAAAACTGTTAGACACGTATTTTTTTATCGGCGGAAAAACGGTGTTAAAGGTGGAAAGCACCCCTCATAGGAAGGCGTATCGAGGTGTGATTTTGAAGTACCACCCATAAGCAGTCCCTGATCCGAATGAAACAAAAACGAAAAGTCTTCTCATGTTAAGCAATGAAAAATCCACTATAGAAGTAATGAAAAAAACATCAACGGGTGACACGTCTTTCTTCGAGGGGTGGTTTCTGTCCTTAAAACCGTTTTTCCGTCGAGAAAAAAATACGTGTTGCATAGTTTCCAATGCTTTATTACCTATATGAGTTTTATCAACATCGGAGGCGGACACTTAAGTGATGTTCCTTGTAAGTTTGCTATACAATATATACTAAGCTCAGTATAAATCGGTTACTAAGTTTGGGCTGCTAAGTTTACTATAAATTGATTACTACGTTTCGGTTACTAAGTTTCCCATCAATTGTTTACCATGTTTGGTTTCCTAAGTTTAGGACAAATTAGTTTTTAAGTTCGAGCTACTCAGCGTAATATAAATTGGGTACTAAGCTTACTATCAATTGGTTACTAAGTTTGGGTTACTAAGTTAACTATATATAATTTGGATACGCGGTCCGGGTTGCTAAAATTAACTATAAACTGGTTGCTAAGTTTTCTATAACTTAATTACTAAATTTAGTATAAATTAGTTACTAAGGTTACCGTAAACTAGTTACTCACTTGAATATAAATTACATGCTAAGATAACTATAAATCGGTTGATAAGTTTACTACAAACTGGTTACTAAACTTTGCTGTCGTCGAATATCCATAAGTGAATATTCACAAGTCGAATATCCAGAAGTGAGTATAGAGTAGAAATAAGCGCCAGAAATGGCGGGAGGTAGAGATAAGTGAATTTGTTTGGGTTCCCTTTTTACTCACTATTCCTCTACCCCCCGCCATTTCTGGCACTAATTTCTACTCTATACTCACTTATGGATATTCGACTTATGGATATGCACTTATGGATATTGGCCCTTATGGATATTCGTCCTTATGGATATTCAGTTATGGAAATTCGACTTAAGGATATTCTACCCCAATCCTTAGGTTTACTCTCCTTCTACTCCGTCCGTGACCAAGTCTTTGTCGATTCAGCGTAATTTTTATACTGATAAAAAAAATACGTGTCCAATAGTTTTCAATGCTTCATTACCTCCATGATTTCCAACCAGGCCACCAGGACTTACAGTCCAGGCTAGTGCCGCTTAAAATGGAAGATCATCGCAGCTGAGTCGCACGTCGACTACCTTCGGGTTCAGTAGTTTCATATTCTATTCTTCTTCGATCAGGGCAACGCGTGAAAAATAACACCGCGTATTTTTATCTCACCTCATTGAAATATTATTACAGAAATTTCGCGACACTCAGTTTCGCACTTAAAACGTGTATGTACACGCGGATCTTATTCCCTACTTAGTCTACTTTTTGCCGCTCTCTATACCACTGCCGCGAGTGTAATATCGTATACTCAGGCTGTAAGGAGTCTCTGGATCACCATAAATCTCGTGATCGCTCTGGGCCAGCCTCGTTAACCACGAGCCTCGCTGCCGCTGGAACCTTTTACGAGAGTAAGTTACGAGCAAAGTTCGTTTAACGATTGCACCCAATCTTTGCGTGTGAGTGTGTGACTACGTTTGTCGTATTTGTGTATGCGACTATGGCTATTTTATTCCGTACGGTCAATGGAACGTCTAGCCTGCAACGTTACACCCGATTGCACCGCGTCGTTAACATTAAGTCAATTAGCTTAAAGGTTAAAAATCGGCGGGTCAATGAACTCGGACGCCTCGAGTGAAACGCCGCGAGGAATTGGAAAGTTCTCGATGCCATACGGCTGCTTTTCCCTTCGCGGGGTCTTCCAAAGCAGCTTCGTCATCAACGTCCCGTGCAAAGATCTGTCGGGGAGTTTTGAGATCGTACCACATCCCTATAGGGAATTGATAGGGAGTCCACATTGGAATCCAAGTGGAGAATTTTTCCTTTGACTTTTTCATCTGAAATTCTCAATAGGATTTTTTCGGATCTCCCAAAAAAATATCCTTTCGTGGTCCCGTGCATTAGATATTCATTGGCCGGCTAGAGCTTTCGCGACAATTTTTTTCTTTAAAGAGGATAATTGGATGGTGAGAAAAAGGAAAAAAATGGAGCTCAAATTTGCGCCACCCTAGTGGTGATGTTATGTCGAAGTGCAGTGAAATAAATAACAAACGATAATTACAGTGGATTTTTCGTAATGTGATTAAAATCGATTTTTGAGCTATTCTTTTTCAAGGTTCACTCATTGTGTCTATCTATATATTTTATTTGGAAAATTCAACGTACAGAATGCGATGGGATACATGAAGAATGACATCAAATTCTGCTCGATAATGTGAGCATCCTTTAGGATTCAAATTGTATTTGTACATTGGATTCCAATGGGAAATCCCGATGACAATTAGTTTAGGGATCCAATACCCATTGGATCCCTATCGGGAAGTGAGACAAGTATGGGAATCCAATTAGACTCCACGACTATTTCTGCACGGGGTAATCCAAACTCCGAATAGCTTGCACAATATTCCGTACCTTATCGCACCGAGGATAATAAAACCCGGATACGCTATTTCGGATAAAAGCCTTCACCGACAACAACCGAAAGCCCTCCATTTTCCACCACTCATCATCATCATCTTTACCCATTCCATTTTCGCCATCATCCCCACACTTGCTACAATTGCAATCAGCGGTTAAAAGCAGCGAGTGCAATGATGCTGAAACTCTGCGGGACCTCTGATTTAACGGGTCATGTACAATTTTTAACATCTCCGACTTATAATGTTGCCGCGATTCGTTTTATCGCTATGATTTAGGGAGAGACAGAGGGAGGCAGAGGGAGAGAGAGAGAGAGAGAGAGAGAGAGAGAGAGAGAGAGAGAGAGTTTCATATTCACGACAGCGTATCGACGAATTTGCCAAAACTTTTACCCGATTGGGTTTATGTGCCAGGCTGTGTGGACATCGAAATATATTGGGGCTACGGTGTGGGGAAGTGGAGGACACGCGTGAGTGCACAGAGGAAAATGAGGAACGAAACAAAAAGCTCTTGTATGCGGCTGGCAGACTGGTGTACCCGATTGAGGCCGAATGGGAGACACTAACGAGTGGACGATGTTTCTCGCCTCCATGTGGTATACGATACACACAGGTCCAGCCTCACAGTCATTGTTGCCTCGAAATAGTGAATTCGGGTTTAGTGTTGAGTGCTACGGGGGCGGGAAGGGGGGGGGGCAGTATGAGATACCAGAAATCGCGAGGCATTCGAAATTAAAAAACATAAAGAGCGTGAAAAAGCTTCATTGCTATATAGAGGCGACATTCTGTGTCTACCAGCTGTGTGTCTCCATTTTCTACACGAATCTCGCATCCACACCCACACGGCTACACCAAATACAGTCACGGACCGAGTAAAGCTCGATCGAACTCTGCATTCGAACTGGGCAAAATCCCGAGCGAAACTTTTCGCAAATATCCCTGACACGTGCTCCAATATCGCTAGGTATTTGTATCCTGTACGGGGAAAAAAACGTCTACCAGGGAGCATGCGGTTCCGTATTATTTGCATGACTTCAAATAACGATATCCTATTTGCATACCGTCAAAAGTGCATCTACCAATGATGTCATTCATTTTTCAATTGGGATGAAAATTGGAACCTTTTGTTGAAAGAGCACATCCACCAGCTCTTGAATCGTCTCCATTAGAGGAGTGCGTGAATCTGGGCACGGATTTTTGTATTGGAAACGTTTAGAGGTGATGCTGCGTTTTTAATCGATGGAGGAAAAAAAGAGAAGTCGGAGAGTGGTTGCATGAGATAAAACGATAGTAAACTGAAGAAGAGTAAAAATCCGTGTTTATCGAAGTATAGAGGGCGAGCTCTCTCTTACTCACACACACGGAAGTTCTGTATAGAAGGCTTTCCCAGGGCTTGTAGCTCGAAAGCTTCTAAGAATGTATTACGTTACTTCTTATCCTCGCTCTCCGGAATAGTGGAGATCTCCCGGTAGCGAAGAGCAGCAGAGCAGTCGAAGGTAATCGATTTCAGCCACAACAGCTGCCAGAAAGGTCTCCGTCTCGGGGCATTCTTACATGGAGGGTATATACGGGGCGGGTATAATACACTTCATTCGATGGTGGTTGTTGGCCACTCGAAGGTGGTACCAGCGGTGATGGCGAGAAGGAGAAAACTGCTCGAGATAGACATCGATGTTGAGAGGCCCCGAATGGAGAAGCTGCAGGGATGGCTCCTCGGCGGAAGTTGAACACGTCGAGGGGCTTGTAAATAGAAACGCCAACGATGGAAGGTGGCACAGAATTGAGTGTCGCCTTAAAAAATTGCAGCAAGAGAATTTCCATTTTGGAATGAGCAATGTATTTTACATGATTGTATATTACACATGGAAGGAAAATTCTCGTTGGGAGTTTTTACGAATGAAAAAAACGTCATTGCCTGGGATCATGGTGATTTGTTCAGCAGGCAATGCAGCGAATGCCATGCAGCTTACACTGGCGTCTATGTGTTGATGAAACAAACAGAAGAAGCGAACCCGAATGATATCGGATCGATATTGCATGGCATCCAAGACTCCTTCTGGCCAGCCCAATGCTCGGCATACCTATAGCTGCCTACAGAAACTGCAATTCCAATGGGATGAGTTTGATTCCACATTACAGTCTTCGCTTCAGATGCTTTCATTGATTTTCAACGTCGAAGGCCCCTTTAGGTATTCCTTGCATTCCCTCTCTTGAGATTCTATCATTTTCCATTCGCTGCCAGCACCCTATGGCTTTAGGAAGGGGTGGCTCCTCAATTACCCAGCCGGGGCTTCTGCAGAGTGCTCGTTTAATTTAATTGGTACTCGTTGCGCAATATTTGTTGATACGCCTAAGAGCCGAGACGATTTTTCTTCGGTTTCAACAGTGATTGAGAATCGAACGCCTTACGTGGCTAGGAATTACATTGATGACACAAGAAAGCAATGAATGCCCAAGCTCGCTGAGGATTTCTAAGAGCGAACGGAAATCCACGAACGGGATTTGAAAGCCAGAAACCACCTGAAAATCCAGGATCCCGACTGCTTGTACAGGTAATAAGTAAAAGGCTATTTCATCGCTCCCATACCGCAAGGATAGTGGACAACGTGTTCGTAGAGTGTTCCTTGCTAAGGGTGGTGGAATCCGGGATTTCTGAATAACTCCACAATTAGAGGGGAATTACGATCGAGTTTACTGCTGGGCGAACAGCATCGAGGCATCAGCCCAAAGGAAAACGAGACTCCCTCTCTCTCTCTCTTGTGGCAAGTCCAGCCATTACGTAGCATCTTTACAATACGGCAGTACTTACGTGCCAGATGATCCCAAAGAATCTTTCTCCGATTTCCGTGAACTCCGGGCCGTTCTCCTCATTCATCCGCGTAGCCAATTTCATCGCCTCTCGTTTGGAATAGGAAGACCAGCATCAATTTGCAACTACGTATAGCTGTACAGCGAGTTTCGTAATATAGCTACTCTTCCGAATGAGGGTGGAATTTTCCAGACGGTGCGGCATCTACGATTTCAGTGAGTCCCGAGACTGAAATCTCGGCGTATGAGCGGCCGAGAAGAAATACCAAGAATTCAATTCGCAGAGTACTTGATGATCCGACCCCTAAGCGACCAAATTTCATAATTACATCAGAATGATACCCCTATAGACGAGACAACGTCTGAACGTACGGGACATAATGATAAATTGTAATAGCGTAAAGTACCACCAAGTACAGTTTTAAATTGTTTGGAAGGCTGTCCAATTTCGTATGACGTGTCGTATAGTCTTTTAAGGCGGTCCTCTAGTTTCTCGGGTCGAAAAAATCGATTTTTTTTCATAAATCACATCTACAACATGTGTAGAAAATGTGTGACAAAGGATTTTTCGATATTCGAAGTGGTTCACAAGTTACGGCCCTAGAACGGAGCAGGTATACTTTCAAACGCGTTTTTCTCGAAACACCATTTTTCGAAACGGTGACCACGATATTTCAGAAACTACTGCACCGATCTTGTTCAAATTTATACAGCATCTTTAATATGTTATAAGCCAGCGATTGAACTAGGATTATCATGATTGCTTCGATAGCTTTTTTTGTACGGGCGAAAAACTTAAGAAAAAATGAGTAAAAAATAGAATGTAATTTTCAAAAGTGTATAAAAAAGTCAATTTTTGTAATTTAGAATTCACTCTAGTTCAATCGCTAGTCTTAAATATGAAGATTAAAATGCCGTTTGGTTTTTTGATTTCAGATAAGCAGAACAGCCGCAATCTTGCTCACCGTCAAGCACCTCTTTTACTTGATGTCTTCCTGTCGGCCACTATAACTTTTATTCTATTATATATTTTGACTTCAAAAAATGTGTAAAGCTTATTTAAATGTTAATAAAGATTATGCAAAAACAATGAGATTGATTATTTCGATGCTTTGCCCGTAAAAAATTATTGAAAAAGCCGTAAAAAAAGAACCGAGAAACTAGAGGATCGCGTTAATTCTGCACAAACTGGTCTGCAAGCCAAAGAGCGTCAACAATATTGGAGCGCGACTGTTCGCGTCAAACTTGCAAGGATCTATTATTGATAGCTGGCATTTTAATTAGAAGCTCACGTTGCCCTGGCCGTGCAATTATAAAACTCAAAAGTCGTTTCGTTGGGGATGAAAGCAAATGTGGGGACGAAAGCAGTATACACACGCTCGTGTAGATGCAGTATCCATGGCATTTCGTTCCCTTCTTTTTACCCTTTTCGTAATTCTCTACGTCACTACGCCAGCATTTCCCTTAGGCAACATGTTATCCCTCTAATTCCGAGTCCAAACGTCATTTCACCAACGTCCACATGCCTTCGCATGCGTGCTCAAGTTACCTTTGTAGGCGGTGGAACATGTTTTTTTATTCAAACACTACATGTGACGGTATCAGAGCGCAAAACTACCTCAAGATATGAGAGAAATTAGCTAAATAGCGATGCTTCTTTGGTAAGCTGATCATTCGTTCCAAATGAGGCTGACCACCCGATGTTGACGAGAGTCGAGAATGGCAGATGCCCTAGGCACCTTTAGAGGTGGTTCTGCATAAACTGTAGGATCCAAGAGAGTCCAATTGGGAGATGAATCTAGACTCAACGGGAGATGATTGTTATGAGAGAAGGAAAGAGAACGCAGTGAGAAAGGATCGGAAGCGCGCTATAGTTGGAGAAGACAGAATGATGGTGGAGGATTGGTTATATGGTGGAACCTCAACAGCCAAAGCTGCTGGTGCAAGAGTCTGATAGCTTTCGCGACTTCACTTCAATAAATTAATCCTACGTGATTAATACGGGTCGCGGGAGCACCGGGAGTGGAACGCGGTAGCAATAAGGATCGGTGAGAGCGTTGTGGCTTCGACAAACGACAGCCTTTGTCGAAGATGGACGCTGCGACGAAGAAGCAAGAGAGAGAATGAAAACGAGAAGGAGCTACCGATGTAGTCGTCCAATTAAAAGTTGTGGCGGTTGTTGGAAACGAGTCTGGCGTCGTTTTGCTGCAAGGCAAGAGACGAAGATATTTAGAATGAGGCAGTGAGAGTGTGCAGGACAGCAAGCCAATGGCATCGATCGACCGAAAGCCCCTGCACTCTTTACGCTCCAGGAATCTACCGACACGCAGTTGACTGTGTATACGTTAAATTAGAGCCCTCGCACCCGTCTATCCGAAGCAGCATCAAACCCCGGAAGTTCTATGGGGCCACGGTACACCCGGCAATTAATGTATACGATGAAGCGAAGGTGTAAACTCAATGTTATCGATAGATCTTCAGAAAATGGCGATCTTCTTCAATCTCAATAACGTCTACCGACAATAATTTTGTAGAACTTCCTCTCGCGCGCAGTACCATTTAACCTGATGATAATCACCATCAAATATAGTGCAACCAAGTTGTAGCCCCTTTTTCCATTCGAGCTGCAACACTCTCGTCAGGATGATGGTTCCAACAAAACTCAATCACAGACATTCTGGAATCGTGATCATCGCATCATCGAACTGCACGTGTCTGCATCTGTTGAAGCGTTCCAGCACCCTCACGGGGCGGGGGGTGTTGAACAATCAGTGAACAATTCAGTGTTTGCCGGAATCGTGATGCATGAGAAGACAAGCGGTAAACGAGGGAAGTGCCGGAGGGGACTTCATAACCGAAGGCAGACGGGTGCTCGAGAATCTGACGGATCCACAACCCTAACGAGTATTGCTGTGGCAAGCCGTTAGTCAGGATGCATCGATTCTGCTTCCAGGAAATCCTGGCAGAAGCATAAATGTCTTCCGCTCCGATTTCATGGAAAATCACATGCCTTTACCTTGGGTGTAACAGGGAAGGCTTGGGTTTCGGGTGGCTCATCCGTACCATTTTTCAGCGAGCTGTCCCGGCTGAATCCACTTTAGGGTGCTGATCCGGACGATCGAAATAGAACAGGGACCTCCTGTATCCAGGGTTCAAGTCAGCTAAAAACAGAATCAACTGATCTTCCAAATCGTCAACCCAAGATCATCTCATAGCACTTATCTTACACAGCAACACACGATCACGTGCCCTTTTCCCTCTCACCTCGAATGCTTCTGCATTGTTACGTCGTTATTGCTCGTAAATAATTCCCGCGCAAACATTTTGACGAGGTATTCGATTGAGCGTGTGCGCCTATGTTCGTGTACGGTTAGATTCCCACTTCGTGCTCTCGTGGTCCAGAAAATATATACGGGTAGTTGAATCGCCGTTGGACGTGCGTTTGGCCAATTATTCCTAGATTAATAGGAGGCCAATGAAAACGAGGGAAGATTCGAGTAGTGAGGGGTGGAGTGAGGGCCGTTGCTACGCGATTGCGATTGACCATAAATGCCGACTGTTCGCCAGCGTCCCATTAATCCCTCTGGCATTATTACGCGCGATTGAAACGCGCAACCGGACCACTGTACGCTTCGGTTACCGAGATAGGAGAGTCCGGTTGGGGCCGTAGAACGAGGGGGCCGATATGCACATACACGAAGAGGCGGTTGTACCGATACGGCACTGATCATAGCGGCGAGCAACGAGCAGCGAGGGGCACAGGGCGCGGGAGGAAATCTATTGGGAAGAGATGGAGGAGGCTCGTTGCGCCGAGGTAAAGAGGGGTCGGGTACGGAATACAACGTATGTAAATACGTCCGTTAGGTCGAAGGTAGGTACGTCGCCCCGACGAAAGCCACGGTCGAACGAACCAACTACGAGAATTGCGACGATGAGGTGTTCGATGCGCACACGGCATAGTCGACCATCCCCTATTTCTCATCCCTCTTTATCTTCATCTCTTCATCCCTGTCCTGCTCTCACTCATCCCCAATCGGCACGAGGAAGGAGTCGCTTCATGAGCTTTGCCGAATTGATCGTTGATCGATTCGTCCCGAAATGGAGTCGAGAGATCCACCGGCTTATAACGCAATTTCGGTACATTATCTCCCGCAGAATTGAGAACAAAATACGCCAATAGATCATATATACGAGTGCACATTGAATTGCGCTGTTCCATTTCAACCGAACGCCAAATGACGCAAGTTCCACACGTATGGGATCCAATGTATGTTGATGTGGGGAAAAAAGAAGCTCGTGCATTGTATCGACTATTTGGGAGGATGGCAACTTCCGTATACGCAATGGCGGTGCGGTATTAGCTCCGTTCAAAGTGTGTGGCCTACGCTCGAAAGAACGTGTACACACGTCATTGTTGACAGTGTCCAGGCTACGGGAATTGAATAAATCGATTACATCCAAAGTGCGGTTGACCGTGAAGGCTTGTTGACCAAGCTGTGGTCCTCACTATCTGTTACAATGAGCGATTTGCGTGTGCGCTTTTCGTCAGCTCATCCAGCCTCCAAGATTCTCGTGACCTAGAATCTAGCTCGTAGAGGTATATGGCTAGTAAGGGGCGACATCTACCTCCAAGGAAAGGTTGCCAGGTCGATCTCTCCGATTTCGATGAAATTTGACATGCTTGTAGAATGGGTGAAAATAGGTGACACGTATTTTTTTTATATCTGCGGAACTCAATTTTTAAGGGTTGACATGCACCCTCAAAAATAGGGGTGTTTTCGAGGGTGCGTTTCAACCCTTAAAAATCGGGTTCCGCAGATATAAAAAAATACGTGTCGCCTATTTTTACCCATTCTACCAGCATGCCAAATTTCATCGAAATCGGAGAGATCAACCTCGCAACCTTTCCTTGCCAGTGGCCCGAAAAAATGGCCAAATTACGAAAAAGAATTCTAAGGAACGGTTGGTGAAAAAGATACCTTTTTTCAACACAGGGGTACTTATATTGATGACCTTTTAAAAAAATCACCAAAAAAATTGAGAAAAACATGGCCGCCGGCAAATGATGACATTTTTTGCCGGCGTTTGGAGGTGGACACTCCCCAGCTCAAACTGTCCATCTGAAATCTAAAAACCAAACGGATTATTCGAGTTAACAATAAATACCAGTCGTTGACGATCGTCAATTTTTTAAATATTTTTTTTAACACCGTGGCGACGAATTGAAACTCGAGTATACAAAATATATGAAAAAAGTCGTCACTTTTACGTAACTATTAAAAAAAAAGATCAATTCGAAAAAAAAGTGAGATCGTCAACGACCTTTAAATATTTCTCATCGTATCTCCTGTAAATTTGGAAACAATCCATCGAGTGGTTCTCGAGATATCGTGTCCACCGACTTTGGAAGCAGCATTTCGAGAAAAGCGCGTTTGAAGTGTGTTGCTACCGCTCGCCCGGCCGACTGTTAGAAGCTGTTCATTCAATTTTAGGACCATTTCAACGAAATTTCCAAAGAATACAGCTAAAAGATGATACTATCGAATAAACATATTTTTGGAAAATGCAATTTTTCGACCCACCTAGGTGGATGTAGCGCGTTAAATTCTGCATCCTAGTATGTGGAAGATCATCAAAAAGCTTAATTGTCTGATAACATTCTGGTGCAACCAAGAGATGCGGCATGTAGGGTTGTATTGCGCGACGCTGGACTGTAATTGAAGATGTTGAACACCACACGTAGGCAGGCTAGCCCGCTGCATATGCTCGCGAAGCCCTAAATGCTAATAGCAAAAAGCTACTGGGTTTTGCTGATTGTATCGGGAGCGCGCTGGTTGGGTAATGAAACAGATTAATCAAGGAGCCGAATGGAGGCTGCGAACACGAGTGGTAGAGAGAAAGAGCAGGAGGAGAAAACGAACGCGGTTGGGGGAGCGAAACTGAGTTGGAAAATTGGAAACAGCGAGGATTGGAACACAGACGAGAAATGGCAGAATGAGTGCGCCAGCTGCAATGTTAAATTCGTGAGGTGTGCCTGCAGTAACTTACATGGGAGAAAGGCGTGAGAACGCGAGAGACAGAAGATCCGAGAGTGAAATGGAAAATCTGAAGAGCTCGGGGGTTCCCGCTATGACCGGGTGAATCGTTGAGCGAAAACGGCTGACCTCGTTCAACCCCTTTAACGCCCAACTATAGATGAGACAGAGAGGCATTTACAGTTGGAACTTCATGCTATAGGTAAGTGTTCCTTGTCTCCGGGTAAATCGTCTGAAATCCTTCCAACGACAGAGGCCCTCTCGGTGACCCATCCGACGAGGCTTGCATCTGTGAGAATGCCACTCATCGTCGTCAATGTACGTGTGCATGTGTCTGTCGTCCGAAATACGGTGCATGCATGAAAAGACTGGCGTTATCGCGTGTACACCCAAGAGCCCAGTAGTGGAAACAAAAGAACGAGAAGTGTACACGAACAAGAGTCCGGACATTCCCACTCTCGGGAACCATGGTGATAATATTATTATTGTTCCTGTTGTTATTGATCATATTTTCATAGATATTTACCCAGGATGGTCCGCTAACCCTACCAGCTTAATTTATCCTAAAAAAACAAATGTACGGACAGACAATATTTTATAAGGTGGTCGGCCCAGTGGTTGTCAGGGTCCCAGTGATCGTCATGTTTACACATTAAGTAACTATTTTAAGGCGTTACCCCCACTTGTAGCGCAAAAAAGGCCTTTTTCATGAATTTTTTAAATGAAAACTACAAAACTTTTTTAACCGATCAATACACCATCTTGAAGAACTTTCAGTAATTTTTTTATTGAAAAATATTACATTGTTTAGTGGCAAATGGCCGTCAATGAAATAATGTTTTTATATACACGGTTTGCGGTGACCAACATTGCGGCGAAGTGGATCATCTGAAAAAAAAATGCGGATGGATTTAGTCAAATATAAGTATAAACTAGTCTTTAATCGAAGGATTTTAAAAAATATTCATTTTTCACAAAATTCCGGACAGTCAAAGTTAATGGTTCGATTTTAACGAAATAAAACGCCCTTTTTTTTCGCTATAAAACGGCCATTTTTTTCGAAAAAAAAAAATCGAACGATTAAAGACTACATTTTTATGTATTAAATAAGTCTGCAAAATTTCAAGAAGATCGGTTCATTAGTGTTCGAGTAATCTTGGTCACCGACTTCAGAAATGTCATTTTGAGAAAAACGCGTTTAAAGTTTCAATTTCAGTTTACACGAAGAAAATATTTTTTTTTGTAAACTGACATAGAGTCATCTATTCCGGGCATAAAAAAAACTGCACTTCAAATTGCACTTTAAAAAGATGCAATAAAAAAAATCGATTTTTTCAAAATCGCAAGTGGGGGTAACCCCTTAAGATAAGAATCCGTCGTTCGTGCAGATTTGTAATATATTCGCGTCCAGAAGGTATTCACTATGTTGTATTACATTGTCACACTCGTAAGTAGACGTAGTCAAGAATAATCAAGTCAAACATATTCAGTAACGGCGTTTATCTGCGATTTCGACAGAACCCTTCAATTGGAGGTTAAAGTGAACCGTGTCACATTTTGGGTAATGTGGGAATGCCTGGGGACTTGCGTGAGGTAAGTTTGCCTTTAAGTTATAAAAAACAATCCTGGTTTTGCGTTCAGCATAGAAAATCATGGTTTTCTGCTAATTTCAACGAGTTTTCATATATGACGATTACCGGTTCAGCAATGAAAACACTCTGCTGATTAATCGCCACGGCTGTCGATAACTGGGACAAGGTTGGCAAAAAAAATTATGAGTCGAATATTTATTTACAGAAAAGCAATATTGGGTCTGTAATTAGCATTGTCTGAAGAATCCACGGACCAGTCATCGTCATACACATATTTGCGATAGTAAAAATATATACATATAAATGAACGTTGTCGATTACTGAGTCACGACCAAGTCGATAACCTAGGACGTTTCGACCACAGGTGAAAACTACTGAATCGAAAAACCATTAAAATGTATTCGATGATAAAATGGTTGTTTATAAATATTGAAAATATATAAAAATTATAATTCCGACGTTATAGCCCTAATTGGTTACATTTTTTTTAATTATTAGAGTTGTATGTAAGAGAAAATTATGTCTCGAACTTTTTGTCAAATATTTCAATAAAAAGCAAAAAGTTTGTGACGGAGTGACCAAAAATAATTCTGCAGTCCTATATGCAGACACAATCGAGTCAACAAAGGCCTACGGACTTTTGCATAATTCGTTGAAGCAGTTTAAGGGGTCTGCTCACTTTAGACGCTAAAAAGGCTATTTTTATAAATGTTTAAAATAGGTTTGCATTATAGATATTGATATAAAAGTTGTTACACTTAATAAATACACTTTCGAAATACATTAAAAAAAAAATCGTATGTATTCATGCAACCCAAACAAACGTTAAACGCGTTTTTTCTCGGAACAACGTTTTTCGACGGCTTGTTGATCAAATCTTCGCAACTACTGAACCTATCCTTATAAAATTTGATCCACACATTCTTTACAAATATAGCTATGGCGCAAATCAAGGATTTTTTTTCAAATGACTCGTACAATAGCGTCTTATAACGTTTTCGAAATATATTCTCGAAAACAGTACCAGGCACGAGAATTTCTCAACGGCATTCATCTTCGTAATAAAAAACTGATTAAGAATTACTCAAAATAACTTCTACTTACTTTCCAAGATGAGCTATATAAATTTGCAAAGTCGAACTATCTGCTTACGGTGACGATCACTGGGCCAATTACCTGGATATTCGTAAAATTATTTCACGACCAATACAGTGACGAAAAATGTCAATTCTTTCCATAAAACCCGATCCTCTTAGTTCTCTCGAAAACATTTTCTGCGGAATTAAAAGTAAAATATTCCAGGATTTCGACCAAATTCGGCATATTTAAAAAAGGCCAACAATATAACGCAGAATTAATGAAAATGGCAAATTTCTCCATATAAATTGAATCGGTGATCCCACCAAGATGGACTCCGATGGGGGTGCTCTCTCTTCGAGAAAGGTTTTCAATTTAACTTGAGAATTAAGAAAAAAAAACTAAGTTATAATAATTCGTCATTCCTTTCGGGCGAAGAAGGAATAGAAGAAGCCAAGAAAAAAAAACGATTGGAAAAGAGCGGGTTCGTCCAATTACGGGTATTCGGGGCGCGTCGCTCTGTTCAAATTATTATTTTCCTCAACAGCGAGAGCTGCCTGGCAAACTTTCCGTCTCTCTTTCTCCCTTGTCTCGGTTTAGAGTCAGGGCGATGGTTAACCGGTCGTCGTTGAAAGGAGTCACGGGTTTCAGCGGGCACCCTTTGTCCCTTGTGTACCGGGCCGCTACCCTCAAACAATTCCTCCTCTTTCACCGGAGGGAGACTCCTCAACCCTGCAAAACACGAAATAAGCTTTTCGAGACTCTCTTCGTCCGGAGAGCGCCGTGCGCGAGTCCCCGAACCCAAGACCCGAGCCTAATCGAGGTTGTCGAGTCAGATTTTTCCGCTCAAAGATCACAAAGGGTTGTGTGGCCTCGAAAAATGAATCGATTGGCGCGATGTTTGCCTCGAGAAAACAAAACAAAAAACCTCCAAAACTACTCGAGGACGTCAGATTTGTTGCGGAAGTAATTCCGCGCGCGGAGCAATTTTCTCGGCGGGCCCTTTGATCTCGGAAATCAGCGGAGGCCTCGGTGGATAGTCGCTTTGGTGGACACGAAGCGCGCCGCGGAAGAAAATATCGATCGTACCAAGGATTTTCCTCGCGACGCAGTGGTAAGCTGATCGCAATCTTTCACATTATACCGCTAATATTTATTATATATTGCCGATCATAAATAACCTCCTCTACCAAAATTGGGAGATCACGTGTCGGCCGGCTCCTCGGGGCTGCCCCGGGACATGTCGGCGTAATAATAAAGGGTAGTTGGTGTCTGGCGTGTATGACCCGAGAGAAGTATGATGAACCGTTTCACGCACGGGACCGTACATACAAATACGTATATATCTGTACTGTCCGCTTTATCCAGGCCCGATAACGCGCGGGGCGAACACACACACCACGAAAACACCACCCCCAAGCGTCGCGCGAGAAGAAGCCGTTGGGTTGGATCCCGCGATCGCGTCAGGTTATACCACCTACGATAGTGGACGTATATACATCGTATGAAGTATGGCACGAGCGTGAGCTGAATATTTAAGATCGAGCGAAAAAAAAAACCCTAGAGCCCTCTTTGTAGCCCCTTCCAGCTTGGGGGTTGAACGAGAAGTGGAAGTAAATTTTTCGCCGATATTTTTAGCCTGAAACAACGAACTCACGATCCTGTAGACCTTCCCTCATTTCCGTCATTGCTCGATCTATCAACCCCCGAATGTGCTTCCATTAGTGAACGAAAAATTTATCGAAAATTCGGCACGGCGAAGCGACGCATTTTTCGTGTGAATCGTACGAGTCCCGGAAGGACGAAACTCTCGACATTTTTTCTCATTTACATTCTCGTATCTCTCGGGCTCTCTCCTTCGCTGCCTCATTTCTCTTCGGCCTCGATGTTCAGCATGCACCCCCAACACGGATGAAAGCTCGAGGAAAGCGCAGTTCTGCCCGGAGTAAATGTGAAATATCTCGGCTGGAGGCACATTCAAAAGGCACTGTGAGAGTAATCAGTGTTTTCCATGGTTGTGGATGAGCGTGAACCGGAAGATCAGTCCCACTCGGCGTTACCTCCAGTCATCCCTCTCTTAGTCTGCATCTCACGCTGCACCAACGTATCGGATTAATTACAAACAGGGCGTGGTTTGATGGACGCAATTTTCTACAGGTCTACTCGGAGATATGACAACAACAAAAAACGGAATACATCCAAGAATAATGTCACGCAAAGTATACCTGATGGGATCGTAAAAGTCCAAAAGAGGCCTACCAAAAAACATTGGGAATCCAAAAAGAAAGGCGCAAATTTTCCTCCAACTTGGTCGCGCAACATCTTGCGTCAGAAGTGGCCCGATGATGACGAAGGGAAGATGACGGTGTTCGTGTTTCGCAACTTTTATCAGATAACGCGAGGTCTCGAGTTTCGATACAACACAGTGATACAAGAGTATGAGTAATATCCACGCACTTCTGTAACCCGAAGCGCGGGTGTTGGGTTCTCGAGTAAGCATAGAGGAATAGACTTTGCAGAGAGGGCGAGATCGAGAGGGAGTGAGAAAGGACCTACGTGTAGTGAATTGCCGGGTTAAAAGGAACGAACGTATATGAAGTCATCGTTTGTATGTGTTTCCATATCAAGTACATGACCTGTGTGAACTCGTACACCGTATAGAGCAGGGACATGCTTGCGTGTCTGAAGGAGCGCATATTACACGGAACAAGTTGATGGTACCTTAGATGCAGTAGAGAGCGGAGGAGACAAGGGATAGCTGCGGAGATCCTGTGTCAAACGAGTAACAAAACCACCCTTCTGTAAGAGCGAGCGAGGGGTAGCTAAGCGGTGGTGTTCTTCCTCTTTCTATCTCGCTCGATTGCTCTTTAGCTACATCCCAGAACCTCGCTGTCTCTTCATACACCAACAACGGGAAATTGGAATTTTCTTTGGTTCCTCCCTTCCACACTTCACGCTTTCATTCGATTGATGATTTTCCTCGTTTCCCCTAACTACCCACCAAAAAGTGCCAATCCTCGTACATGCAGGCATCAATGATGTTGGTGCACGGGGAATATGATCGGTGTATAGGTACAGTCGTGATGTCGCGATACAAAGTACCGCAGGCAGCCCCGAGAAACTGCGGGGTAAATGGGATCGTGCGAAAGCAGAATCGTAAGAGGATCGGCATCGAGACTTTGCCTCTAATGGACAGCAAACGAAGTACCGTTAGTTCAGTTTAAAACACGGTGAAGGGAAAATTAGGCAAGGGAAAGAAGAATGGACAAGACGTAAAAGCGAGATCCAAAGGCTATGGGGAGGAACATTGAGAAAACAAAAAAGAATTCAGATGAGAGCACCGTCTCTTCGCTTCCTCCCTCATGATATTCCTTCTTAACTTTCTTTGTCAACCCTTTTATACTTTCTAATAGTTTGCGAGGAAGTTTACCTCCTTCGCTCTCCATCTACGTGCAGCTACTTTAGACGTTGTTACTTGTTAATAGTATGGTTGTGAAGGCGAAACAGAGACAGTAGTGCCGGAAGTCTCGATCCTTTGTACAAAGCATACCTGCTCTGTATTACATTGATCAATCTGGGACGATTCTTCTACGAGAATCGTTAATGCGAAGACTGGTAGGAACTTCTCATTACTTCAGGCTTTTCCTGCGCTCATGTAGTCAACGTGGCGTCTAGTTATTCCTCGACCTAATAGCAACTTGAATCTTGATTCGTCGAAGATAGTGACTAGACAAGTTAAGAAGATAGCAAAAAGGGGATGATAAACAGACCTCGCGTCTTCCAATTCATCTGTAAAGAAGTCCTCTAGGCTTTGTGATCATCATCATCAAAAAGGGACAGGAGCCTAGAATGCGTTAATCTTGACGGAGGAAAAGCTTCATACGGCACGTGACGCATCATCTGAGAATGGTGATTGTGCAGTCGTTTTGAGGATTTTTAATATAGTTGTGAAATGGTCACAAGTTGATGAGGCTGCGCCGGAACACATGTAAATCGTTACTTTAGTATACGTGAAAACTAATTTGGACTAACTGTAAGTTGGTTTTGGTTTTTTGACTACCTCTCACCATCCCGCTGTGTTACCATCGCTAAGCCTCATGTGTGATTGGAGCACTGAATGAAACATGCCTCGAAAAATTCCATATGGGTGCTCATTGATCAACCCGGTGCGATTCTTGTACAAGAATCTTCAATGCGAAGACTGATAGAAAGTTCTCATTACTTCAGTCTTTCCCGGCGCTCATGTATTCAACTTGGCATCTTGTCACTATCCTCGACGAACTGAGAAATTAGGTTTAGATTCGACCTAATAGCTACTTGAATCTAAACCTAATTTCTCAGTTCGTCGAGGATAGTGACTAGACAAGTCAAGAAGATAACAAAAAATACGATGATAACGTGTTCCTATGCTGCAGATCCAGACCTCCTCCAGTTCATCTGTAAAGAAGTCCTCTAGGCTTTGTGATCATGATCATCAAAAAGGGACAGGAGTCTTCTATGCGTTAATCTTAATGGAGCTTCATACGGCATGTGATGCATCATCTGAGAATGTTGATTGTGCAGTCGTTTTGAGGATTTTTAATATACTTGTGTAATGGACACCATGAAGTACCATCGGTACGCCTCATATGTGCTTGGAGCACTGGATGAAACATGGCTTGAAAAATTCCTTATGGATGCTCGTCTCCGCAATGAAACGGCAGTTCTGTATGCGCATACATATACGCATATCGTATGTGTCCGCATGTACTTAAGGGGTAGCCAAAGCCCCCTCCGCCTTTATGGAAGGGCGCTTCTGGTCTTTTCTCGAGCAGTAAAAATCGAATTACCGTTGAGCGCGAGCTCCGTCGTCCTCTACGTCGTCTTTTTGTCCGGATCCCTTTTTTATTCTCACTTGATCTTATTCCTTCACGGGCTAGCACTTAATTTTTTTTCTCTCCCTCTTACGCAACCCTCCGGCTGTTTTCCGCTCGTTCTTTACCCCGCCCCCCGCGCGCGACGTTATATCAAGGCTAGAAGCTTAAAAGTTCAGAGACACGCCAAGAATCCGGATAATGGTCGCCGTATCACTATACATCCTAACGTTCATCCCTCGGGATACTTTACCGGATCCCCTCTATTCGGGACTAAACTTTGACTTTACCGTCTCTCGGTGGGGAATTAAAATACGCCCTTGATGATAAAGGATCAATGAGATAATGATAGGCGAAGGATGAGAACGTCAGGAGAATCTATCGAATTCAATAAAAAAAAGGAAAGTATGACACTTGAGTAAAACTTGGCACTATCGTGACGATGGAACAACTTTGGGATGAAGACATGCATGCCTTTTTTGTGGAAGATTCTATATCTGCTACATTTGAAGATCATTCTTACAGTTGAAGGCCTTCCATTCAGTCAAGATTTTCGAAAATAAATTCTGATTTCTGCGGAACTTAAGGTAATCCTATTGCCAGGCTTGAATCTATAGAATTTTCATTTTCTTTTAGTTTCACTAAATACATTAATAATCGTCTCTGTAAAATTTCCGAGCCAATTGTCGATCTAGTTACAGAGAGAAAAAAATGTTTCCGATTTCTTTCTAGACTAGATTATTTATTTGGGATTTGAAAAAAAGTGTGTCATTGAGCATACATGAAATATGCTGGGTTGAAATTCCGAACTTTTGATGCTTTGACGGTTCAAAATTCCGTATTTTAATGTTCCGAAATTCAAAAACTTTTTGGTGTAATTTTTTATTACAAAAAAATAAATATGAACATCGTTTTTGAGGTATAATAGAGCCTCTGTATAATAAATGCGGTTCAAAGGCCGGATCGATAACTTGACAATGGTTGGTCTGAAAAATACGAATGAAAAAGTATTTGTGTTCTATATAAACATAGTTACCCGTTGTACGAAGCCGTTCTTCGAAAAAAAAAGTATAACATGGCGGGTGTTAAAAAAAATGCAATTTTGGCAAAATTTTTGCATATATTCGGCTGCTTAAAAAACACTAATTTGGAAAAAATGGCTACGTACATCGATGGCTGCAGCAATTCCGGAAGTTTTGGATGTTTAAGTTGAAAATCGGACTGTTTCAGCCAGAATTATGATTCCGGCTTGGTCGAGAAAAACGCAATTGAAAGTCATTAAATCGTTTGTAACTTGGTCAGTATGTAATATTTTAACTTGAACGTTTTTTCACATATTCTGGAAAATCTTTACTTCGAGAAAATGCAAAAAAATCCTTTTTACCCGTTTTACATTGCAAGATACGTTTTTTATCCGTCCTGCCTTAAAAAACGTATCTTGCAACTGCTTGTCAAACGTGAGATTGTCTTACGTAAAATCCGGTTAACTTCTACTCCTCCGCTTTTTTGCGAAGGCGCCGCTACATTTTTAATTATTAATTAACGCGCAAAGGTGAAGGTAATGACTCGTCAGACTTAAAAGTTGGTGGGTCTACAGAGAGTGTAGAAAATTTGTTCTCCTTCCCCCTGTATGCATATATATGTGACAAATGTATACAGCAATAGGGGATAGACTCATGCCATGGCATATTCTCGAGACTCCCCGCATTTACTCGATAAAACGAGTCCCCCATCAATCTAGGCCCCTCGTTATGTTTTCCCGGGTTCTTAACCTTCTAGCTCCTGTTTCCAATTAACCAGCCTCCCTCATCCCTTCAGTCTTCCTACCATTGCCGAGAAATTTTTCACCATGGTCTCTCGAACCATCTCGGAAAACTTTCATCTCTGCAGGTTCCTGATCCGTTGTCCCCGCCCGTGTCCGTGTCCAATAATATTTGTGACGACGCTTCCCGAGAGTGGGAACGTGATTTTGATAGGACGAATGGTGAAATAATTTTTCCACGCCTCGCCGTTGAACTTAAACCATTGTTCATTGTCACCGAACGAAAAAGTAAAAACTTTGGACGATGAATTCTCTCAGTGTGGGTCGTGTTTCCATTCCGATAGTTTCCCCCAAATTTATCGAGTCTCGGATGCCGCAGTTGCGTTCAAAACCTTTATGCAGCTTTTCTCGAAGGTTCTATTAATTTTTTATACGATTACTCTATCGATGAAATTCTTTATTTTTCATATTTAAGATGCTTTGCACGCCCTCGCTGGCTGCTATGATCCCGTTTCGCTTCTGCAAGAGGGCACAGGGAAACTGAACGAAAATTTTACATGCGGCTATAATTCCACTGACTTTCAGAGGCGCTACCATCGAGAGTGGAATAGCCTCCCACTCAGTAGTCAGCGCGCAAGCCACTACCCGGCCTATTGGTCACCCATCCAAGTATTGGCATTGCATTGAAAAGTTCGTGGAATTCTTTCTTCAAGATTGTACGAGCCAGTGCCATACAACGGCTGATACTCGCCACGATTTATACGTTAAGTCGTCTTCTCACTTTAGACGCTAAAAAAGCTATGTTCATGAATTTTTTTGATTGGTTTATATTATAGATATTGATATAAAAGTTGTCACACTTAATAAATACACTTTCGACATACATTTAAAAAAATGTATTTATTTAAGTCATTATTTATAGACGAGAATGTTAGTTAAAAACAATTTCCTAAAAAAATGGTATGTCTGCGCTGTTGATGAAATTTCGGAGATGGATCATCCGAAACAAAAAAATCAAACGGTTTTATATTCAGTATGTTAATGGCTATAGCGCATATCATACGATTTTTGATATATGCAAAAATGGCTCACATTTTACAACAATAAATCGTGTTTATGGCAAAAAAAGTAAATATCAAAATTTAAATAAATCCTTGATATGCGCTATAGCTATAGTTGTAAAGAATATGTGGTTAAAATTTCATAAGGAGCGATTTAGTAGTTTCGATGATTTTATCAACAAGCCGTCGAAAAACGTTGTTTTGAGAAAAACGCGTTTAAGGGATACACCAGTGTGACTCTGTAAAAAAATCGATTTTTTTGCCTTTTTCGACAGTTTATACTTTCATGAATATGAGATGAGATTTTTATACTTTCAAGATTTATACTTTCAGAATATGAAATGAGATGTTTCAAATTTGCTGACATTGTAACTCAAAGAGCAATGATCCAATTGACTTGAAATTTGAACTGAGTACTCTTGAATATATTTACTCTACAATGACGTAGGATATTTTTGATTGGATGAAAATTGTTGATTTGGCATTGAAAAAACGACCATATTATAGGTAAGAAAACAGACTTTTTTCAAACTTCGCCATTTTGTTAGATTTTGATATTTTTCGAAAATGCTACGTCATTGTACAGGAAATACCTTCCAGTTTAACGACATTTTTTCCTTTTTCGATTTCAGCTACTCAATCGGCCGAAATCATGTCAGCAATAGAGGAACTTTTATTTGGCGCCTCCAAAGGCAGCGCATAAGTCGCTTGGATCTCAATATTTTTCCATGAAAAAATTATGTAGTATAGGTTAAATATGGCCAAATATATTCTTAATTTTCCGAAACATTTAATTGAGCACTTTTCTTCCAAAAAATTCCCGAAAATCACCCAAATTTTAGCGTTTACACTAGTGTAGCCCCTTAAAGTTTGTTTCGGTTACATAAATACATCAAAAAAATGTTTAATGTATTTTGAAAGTGTATTTATTAAGTGTGACAACTTTTATATCAATATCGATAAAATAAACGTATCAAAAAATTCATGAAAATAGCTTTTTTTAGTGGCTAAAGTGAGAAGACCCCTTAAAGTCTGCGTCCGAGCTCTTACGGTATAATGAACTAATAATCACGCGATAGGGTACACGAGGTTCGTTGTACCTTGTCGTGCGGTGCGGTGGAGCCTTCCCTTGTGCACGACACGCGCGGCATTGCCTTTTTTTTTTGTTAATTCACGATGGATCGCACGCCAGCCTGTTTTATGCTAATTTCGTACGAAAAAGAGAATAAAAATTCATAACGTAAATGCCAACTCTTTTGGCGCAAGTATGTTTGTGTGTGTACATAATAAGGGGCTTGATAGAGTGAGAGGCACCATCGCGTATCGTATTACATATTGTAGTACGTCGGGGTTACGAGCACTCTCTTTTATGGTGACGCATACCGGCGAAAGGGTCACGAAGCGAAAAAAAAAGGTCGAGAGGGCGAGAGGGAGACTGAGCATAAATAAAATAATGGCAGCGTAAGAGAGAGAGAAAGGGAGATGATATCGAAAAACATCCGGGTGAGATAATCGAATGTGTTTAAAATGAAAAACCACTTTTTGTTCAGCTACAATTGTGTTTCTAGCGGAAATAATAGTGGACTAGACGATCTTCGTGCATTTATTTGATACCTCATTCGATAGACAATAGCGAAAGAACCCTCGTCTCGAAGGGAATTTTGTCGGTTGAAAATAGTATAGTGCGAGAATAGTCGACGGTATTGATATAAACTTCCATGGCAAAAGATAGTATGGTAAAGTTAACTATAGTCATTTGGGAGAGCAATCATAGCGTGCCTGTGCGGAAATTGAACTAGGGCTTTGGTCGGGCCCATTAAGAATTTCCCTAACTTTAATAGGGTCCTGTTCGGGTAGCCTCACATGGACCCTTAGTGGCCGGTCACACTTTGCTACTGAGGGCCATTAAAGGCAGAATAATGAGGGCCTTCAAGGATGCCTGATCGACGCCTCATGTAAGCCATGTTGTGCCTATAAGTTATCCCTGTCAATGGATATGCTCACGTGTGTGTAAATGTATGTGTTTCTGCGTATATGTGTCCGTTTATACAAGGTCACGATACACTGCCAAATTTTTTAAATTTATTTAAATAGGATCTATTTAAATGAGATAGGTTTTTTCCTCGTCTTACGGCCTACTACGATCTTATTTGTTTCAAAGATATTTTTTATTCGTTTCAGCTATTCTTTTTAAATATCAAATGTATTCAAATCGAATGAATAAAGATTCGATTCAAATAAATCTTTATTTGCTTACAATGTACACTGTAAATCTAAGTGTACTATGTGCATAAAATATTTCATAAATCCAAAATGAAATTAAGCACTTAATTGAGAGTTTACCATAACGATTTTGTATCGTAATTCGTCATGCCCTGGCTTTTCGGAATGATTTTTTTCGAAGAAAATATTTCACCTATAGGGGTATTGAACCTAGTACCTACCTACTCATAGCTACGCACGCTGCCCCTATGCTACCGAGTGCTTGTAACATCGTGGTCGCAGATATGGCATAAGAGACCAAATTAATTCCTATAATTATTTGCTGTATCACATAAACAATATCTATTAGTTAATATCATTGTGATATTAACTATCACAACGCGAAATAATTTTTCATATGGAAAGTATTCGGTGAAAATAGTCACTATAAAAATGTTTTAAAAAACCGAATGGGATTGTTCAAACATATGCGCGGGCATCACTCCATGAGTGAATAAGGCAATAAGAATAATATGTAATCCCGTGAAAGAATTCGGCCAGGGCTTCGGCGAGGCCCTGATTATTTTTCCCTTACTCTGCAAGGGTCCTAACATGGCACCCGACCAGGTCCCTTAGAGGCCGGTCACACTTTGTCGACGAGGGCCTAAAGAGGCTCATGAATCAGGGCCCGACTAGTTGCCTCAGCAGAATCCGATCGAAGCCATGAAGCAACCCTATTACTGCCTTATAATTATCAGCTTTATTAGTGGATATATATCAAACGAGGTGTTTTGCAATAATGAAACCTATTTTCTTCAAATAAAGGATTATTTATTATTTACTTCGAAATTAGAAAATAAAAAACAGGTTCAGTTTTACAGAGAATACTGTCCGTGACAAAGGAATATACATTTGTTGGGATAGCTTAGAGTATATCAAATAACTTTACGATGTAAAGCTTTAATGAGATCAATAGGTTTTTTTTTAAATTTTTGGATCTTTTTTGCTTAGATTACGCATTTTTTTCCTTATATCTATTTACTTATATATGTATTGTTCAAGAGCGTAAAACTAGAGATGAAATAAGATTAATACGTTTTTTTACTTTGGTTTTCTTACTTCTTAAAAACCAGGTTCAGTTTTACAGAGAATACTGTCCGTTATAAAGGAATATAAAATGTTAAAGTAGCTTAGATTTAATAAATTAGCTTAACGATATAAAGATTCGACGAGATCAATAGATTTTTCCGTTTTTTGGATCTTCTTTGCATATTTCTATATGTGCATGTATATATATACACATACATGTGTTTGTGTGTATGCGTGTGTGCGTGCGTGTGTGTGTGTGTGTGTCGTTCAACAGCTTAAAACTAGAGATGAAACAAGATTAATCGGTTTTTTTTACATTGGTTTTCTTACTTCGTACGCATCTTGCGCCCTCCATCCCAGTCGTTGGCATTGTTGAGGCAGCTTGAGAGACTCTGATAGAATGTTTTCTCTGTAATCCCTTCTTCATTCGAATGCATACGGCGAACGAATTCTGTAAAACAATGATTTAGAGAATTTCAAAACCTTATGTAATTATTATTTTAATCATATGAATACATACCAAACAGTTTTTCATAAAATGCTGTCCCTTTCAGCATTAACTTTCCTGCTTTTTTTGATTCTCGGACGGCTGTACAATTCATGGCGAATTGTTGCGTGAAAAACTTCTTTATGATGGCATTTAAAGTTTTTTTCATGTCGGATTCCACGATGCAATTGATTGCGCCAGTCTATAAAACCAAGAAATTTTATTTAAGGTATTACTATCACAAATTTACTTCATTTAGGATTCTTTTAAAATTTTGTATGAACGTTCTTGTCATTAAAACTAACAATATTCCCTTATAAAGAAAATTTTTCGGGCATCTAGAATTTGAGATATTCTATTTCCAATCTTTAATTTTCCCTATTTAAACGCGTGTAAATGAAGTCGTGCTTCGTTTATAATGAGTTGTAAACAAATCTGTTAAGAATTTTTTCCGCAGATATAGCCAGAAAAGCAATGGCCGAAATTTTTTTAAAAAAATCCTGTAAACATTTTTTTGCAACTTATAAATGAAACTCGACTTCAATTTACACGCGTTTAGATGGGAAAACTTGAAAATTGGAACTTAAATATCTCAAATTCCAGACGCCAGAACATGTTTCTTCATAGGGGAAAATTGTTAGTTTTTATGTCAAGAACATTCATACAAAATTTTGGACGAATCCTAAATGAAGTCATTTTGTGATAGTCGTACCTTAATATAACATGAAATGGATTTTAAAAATTGAAAATTTGATCCTATAATGCAAAAGAAAATGTAATATATAGTTAAAATCTAGTGTACAGTTCCACCAACCCAAAACTTACAAAATCTTTTTGAAAGTCTGCATCGTCTTTCAAATGTCCCTCGAACACGAGAAAATTGTCGACCGAGGTTAGTTTTTGGACCTCGTGCTTTTTCATAAAGCCGTTAGGCGTCATCTCAGAGCTAGGCATCTTCATGAACCGTTCAAGGCTGTGTCGAAGTTCTCGTATTTCTTCACTTTGAAACTTCATGACAGCTATGATCTTCGTAAGAGCGCGCTGAACCGGTTCGTTACCTGCAAATTATGATTAATTTTATCAAATAATTATTCTATCAAATAACAATTTTTGTAACGTTAATGAAAATACGTTTTTTAAACATAAAAATGACTCAATCTTTATATCTTTCTCACCTTTTATCTCTCAATCTTTATAATCTTTCTTTCTTCCTTTATCTTTATTTATATTATCTTATATATTTTTTTATATTTTTTATATATAAATGTAATTATAATTATATATATATACTTTACCGTTGAGATCAGAAACGAGGTTGTTTGCAGTATCTTCCAGGGGCCGACTTTCATTTTTTTGAAATCCTTGGCGAGCCGATGGAATTTTTGCATCGTCGGATCCGTTTTTATTTGTAACTTTTTCTTGGTCCGTTGCATTCTCTGTATTCAACGGATATGATGTTGAAGTCAATGGCTGCTTGCAAACAAGCGATGCGTCCACGATTTTTGAAGAAGCGTTGTTTTTTTTCTTTCCAACTGGAACTTGAGCAGCTGATTTTTTCGACACGTTCTTTTGGCTGGAATTTTTGTTTTTTGAACGAAAATTAGCAGCCGGAGTTTCTGAGTTAGAAGAACTCTCATCAGAAGAAGCTGAAAATGGAAAAAAAGACGGCATTTAATTTTTTTTAACTTTTCACATTTTTAGATAAATAAATAAATGAATATGTAAATCAAATTAAATGTATCACCGGAACCGCTGTCGTCTGACTCCGAAGACAAATTTCGTCGACTCAACTTATTTTTTATTGTCTTCGCATCGTGTGATTTTTTATTTTTTATCAGCGTTGTAATTTCTTGAGCGTTTTTTTCTCCCATATCTTCTGACATGGTTGTATACGCGTATTCTTGATCAGAGAGTTTCTTTACTCTTTTCAATCCCTTGGCATGGGTTTCTATTTAACAATCAATTGAAAAAAATAACATTAATAAAAAAAAATGAAAATACATGGCCAATATAATTTGAAGTTGGGTTAAAGCCTTACTTGCATCGCCTTGTAAGGTAACTGCATATGAAGGCCAACTTTCTGGCGGATCTTCTCTGTTTTGAATAAAGGTACGGATGAGTAGTTTGTCTTCCTCCTTGTACGGAGGTGCCATATATCGTACGACCAATGATCCAAGTCCCTTGTCATAAGAAAGCCAAGAACTTGGCACGCAACGGTGCGCTTGCCTTTTTTATCAATTTCGTTAACAAAACTGACAATTTGATACGGTCGTAGTTGTCGTTTTTGAGACTTCACTGTAAAAACAAAACTTATCTTATTATCTAAATACCAGATATGACATTTTTTACAAAAAAAAAACACAAAAATAATTATATGACAGTTCTTAATGAATTTATATTCAACAATTTTATTTTGCAAGAAATGCCCGCTTTTTTATGATAAAAGTAATGTGCCACGTGCAGTTTTGTTTAGCATCTATTCTATTAATCATATTTTCATGTTATTTTTCTTCAATATTACATGCGTCATTATAACTGCGACCCAAAAAATGCACGCGGAAATTTAACCTCACTAGTATGTTGCGATAAAAATCGTATTTGTAATAATAAAAATTGTCATTGCTATCTAAGAATTTGCAATAAAAATTAACAGGAAAGATATGACGAATGTAAGATTAGAATTGTTATTGAGAAATGGCAATAATTTTTATTGTTTCTTTACGAATACGTATCATACAAGTGAGGTTAAATTTCCACGTGCATTTTTTGCGTTGCGATTATAATATGACTGTTAATGAAAAATATACAATGAAAATAATCACAAAGAACGTAAGGAACATACGAGGGAAGAACGATGATATCAAAATATAATTAGAATAGATGCTGAACAAAATTTCACATGATACATAACCTCACTTTTATCATATTATTGAATCACGAAGCAAGCACTTTTTGCGTTATATTTATGGGCATGATCTCCCACAAATGTAGCATTAGTTAATAGTGAACAAGAATAAAGAATTGTACTTACTTATGTCACTGTTTACTATGAGATATAAAACTTTATACGCGAAATACGACGTGACCAAGGGGCTGGCAGCTTTTGGAATTTTTGCTACGCCGATCGTCCACTGTTTGTAGTGTCCTACTCTGCCACTCGCAGCGCTATTTGTTCTCGAACGTTCCTGATGCGCGCACAAGTGCTATGTATGTGCACGCACGCATACATATAATCGGACAATGCCCATATGCCACCAACAATACACACTGATGGTTTAATATGATGTATGCGGCAGTGCGGGCCGCGCGCCTGCGCAATAAGAAATCTCTCGAGCCTACCGGGCCAGCCCGCGCTTTCGTTCCTTCTTCTTCTCGCGGGCCTCCCTCGACCGCTCAACCGAAACACGCTGAAACTATTTCCCTTTTCTTTCTCGCTGCCGCCCGCCCTCGATACTTTGTTTTCCACAAAATATTTTTATCGAGAGTGAATAACGGGAGTGTATTTGTGTATTAACCTAGTATTTTATCGATACCTTAAACTTTAAATATATCACATCTATGAAAGTGAGTCTAAAAACTAGAAATTCTAAAAAATAACTTTGCAAATATATTGTATGTCCTGTAACAACCACTGCCCTGATGAATCCCGTCTGGGCCCTTTATCATTTTCCTCGCTACGACCTTTTTTGAATAAATTACTCAACCCTGTTATTTTCCTGTCGGGGCCTAGTCCGATTGTGTTGTGGAAAGCCCTAGTAGGGAATCCACATTCAAACCCTTATAGGCCATGGTTTTTTTTATGGCTGCCCTCCTAATTTCTTTCACGGGATTTTTTGAAGGATTTGTAAATGTAATATATAATAATTTTTAATGCCCTCACGTTTTTATCCTATTTTTATCTGTTATCGAATAATTGAGTGTAGTAATTAAAATACCACAATCGATTTAGTCCAAGCTATCTATACTGGTCCGTTTCCTATAATGCCCAAACCTGGCCCTCTTGTGGCAAACCCTGTCGGGATTGCCATAATAGGACCCGCAAAGGCCCTTATTATGCCAACCCCTGTCGGGATCGCCATATAAGGGCCTTCAAGGGCTTATTTGAGGCTTCCCTGATAGGGAAAGCCTCAAATAAGCCCTTAAAGGCCCTTATTTTATGAGGGTTGCCCTATCAATTTTCCGCACGGGTGGCTGACACGACGAGATGAAAATGATCCTACCACTAAACTATGTGTTGACGATATTACTATAGTTAGTTTTGAATAGTCAGAGTAACTGATAATATGGTGAAGTATTTGGTAATATGGGACCAGGATGCTTTTCCTGGTGACAAAATAAAGTATTAGTAACATTATGGCATTATTAGTAACATTGTGGTTACTAATAAGAAGATAAAACTAATAATAAGAACTGCATAAGATTGGGCCTCAAAGGACAGGTGGATCTTCAATTTTTATTTTCTGGTGAGAGTATTGGGAATACGGGGTCGGGATTTTACGCATAATTATCATATAGTCTTGCCAAGTTTGAGTTCTTTTTTTATCGAAAAATATTGTTAAGCAATGAAGTTATTATTATTTAAACAAAGTGCCACCCATGCTGCATGGCCAATCCGAACACATGGATTTGGCAACTAGGGTCGTCAGGTGAAAAACTAAAAAATGTCCTTTTAGTATGACAATAAACTTCTGTATGACCGGATACTTTTGTGACATTTTGACAACTACGATACTGGCGAGCTATAGAAAAAGTTCGATTTTAGACTAAAAAACAACGTTAATCATTTGTTGTTGTCGAATAAATGAACATATCGAAAAATCATTTGGCAATACGATAGAAAATGTTATAAACTGTACTCCGTCCGAACTTGGAGTGAATGGGACGAATAGATTTTGAGATACGACTTACACTGGTTCATAAAACATAGTTCGAAGACAAACCTAAACGAAAAAAGGTAAATCACAGCAGGCTGGCTCGCCCCAGCGCCATAACTCAGTCGAGTTTTACTAAATCTTTGTTGCAAATTAAAGTTAAGATCCTAGGCTATAAAACCATGCAATAAAAAATCGTATTCTTTAAATTTCAAGCTTTCGCAGACCCCTTAAGGCGGGACACCACGGTGACGGGTAAAAAATGGATTTTTTTGCATTTTCTCAAAGTATACATATTCAAGAATAAGTGAAAAAGATGTTGAAAATATTGCAAATTGACCAGGTTACCGACGATTCGATGAGAACAGGTAGCGCAACGGTTTACGTATACTAAAACCTGCAATCGCGTTTTTCTCGAAACGACTTTTTTTTAGCTATAATTGTCCAATTTTCAATTGAAAAGAATATAAATGGCCTCAATTACAGTAGCTATCGTTGTACACAGTCTTTTTTTTCAAATTTGGCATTTTTTAAGCCCCCAACTATGATCTTTTTGGTTTTTTTTAGATGATTTTTGAAGAAACGCTAGTGGGTACCGTACACGCAGATTTTTTTACGACGCTCCAAGGATCACACAATATCCTTGTATATTTTTGATATTTTTAAATAAAGAAAATTAAACATATTTTTGAATGTATATACTTTTAGATAATTAAAACCCCAATCCGAAATTTCAAATAGTTTTCCTTGAAAAAATTCACAAAAATGACCTTTTTTCCGGCTCCTAGGTGTATATCTCGCCTTAAAAACATTCCTTTTTTTCAAATCACAAGTATGACAAAAGTATGTCAAGTATTTTTGAATCTTTAAATTTTTTAATTTAAATTAAAGTTTTTAAATAAAAAATCCAGTGACAAAAAAAATTCGGAAAAAACGACCTTCTTTCAGACCATCACCGTAGTGTCCTCCTTCAATAGCAATATAGTTGTACATACAATATTACCACATTACTTTCACCGGCAATATACTATTACTATATTACCATCAACTAAAGTTATTTTGCCTGTATACCTAATGTTATCGTAATCTGTTTTACTTTTTTTTACCATAAACGTTTATTGCAAATACCCATGGACTTTTCTCTCTTCGATGTATATTTACCACGAACCAAATATTTTTTCAAGGCAAAATTCATTTCCGGTCGAAGTAGTCTGTTGAATGTTGTCTCTCAACTCGCCGTACCCATCACTGTACCAAACTTTCGCTTCCGTATAAACAAGCAAAAATGCAGTGAAGGTTTTTTCAAGCCCAGTGTTTCTGTATCGTTCTCCAATGCTGAATTTTTTTGGCAAAACTGATGGTACGGTATGCGGCTCCGTGTGTGTATGTATGCTGCAGGAAGTTCACATAACCCAGAATCCACTTGAGAGACCTTCGCATCGTCGGCGTTCCGCTACTTTTCTTTCTACCTTAACCCCCTCAAATCCCCCGCCCGTAACATACCACTCTCGGGGACCTCTCCCGTGGCCGATAAACCGTTCAAACGCTTTCCGGACTGCTGAAAGCCTCTTCTGGTACACTTGGGATCCTGTAAAAATAATTGAGTGAAAGGGGAATAAGGGCAAAGGATACGATCGCTGCCCCCCACCCCTCCCCCCGCCCCCAAGCACACGAGACGGTATAGTTATTGGCATACTCGTCGCCTCTTTATCGCCAACGCGAATCGATACCCGAACGGCCAATAATTGTCGACGGACCCTGCCCTACCATTTATTTCACCGGGGATACGGGACGTGAATTTTGTATTATCGTTCATTAGGAGACAAATGGCCACGAGAAATTTAAGGAGGTTGCACAGATATCGCGAAATAGTAAGAATTTGCTAATATTTGTTGAGGATATTTGCGAACAGGTGTTAGACTCCGTGTAAAATTTCAAGTACTTCGTCTGCGTGATTGTTGAGCAATTAATTATTGAAGTTAGGCACTTGTACACGGGCGACATAGCAAAAGCTTCATGAGAACTCTAAACAACTGTCGCACCATAATAAAGATAGTAAGAATTTAATGGAAATAGGCGAAAAAAATTATTGAAATTTTTATTAATAATTCCAACGGAGAGTAGAGCATTTTTTCTGTCTCGTTATCGAGATATTCGTGAAATAAAACAGGAAATTTCAGCTGATTCGCGTAAAACGATAAAGCGCCCTTCGGCACGTGGCAACGCTGCTGTCAAGTCGGCCATTTTGAATAGGCGCCAAAATTTGAAACGCACGTACTATTGTTTCCTTGCTATAAATTTCTTACCGCGGTTTCATAAAGAGTATTTAAATATTTCGAATCATTCTTTACAGAAGCTGCAGTGCATGTGTTTCGGACATAACCTTCAAATCAATTACGCGTCGTCCCTCGACTGCGCATTCATTTTTCGGCTCGACTACTTTTTTCCGCCGCTTTCCAGGTTGCACTTGCTTCAACCGTCGATTGTACTGTTTTTCGGTTTGCATTTGTCCCTTCCATCTTTTCATTTTCGCCGAACAAAAAAAAACCGAATTCGCGAAGGATGATTGACAGCTGCGCGGTCACGTTGTGGCGTTCGTATCTGAGCTCAGTGATACCAGTTACTGAGAGATAAATTGCGCGCTTGCCACATTTCAACTTGGTTAATAACTTATTCGCGATGTAATTAACAAAAAATATTAAAACATTTCTAAACAGTCAATTATATGCATTCTACATGTTTATTAACTGAACTTTATTTATTTTACGTAACCGAAAATTCGATTATTCGGGGTTGGCAGTCGTTATAAGCGCTCGTGTTCAAGCATATGCGTTCCCCTCTTTCCGCCTGCCCCGCGAAGACCCTGAGCAGCCTCATTAATTTCTCACGATCTACCTCGGAAGGAGAAAACTCTTTTGTTTGGTTTGATATAAATGTTGGGATCGCAGTCTTCAATGCAGCTATGCTGATTTTCGGTAGGTTTTGAATATTTCCCACCTGGTAGAAGACAGTCTATTTTTCTTCGCATAATATTCCTTTTTTGTATCTCAGAAGAAGTATTTTTTAGAACCTACATTTCTCGTCCTCACTCTTGGTGGTTTATTTTTGCCGCACTCCCTACTGTTATTGTGATGATAAATCAGTGGAACATTTACTATTTTATCGTAAGAAAGTTTCATCCCACTCGTGGGTAAAAAGTTCGCGATAGCGTTCCTCGATTTCCATCAGCGTCCTAGCGTCCGTCTTAAGGGGGAACATACCTTTGGGTGAGGAAAAAATTTGCTGATTTTCATGATTTTTTTAAAGGAAAGATTTCTTCACCATTTTTGAGACTTAGGGTATGTTTTTGGTTTTTACATGGTATTTTTTTTTATTCATCTTTTAAAATGGCGGAGGTCTGGCGCGATCTTCTCAACTGGTTGCAGCGGATGTTGCCAGACGGCGTGACACTTAGCGTCGGCGAGATTTATCAGAAAAAAAACCAGTCACGATTTTTGTTTCATAAACATTCATATGCAGAATATGAACCAAGAAAACGTGAGAAATGTAGAAAATTGGTGAAATAGTACTTTCGAAACAAAAAGGTTGAATTTTCCGAAAAAAAGACGGCTACATTTTGCAATAAAGAAATACATTTTTTTTTATTTTCAAAAAGATTTAGGGTCATGTTTTAGACAATTAGATCAAAAAGATTTATACCAAATTTCATAAAAATCGGTCAATTAGTTTTTTCGCCATACGTCACGCCAGTTTTGAAAATGCAATTTAGAAGACCGTGACATATCTACGTCACTCTTGAAAATTGATTTATAATAAGTTAGTAAATACCATGTAGCAGCCAAAAGTAGTAATAAAACATACCCTAATTCTCAAAAATCTAGAAGCAATCGTTCCTTTAAAAAAAATCATGAAAATCAGAAAAAAAGTCCTCTTCTGAAGGTATCTCCCCCCTTAAATCATATTGAGGGAGACTACTAGACGAAGGCTCTAAGCTAGCTGAGCCCGAAAAAAAGGTGACTTTCGACAATTTGTTATGTATCCACGATGATAGAATGAAAATTCCGTTTATTGGCGTTGGTTCTGCATACTTTAAGATGTCTTTCAAATTTTTTTCACAAGGTTTTTGAGAAAATGTGAAAGACATCTTCTCCTGCCGGCAACAATACATCGCCAATGCTTGACAGATTCAATTTTTTTGAACCGTGTAACAACATCTTTCTTTGAAGCACGTAGAGAATTTTTGACACGTTCAAAACTGTGACCGAAACAATTATTTTCAGCGATTATTCTTATACCAAAAAGTATTTTTTTCCAACTTGTACTATATAATAAAAAAACATCATTTTTCAAAACAATCATTTTTCGATTTTTCTACGTACTTCGAAGGCAAATCTTGTTTAGAATTCAAATTATTTTGAATTCTCGTTTCAGTTTGAAAACTGGAGAAGAACACTTGTCGGCCGCTGGGCATTTTCAGACAAAGGTGACGCTTCATCCAGCTTCAGCGCCGCCATTTTGCTACAAAATATTGTTGAAAAAACTGTAAAGATGCTTGAAGATATTTAGAATAATCGCCACTAAATGGAATTTTCATTCTATGAATTGGGTATCCATAAAAAATTGTCAAAATTCGACTCTTTTCGGCTTTAAACTGGTAGCCTCCCTTAAGCTTACGCGCGCGCACACCTACACTGATATATTCGAGAGCTTGCTCTTGTCGCCGAGTTTTGCCTCCACGTATGCACAGCCCTCCTCGTAAACTTGGAGACCTTCAGGGGAAAAGAAATTCGAAGCAGGCACTTATCGCGTATGCCTCACGCTCTGTGTAATAATCTCCATACGCGCGATATTGTTTTTGGAGTGAAGTCATCGCGATAACAAAGTACGAAGGACTGGGGAACGCAAATACGCGAATGTTTTTACTACGAGCCCTTCTACATCCATATTTTACGAAATGTACGATGCATTGAATTCATGCATATGCATTCTTGTTTTTCATTTTAATAATGCTTCGCGAGTTCCTGGAATATTGACGATTCGCTATCGTATAAATCATCGCCAGCGTGGAATCGAAATATATTGATTCAATCAGTTTACAAAGTTAACGAATGTGCATATATAATAAATAATCTCGGTCCCTTCGAAAGCATCAAAAGCGTTATCGCTTGAAATGTTTTCGGTGAAAATAACGCGGACAACTTCGCTTTGCAAATATCGTATCAGCAGTCCGATTCGGAGTTGAAAGGGAAGAGAAAATTTATCGAACGATTTATTATTAATTGAAGAACGACGATATCTTCATCATTTCAATCTTCACTATCATCGTCATCTTCATTATCTTTAGCTATGCCATTTTCATCTTCATTATCATCGTCATCCTTATAATTCTCACCTTCTTTATCATCGTCATCTTCATCATCTTTAACATTGTAATTTTCAACTTCATTATTTCATTCTTCATTATCGTCATTATCTTTGTAACTTTTATCTTCACTATCAGCGTCATCCACATAATTTCACCTTCGTTATCATCGAAATTTTCATAATTTTCATCTCCATCGTCTTCATAATTTTCACCTTCGTTATCATCGTCATCTTCATTATCATTATCTTCATCGTTTTGATCTTCACTATCATCGCCATCTTCATTATTTCCACCCTCGTTATCATCGTCATCTTCGTTATCTTTATCTTCATCGTTTTGCTTTTCACTATCATCGTCACCTTCATTATCTTTATCTAAGTAATTCTCATCTTCATTATCATCATCTTTATCTTTGTAATTTTCCACTTCATTATTAGCGTCATCGTCATCTTTGTAATTTCCACCTTCGTTATCATCGATATCTTCATCATCATCACATTCCTAATCTTCATCTTCATCATCATCATCATCTTCGTTATCTTTATCTCCACAATTTTATCTTCATCATCATCGTCATCTTCATCATCTTCATCTTTGATATTTTCAGCTTCATAATCATCATCATCTTCAGTACCTATATCTTAGTAATTTTCATCTTCAACGTCTTGATTCTCAACATCTCCATCACCTCCATGATTTTATTATTCATCATCTTTTCCTTCTTCCTCTTATTCATCTTCTTTGTTTATACAGCTTCAATTTTCAAAGGGGCACATTTGAATACATTGAAACGTTAAGAGGTTGTGTATATATATAAATATATGCATTGTCGACAAAAAACGTTGCACGATTATTATTATTCCCTCGTGTACGAGACTGTACAGGCGAAGCTTGCACTCTCTCTCTCTCTCTCTCTCTCTCTCTCTCTCTCTCTCTCTCTCTCTCTCTCTCTCTCTCTCTCTCTCTCTCTCTCTCTCTCTCTCTCTCGTTTTCTCTCCACTTGCAGCCCTTGAAGTGACGATGTTCGCCACGCTCCAACCTGGCTTTCAACTCCCTCTCTGTATTCCGCCACCCCAGGAGATGGTAAAGTTGCACGACCATCGGACACGGCCACACGAAACTCTCCGCACACTCACAGACCCTGCCAGAGTAGTTTGGACTCTCTCTCTCTCTCTCTCTCTCTCTCTCTCCCAGGTGGCCCGGGGCCGGTTCCCTCGCTAAATTCTATTCGCTCTCCTCATTTCCCTCGTTTCTCTCTTCCTCTCTGTCTCATTCTCCCTCATTTTCCTCGTTGATGTCTCTTGTTCAGCCGTTATCCTCTCACACACAAGGCCATCACGGCACGGTCTGTTTGGGGTTTCGGAAGTACTCTTAGCTCCAATGGCTATAGTGGCCATCTATCTGCAGGAACAGGAGCTGGAAACCATGAGAGTAACTTCCGGGAGTGAGATGGAGAGTGGAAGAGCAAGAAGATACCGAATGTTCGTCTTTTTCATCCCCTACCTATATACATATAAACACGCGTATATGTATCCCTCACTACGGCAACGTATACATAATAATGCATTGCCAGACGCGTATATGGAGTTAAAAATTTATGTTTTTCCTTGTCGCGACTATCTAGTTATAAAAGAGGTTGAAATTTCGTCGCGGTAAATCTCCTCACTGTGTATTCTTCGCCGGGAGTGTGTCGCAACGACCGAAAAATTCAGGGCATTCTCTATCCGCGCTGGTATCACTAAATCCTAGAAAACCAGGAGCAGATGAAGGTACCGTGGCAATCCTATATACATATATTTCCGCACCCTTTTACTCTCGTTCATCATCTTCCCCTGTGGCTGCGACCCATCGCGCATCAAATCTTTCATCTCTGTACTCACATTTTTCGTTGCCGGCATCTTTTTCCATCTCTCCCCCTCCGGGCTATCTATCTCTTTATCCTCCTCCTCAGGTGTTACTTTTTCCCAACTCTCCTCTCCGTCCGCCCAATCTAGTCGACACTCGCGCGACATCAGTAAATTCATCTTCGCGCGAAGTTGCGCTGAGACACTTGCCTTGACTACGCTGCAGCAACGAGTGTCCAGAAGTTTCTACGTCATTGCCAAACCAATTGCACAATGTGGGCGATTCGTCGCGAGCTACTCTGCTAGCCATCACGGTCGGTTGCTGTTACTTCTGTGTTGTCTTCCATGTCAGCTCATCAGCTTCCACGCTTCATCTTTCCTGGTGACTTTCGATTTTTTCTCACCACAGTTGTGCCAGTTTTGTCTGACGATGGACGATGATGATGTACACGAGTGGACAGCATAGTTTATATTTAACAAGTGTGTCGTCATTTCTAACCGCGTTTTATCCACCTATCCGTTTCCGCTCTGCCCCAGCCACAATTCCAGCGCGCAACTCCATCTGCGAGATCTCCGAGCGATCTTTACCAGATCAGCAGGATAGCCACGGCAAGAGAAAGACGACGAGGGTGAATAGAGGGTGAAGGTTTCTTGAGAGTACGATCATCGCCAGTATCCGCCGGAAATAAATCGCCGGAAACGAATGGCTTCGAGCTGTTGCAAGCCGGCTGTAAAGCATCGGGGGCCTCGTTCGCCGGAATCCATCGTGTTCTGTCTGTATATACCAGCCGACATAGCGGTGCCATTCGGTGCGAGTTTTGATAGCGCACAATCGCCCATCGTCGAGGTGTGCGTCCAACGGGGATACGAGACGGGCTGCACTTGTGTATCGCGGTAGCTGCACACACTGTGTCTATATGGGTAATAACGCGTTTGTTCAACATCCTTTACTACCCCACAAATACGCCAAACGCCGGTTGTACGAGGGATGATAAATTTATTCGTCAATCGTGGTGCTCGTGTTCAAAAGTTTATTGTTCTCTCTTCTCTCGGTGTTTCTGTATAAATATGGCAAGTCCTTGGGGCTTACTCTCAATGACATGCAGGCGAGTCCTGCCTACGTCATCTTCTTCCAAAACACGTTTTTCAACTGGTATTCTACCGTTTGTGTGAAAGCGGATTCAAGTAAATTGGAATGGAGACCTTCGAGTCACGAGGAACGGATTAGCACTATTTTTGGTGACGCAAAAACGGACTGCAAATCTGTCGTTACTGCCTTCCCCTTCAACGCTAGTAGCGCCTCGACCTACCTTCGACAACCTGACCTTTCTTGCCTCCCGCCGTTCGCTAGAATGCCGCAAAGTTTTTGTTTCCACGAAACTCTGCGAAAAAAGCTCGCCCGCGTGTGCGTACACCAGCCCGATGAACTCTAAAACTTTTATGCGACAGCTGGGGCCCTCCAGAGTAGGACGGAGGTTATAGGAATACGGTGTGTACAGCTGCACCTGTACCAGCGCATATATCGGCTGGTGGAAAACAAACAGTTATAACGCACGCGAAGTTGCACGTACTCTCAATCAAGCCCTTCTATCTGTCATTAGCCGATAGAACGTGTAGACATTTGCTGGCTGTACCATGCAAGATCCTGTAACTTTTCCTCTCTCTTTCTTCTTAAGCACTCCAGCTAGAGTTTGGTTCGTTGTTCGCTATAGCCGTTCTTAATAATTAAAAATGGTCTTGCAGAGAGCGGAATAGCTCAAACATATGAGAACATTGTAGTGTTCATCCAGGGCCACAAAAAGTCGGGCCGGTCCAACATCCCATCGACTATGGCGTCTCCCATCCTAATAGTGAGAGCCCATGGAATTTCAGATTTCCCTATTGTTTTAACACCAAGTATCTTGACCATTGATGTATCCACAAACGGTGTTCCAAACCAAGAAATCCATCCGGCTTCGTATATTTTTGTCCATCCAAATCTACCTAGTATACTCAGCACACTTGACCAGTAGAGTTCAGGGTGTTCATTATACCCCACCGCAGACATGGTAATCATTGACCGGATTCCGCAGGCCCTTCGAAATGCGGTTGAAACAGAATCTACTGGAGGAAACGGATTGTTGACCTTCCTTCGCAAGCACCGACTTGATATTTGGCAAACACGTTGCTTGGGCACATCGCCATGGGTGTAAATTATCCGCTGGAATTCCTGACGATACAGACAAAAGTCATCATTACTTTAGGACTGCCTTCAATCTTGCTAAAATCTCCTGCAAGTACAATGGGTTTTGACCTTTGCACAGTTGAAATGCAGCAAATATTAATTTTTTACGAATTCCCCCATTTTCAGCCAGATTTGGGCTATAGATGCCAATAAAACGTTTTTCAGGATTTTTATTGGATATCCGCGATCTTCACCTGCCTAGAAAACATTTTGGATAATGCTAGAAGTAAAAGAATGAGAAAAAATGTCATTGCATTCCAACGATGTAAACGTCATCTCTGGTAACCGTTGGTACATTTTTCACCCCACGATGTAACGAGTCTGAAGTGCCTTCAAGTCAACGGATCGTCTATATTGGACGTGCATGCACGTGAGCAATGTAGAGTCGAGACAATGGAGTCACTTATAGATGGAACGAGTCGAAGCCGAACCAATACTTAGATGACGAGCACCCTTGTTCGTTCACACTATGGGTGATAGATCGAAACAATCACCATGTGGCATAGAGAGATAGAAACGGTGAACCATGGTTGTTCGATTCAGTATCTCTACAGTAACCTATACCAAAGGTAAAACTAATGTGTCGGAGAGATAACACACAGATTCTCGCAATGTCTGACCCTCAAGAGCATGACAATTATTCCCCTGGTCCCTTTCACGTCGTCCCCTTATCACCCGACAATGGTGATTGTTGCGTGTGTACATATGGCGCACTGTTGGCATCATCGCTCGGACGACAATTGTTCGTGTTGCATAACAAACGGTGGCGGGCGCAGAGGGTTGAGGGAGAAACAGGGGCAGTGTGTTAATCGGGTGTTAGATTTCGATCGACCGAGGCGTTAGCGTCCATGCGCGCTACGGAATCGTGTGTTCCATCGGGTGAAAAGGGAATTGTTTGCCGGACGATCGAGGCACGATAGCTCCAACTCGATAACTATATAACAACCCGAGTGTCTGCGACATCCCGGGCTCTGCTGTTACTGCTCTCCATCAAAAGTTTCGACCAGAGTTTCGCTACCTCTTTCGGTGGACTATCATAGCAAAAGCATTTGTCATTGTAAATCCCTTCGATCCAATCTCATCGCGATGTCGAGAAATAAAACAAGTATAATATTTTTGGGTCTGTTATCCGAGCTCATGATACGTCAAGCTAGATTGTCATCAGGTGGGTGTATGTGAACGGAACATTTGTTCGAGCCAGACACATAAAAGCTAGAGTTTAGATTGCTAGATCGCATGCCTAGGTGTTGTCCATTTTTCTGCTGTTGCGCAAACAGGAATGAAAATATCTGGATGGGGATGTGATGAACTATAACGTAACCGATAGCCTTCGGCGAACGCTGAAGGTTATCAGTTAGCGAGTGCTAGAGGTTATCGGTGCTTTCTGCATGCATTACAGTGGACTAGAATTACGCAAGCACTATTCTCACGCTCGTTATCATCGTTATCTTCATTGTTGTGATCTTCACTATCATCGTCATCTTCATTATATTCACCCTCGTTATCATCGTCATCTTCGTTATCTTTGTCTTTGTAATTTTCATCTTCATCATCTTTATCTTTGTTACTTTCATCTTCATTATCATCGTCATCCTTATAATTATCACCTTCGTTATCATCGACATCTTCATAATTTTCATCTCCATTATCATTGCCATCTTGATAATTTTCACTCGCGTTACCATCGTTATCTTCATTGTCATCATATTCCTAATATCCATCTTCATCACCATCATCATCATGTTCGTTATCTTTATCTCCACAATTTTTATCTTCATCATGATCGTCATGTTTATCATCTTCATCTTTGATATATTCAGCTTCATAATCATCATCATCCTTACCATTTACATCTTCATTGTCATCATCTTCAATACCTTTATCTTTGTAATTTTCATCTTCAACGTCTTTATTCCCAACATCTCCATCACCACCATGATTTTATTATTCATCGTCTTTTCCTTCTTCCTCTTTTTCATCTTCTTTGTTTATGCAGCTTCAATTTTTAAAAAGACACATTTGAATACATTGACGCGTTAAGAGGTTGTGTATGTATACATATATATGCAATGTCGACAAAAACCGCTGTACGTTTTGGGTCTGTGATCCAAGCTCATGATACGTCAAGCTAGATTGTCATCAGGTGGGTGTATGTGAACGGATGATTTGTTCGAGCCAGGCACATAAAAGCTAGAGTTTAGATTGCTTGACCACATGCCTAGGTGTTGTCCATTTTTCTGGTATTGCGCAAACAGGAATGAAAACATCTGAATGGGGCTGTAATGAACTATAACGTAACCGATAGCCTTCAGCGAGCGCTGGAGGTTGTCAGTTAACGAGTGCTGGGGGTTATCGGTGCTTTCTGCATTCATTCCAGTGAACTAAAATTGTGCAAGCACTATTTGAACCGGTTCCACAAAGTTTCAATATTGCGTAGGTCTTTGATTCCAGCTGCCTTTTTCACTCTGGTCAAATATGCAAGTAGCCGTTGGCAGCTGCAGCGCTCTTCCGTGGTCAGCAGCGTCTAGGCTCCTGACCTAACAGCACGTCCATACTAGGGTTCAACATACCCTTATCGTCTTTCCTAGATTCTCTCTCTCTCTCTCTCTCTCTCTCTCTCTCTCTCTCTCTCTATCTCTCTCTCTCTATCTCTCTCTCTTTCTCTCTCTCTCCTTCCACCACATCACTCATCCCAATCATACGAACTCGAGATTCACACCTCAAACTTTTCTTTTTTCGCCCTTCGCGTCTCACTTCTCACGTTGGCGAGTACGCTCGCTTATCCGTTCATTCGTCCGTTAACCCGGTGAGGACATCTGTCCTCACCCACGACCGAAGAGTCACCAGTCCTCACCAGTTTTCGTAGCCTCCTGCGGTTCTTTTCTCTCGATGACGGTGGGACTCGTGGATACTCGCTGGCGGTGGTAGTCGTGCTGATGGTGATGGTGGTGGTGGTAGCTTTGGTGGTGATCGTGTGTTTCCTACGCCGACTCCGCGAGACTCGCAGGCGGGATCCGCCCACCCCGGAGCGCTAGCCGCGCGAGAACGTACTACAACTACTAACCCCTGCGCGCCAGCGGCATTCCGTAGCCGGATTTTACGGTACTCGTATCGCCCGCGCGCGATACACGCCTCAGAATTTACGAACGCCCGATCTTTTGAAGCTAGGATGTAATTAGTGTGAATCTACGGGTGACACGCCACTCTCGTTTCCACCGCTTTTTTTGTTCTCCTCGCTGTTGTTTGAGTGATTGATCGATCGATACGATCGCTCAAGATCGCTCATTGACTTCCGTCCAAGTGCCAAAGAAAATGGATAAATCGTCGCACACGCACTTGTGACTTTCTCTCGAATCACCAGGTGGAATCTACTCTAGAATCATTGTGGGATAACTTTTCCATTGTGGAGATACGATACGTGGTTCGCGTTTGCCGATCGTATCAGGTGCGATTCGTGAATGATACATGATCGTTATTAGTGTATGAAGTTCGGTAGGATCAGTGGTGACCTGTGATCCCGATAATCCCTCAAAGATTTTTGCTATTTCTGACAACGGGCCAAGAGTAATAAAGGAGGTTTGAGAAAGTGACGAAAAATCTGTACGGAAGCAGGGTAGTATGGTTGTGTACGGAGTTACGTCGCGGCTCGAAACGGGCCTTGACGTTGGTGCAGTTCCGTGCGACAGGAGAAACGACGGTGCGGTTCGTGTCGAAGCCAACGGTTCGCTTGTCGCGCCAACACATTTTTCGGATAACGCTCATCATCGCAGTGATATGGAAAATTCAATCTCCATGAAGACAAATGTAATCGTGATGCTGGAACTTGCTTTGTATCTCGCGAAATACTTCGTGTGTTTTTCGCTGATCGCCTATGCTGGATTTCCCGCTGACGCGGCAATTAATCCAAAGGGTGAGTGCTCATGATTTTTCGTGCATGATGAAACATATATTTGAACATAGTGCTTTTGAATTCTTGCGGTCAAAAAAATTGCGCGATTGCCAAACGATCATTGGCGTTGGTAAACGTTGCAACGACGCAAGCCAGTGTGGGGTCTGGTCACACCCTTCCGTTGTAGGGCCCTTTAAACCCAAACACAAACGGCGACCCAACGTCTCTTTAGGGCCCACCTAAAAGGGACGAGACTCGTTGTCGGTTTTACGCGGATCAAGAGTTGCTGCTTGGATTCTCGCGTTGAAAGACGATTAGAAAGGATGTTCGGATCGTGATTCGATGGAAACTAAAGTTGCCAAAACTTTTGCCCGATAAAACTTTCTCGGCGATCATCCATATCTCTCAACATCTTGTCCAAAACAAATTTTTATTTGAGGAGTGCAATGTGAACACGGCGATTCGGCAATGGACTATAGCATCCCGAATGATCGTCATTCCTGCTATGTCAGTGTCATGCGCCACTTGAACTGTATCAACGAGCTGCTGCCTCGGATATTGTTTGGCGCCTCATTTCGAAAGTAGAAAATGTAAATGGAAACCTCTCCAACACTGTAGCGCATCACTCCAAAGAATCCAGCCCAACCAGCCATCCAATACCCATACAAACGATTTACTTTTCTGACGAACTGACCGATGTCGTTGATCAACAGATCAATCGATCGTCCACAGTGCGAAAATTACCTCCAGCAGTATCCATCGGCAGGTAGTTTACGAAGGACTCCCGGACAATCTCCATAAAATGAACAAGGTTGGAGGTCTCTCGTTCCCTAATAACAAACCAGAGCAGATTGTCGATGCAAGATCCTCATTTGCCAGTGTAACACGGTGCTCAACGGATTTATTTCTCCTCGTTTGTCCGAGCTTATTTATTCAACGGGCAAACGGAATGAGCGCAGCCACAAAAGCTACTTTAACCGTATCAGCTCCTCTTATACCCTCCAATGCATTCGTTATTTATATATACACGTGTAAAGTGGTAGATGTAAAGGAGGTACAAGCGTCGCAGCTCTCGAGACTTCGCCCCAGGGTGCGTGATGGTTTTATTCTCGAACGGGTTCTAGGGGCAGGGGGTGGGATGGCAGGGCTAGGTACACACAGAAAGAGAAGCTAGATATAGTGCCACTGGGAGGATTCTCATGCAAAGACTTACGTCGCGCGTCCATACCATAGCGAACGGGGCTTTAAGGATTATCTTCGCGAATTTCGGTGCATCTCTTTGCTCTTCGGTTCCCCTGTCTCACCCTCATTCTCTCGCTTTTTCCTCAACTAACGCTGCTGTAGGTTATTCTCTCTTCCTCTCTCTTCCGTTTGGGTTTGCCCTGTACACGTTCGTACTCTCATACACCTATATGCCAAGCTTTTTCTCTCCATCCCCGACCTTTACAGCAACGAGAGCCGCGGAGTCACGGGATTATTTGACTCCGTTGGGAATCCCTGAGCACAGCCCCTCGCTGAGCCTTCAAACCAGCCCTCCTCCCCAGCGCGTATGTGTGTGTGTCTGACATTGGGCTCGCGACTTTGCTCCCGGGATATCGGAGAATCGGCGCCACCAACCATTCACGAACGATTGGTATTCATCGGACTACTACATCCCACCCCCCATCCGGGAGACAGGTTTACCCCTATTCCTAACACCACCACCATGTCGGAGGGATCTAACCGACGGCTCTTCTTCATACACATCCACACGTACTCACCTACATTCAACACTTCGCCCGTGTACATTCAGGCACGTACAAGAATTTTAATAGTAGCGTAGTGAAGGTGCGATGCCTCTTGCCGCAAGAAGAACGGGGTGTGGAAGAATGAAAAAAAAGGGGAACGTACGATGGGTAAATCTCTGCGCTTTGTCGCTGGGCGCTCTTCTGGTGCAGCTCAGCTTTGCAAAGTGGATGACGTTTTCCGACGATTTGCCCTCATTTTTTGCACTCGATGCACATACTCAAGCGACGGTTGCTCGCGCAGGAAACTATAGTTGGGCCTCTTCCGATGAAGATCCACATATTTCTCGGCATACCATTGGCTCACGTGTGTCTTCGAAACGTTGGGAATGCGCGCGATGATTTTCGACGGGAGAAATCACAGCCTAGTCACGATGATTCGTCGCTCCCTCTCGAGATCTCACGCGAGTACGACGACGATTATAATCAGAACGTTTGTAACGAGCGATTGTAAGCCTCGACACGTTTCGAGGACACTTCTGTTCTGGGACGATATGTGGAGTACGTACGTACGAATTTATGGATTACTTGGAGAGCTGTGCGCGCGCTGGAATTTAGGATCGTTTCTCGATTGGATGATGGCGGGATTATCCAGCTGGATACTTTTGCTACTGGCTAATTGGCATTGAGGGGAAAAACACGGACTGGTGACCGGAATGATAGGACAACTGATCTGATCGTCGGTTGATTTTAATCCCTTTATGTAGATTTTGATTCGTAATGAGGGAGTGAGTCCTGGCTTGTCCCAAGACGGATTTTCTAATGCAGGCTCTGATTACACGAGCAAGCTACCAATCGACTGTCCAATGTTTTTTTTAGCGAAATGGGATTAGGGAACTGTTAAAGGGGTCTTCTCACTTTAGACGCTAAAAAGGCTATTTTCATGATTTTTTCGATAGGTTTATGTTATAGATATTGATGTAAAAGTGGTTACACTCAATAAATATACTTTTGAAACACATTTAAAAGAAATGTATTTATTACATTCGCCATTTATAGACGAAAATGGTAGTTAAAAAAATGTCCTAAAAAAATTTTAGGACCGCGCTGTCGATGGAATCTCGGAGATGGATCATCCAAAACAAGAAAATCAAACGGTTTCAGATTTAGTATGTTAATGGCTATAGCGCATATCATACGATTTTTGATATATGCAAAAATAACAAAATGGCGGACATTTTTCGAAAATAACGGGATTTTTCACCGTTTTTGGCAAACAAAAGTAAATATCATAATTCTTAAAAAGCCTTGATATGCGCTGTAGCTGTAGTTGTAAAGAATAGGTGGTTAAAAATTTCATAAGTATCGGTTTAGTAGTTTCAAGGATTTTATCAACAATCCGTAAAAAAACGTTGTTTCGAGAAAAACGCGTTTCAAGTTTGTTTGAGTAACATAAATACATACAATTTTTTTTTAAATGTATTTCGAAAGTGTATTTATTAAGTGTAATAACGTTCATATTAATATCAATAATATAAACCTATCAAAAAAAAAAATCATGAAATTTAGCCTTTTTTAGCGTCTAAAGTGAGAAGAGTCTTGTTAAGTTTGAGTTTTCTTTTCATTCGAAAAAGTCACGCAAGGAGGTTACTATTATTTGGAGAAAGTGCTGTCGTTGCTGCATGGTGAATCGGTGCAGGTGGATATGACAACTATAGGGTGAACTGGAATGAAAAAAGTGCTTTTGGTATAATTATAGACATTTCGTATGACTAAATACTTTTTTGAAATTTCTAAATGTACGATAATGGCAGGCTGTAGAAAAAAGATCAATTTTCGACAGAAAAGAACTTCAATAATTTATTATTAACAAATTAATAAGTTATCCAAGAATCATCGGGCCATATGAGAGAATATGTTATGCGAATTTGGAGTGAATCAGACGAATAGATTTTGGGCAGTCTGACCCTTCCCAAAAAATCGTCATAACTCGGTCAATCTTTTAAAATCATTACAAAATCTTTGTTGCAATTTAAAGTTAAGATCCTACACTAGAAAACTACTCAATTTGTTAATTGTGGGTGTTTTTAAATTTTGATTGTGATTTTTTAAATTTCGATTATGAATTTGGGCAAGAAATCAAATTTTTTAGATCAAAATACAATATTTCGATTACTAAGTTAGTCTCTATCATTTTTTAGGTAATCGAGGATGACCGAAACATTTTTAAATAAAAATCTTTCTTCCTTCTTTGTAAACGAGATCGAACTTCACCAGGAAAACTCGAAAAAGATCAATTTTCGACATGAAAACAGCTTCAATAATTTGTTATTAACAAATTAATAAATGTATCGAAGAATCATCGGGCCATATGAGAGAAAATGTTATAAACTATGCTCTATACGAATTTGAAGTAAATCGGACGAATAGATTTTGGGCGGTCTGATCCTTCCCAAAAATCGTCATAACTCGGTCGATTTTTAAAAATAATTACAAAATCTTTGTTGCAAATTAAAGGTAAGATCCTACGCTATAAAACTATACAATTTTGTAATTGTGCGTTTTTTATTTTCGTTGTGATTTTTTAAATTTTGATGATAAATTTGCGAGCAATCAAATTTTCAGGTGAAAGTACAATATTTCGATTACTAAATTAGTCTCTATCATTTTTAAGGTATTCGAGGATGACCGAAACATTTAAAAATAAAAATCTTCCTTTTTGTAAACGAGATCGAGCCTCACCAGAAAGAGCGGGAAATTAATTTGTACAATTAACTGTTGAGGCGTGTAGGCAGGAATATCACGATTTTTTAAAATCGCAATAAATCTTTTGATGCCAGGAAGCGAAGCCGGATACAAAATACAGAAGCGAATATCATGAATGAGCTAAAGCTTGGAAAAAAAATATCGGGAAATTTGAAATTTCCGCAAAATTCAATATGTCGACTAGTCCTTTGATACCCCGGCACGCTGACAACTAACGATATTTCGCGAACCATTTTGCTTTAGATTTTCGCATTCCCCCACGGCGTATTTTTTTTTAATCCGTTTTTTTTTTCATACGATTATAGATAGAGCTTTGCGAGCGTGGGAATAGGCAACGCGTACGTGGTACGAGGAATTTTACAGAACCACTCTCCCGTATACCTTGTGTGGCGATGAAACGAGATATATTTGCCGTTGTTACGCGATTTTTCCAGGCCTGTCGTGAGCCGCTTTCAGTGCGAATTTCGTACGGATGAACGCTGAAAAGCCGCGAACAATCGCTGTATCGGCAAACGGGGAAACATCAACGTGTTCCCCGTTAGGCAACAAAAGGCACCGTTGCACGTCACTTCGAACGTTAAATCGTGAAAATGTTGCGCCTTTTTCTTTTTTCCACCCACGCCATTCTCCGATACACCGCACGTTTCGATAAAACCAATTAAAAATCCGGATTTCAGTGCTTCTCCCTACGGCGAGTGATTCGCGCTCATCGAGGAAAAATCGAGTGCAAGCCGTACATGCAGTTTGACCATTGACGTTGAATTAATTGAAAGTCGAGCAGCCGAGCGCGTCAAGTCGATCTCGAGAGGATTGCCAGGGCGTAGTACTCGCGCGAATATCAGAATCAGAACGGTTGTACACAACCGGACGTCAACCGTATTCCGTTGCCTATCGTCATCCCTGGCTTTTTCACAAATCTGCATCGTGTCGCGTACATTCTTTCGCGAAAGCTGCTCCGACCGATCCCTGCCAATATCTGCAAAAAAACATCCGCGATTCCAACATGGATCGAAAGGACTTTTTCGTGCAATGGGATTACGTTGAACAAGGATATTCCAGATGAGAGAAAAGGGACTGTTGATGACTTCCCGGTGGGTGAAGCGTATTCAATGCGTAACCAGAGTGAATTTAACGGGCTATACCGGTGTGAACGCTGAAAATTTGGGTGATTTTCGGAAATTTCTTGGAAGAAAAGTACTCGATCAAATGTTTCGGAAAATTAAAAATATATTTGGCTATATTTGACCTATATTACATGATTTTTCCATAAAAAAATATTGAGATCCAAGCGACTTATGCGCTGCCTTCGGAGGCGCCAAAAAAAAGTCCTTCCACTGATGACATGATCCCGGCCGATTGAGTAGCTGAAACTGAAAAATGTCGTTAAACTGGCAGGTATTTCCTGTACAATGACGTAGGATTTTCGAAAAATATGAAAATCTAACAAAATGGCGTAGTTATGAAAAAAGTCAGTTTTCTTACCTATAAAATGGTCGTTTTTTTCAATGCCAAATCGTCAATTTTCATCCAATCAAAAATATCCTACGTCATTGTAGAGTAAATATATTCAAGAGTACTCAGTTCAAATTTCAAGTCAATCGGATAATTGCTCTTGGAGTTACAATATCAGCAAATTTGAAAAATCTCATTTCGAGAAAAACGCGTTTAAAGATTTAACTATCGATTTTTCCAAGATAAAATGATTAGCGATACGCCCTTGAAATTTTTGCAGGATATTCTTGAAAGTATAAACTGTCGAAAAATGAAACAAAAAAAAACCGATTTTTTTAAAGTGTCACACTGGTATAGCTCCTTAAGGGACCATTGAAGTATGAAATTTTTTGAAAATCGTTTTTTTTTGCATTGCAGGAAAAATATGGACTTGCAGAGACATGCTGTTACATTTTGGTCGCAAAATTCGATATATTCCGTTCGTTACAGCTTTTCTCAGAAAAACGTCGTTTTCAAAACGGTGGAAGATTTTAAACGAAGAGTTTTCGAGCTATTCGTATCAAATGTTGCCGCATCATTATTCACACCATTCCTTAGCGACGCACGGAATGTTCTTTTTTATTTGAAAATTTCGCATTTTTGTAAACCGATAAACTGTCAAAAACAGCCTCATTAGACACTTAAATTTGGAACGGCCACCATTTTGTTAATTTTCATAAAAAAAATCTTCCATACGCCTTCATAGTTTTTCATACTGAGTAATAATCTTTTCGGTTTATGCTTTCAGACAATTTTCAGATGAGTAGGACTTTTCACCGTCAGGCGCCATTTTTTAGGCATCATTTTGCAGTGGCCAAAAAAATTATTTAAAAAATAATTATATTGTCAGACAGAATTATAAAGAAATTATATAAAAAACTATTAAATTATATAAGAAATAAAACGTTAAAAAATATTTTTATCTGCAACATAAGTTATTTGAATAAACGAAAAAAATCGGACTAACAATCGAATTAAATTTGTTTTTAAATCAGCAATTCTCAAGCCAGTCATACTGAAATGGTCCCTTAAATGCGTTGAAGACCAGTAAAAGCAGATGATACAAATTTCAATCTACTCCAATGACAGATACATCGAAGTATTTGCAATAATTGGGCCAGTCGTATTATATCATACTTAGTAAGATTATGCATGAAATCTGAACGGGCCGAACGAAAGTATGAATTATGCGAACAAACTACGTATTATCTTCGACGTGGGAGTTGTTATGAGAAGAACGGCGAGGCAGAGATAAAGAGAGACGGACAGGGAGAGAAAGCGACTAGGGAGCTTTCGGGCTTTTTCTCGTCGTATCTTCACTCTGATTTTACGGTGGTTTACCTGTCAAAATCCCCCACGGCCGGTGAGCTACGATGTTTTATTTATACGGTAATTTGAATATAAATGGCGTTGAAAATACGAGACCTGGAGCGTCCCACCGGGTGTGCAAGTGGGACGGTAAGAAAGAACAAAAGCTATCCGATCTTCTCTCATTCTCTCTCTCTCCTGTTCTTCCATCGGGCGCCCGACACTTACCGTCATAACACAACTCTGGCAGGACAAATAAACCGAGCGGATATTGCAGCGGAAAAGCTGCGAGCAAGAGAAGCAGGTTAGTTTAAATCGACTTAGCAGATAGAAGAAGAAAAAAATAGCATGGGGAAAGAGAGACGTTGGCTGGGAAGTGCTCCCTGCAGAGCTGGGTAACTCGGGGATATTTAGAATGCGCACCGTTGCTTCGTGCAACGAGAGATAACCATCCACATCTCACGAGAAGTAGTTCAGGAAGAAAAAGTGCAAGGCAGACAGTGAAAAGGGGAAAAAGAGACATGTGAATGTCATGTGGCTGCTCATGGTAGGATCCTTTATGGTAGCTCATGGTAGTTTCCAATGGAGTAAGATGCAAAGTCAAGCCAGCCAAGTTGTGCCGCAGATGGACACCAGGCTAATTTAGGAACGAGTCCATTTTCTTGTTAGTCAAAAACTCCGAGCTTTCAACAATGTTTGAAGAGCCTATGCATTCCGTTCGCACGACGATATATGAATGTGCACCTATCCTCCAGCTAGTAAGATTAATGACACGCGCATGTACTTTATGCCCCAACATGGAGGGCTTGTTTTTCCTAACTGCAATCTGGCCGGCGGGGACAAACAGGAGAAGAAGAGACAATACGGGTGTAAATACATCAATGTATTGTATCTGCAAGAGAGGCGTTAAACTGGTATGTACGCAGGCGAGAACGAGGGAGAGAGAGGCAGAGGGATCAAGAGAGAGGGAAAGAGCATCGGAACGCGCCTGCGGTCTATTCAATACCTCCATTCGCCCACCCCTGGAACATTCCTCGAAGCGGCATACATAGCACTCAACTCCTACCACCCTCTATCCCCTTTGGCGCGCCAATATTGAATAACATAGCTGATTAAGTGCTAATACGTGCGGATGCCAAAGGAAACGTGTACGCGCCTATTTTCGCTCGTGTATACACGCCCGTTTACCCAGGCACATTAGCGCGTGCAATGACATAAAAAAATGCCACGCACGAACAGGCATGGGTTTTGGATTTTTAAATATCAGCTGTGGAAAGTTTGGAAAGTTGGGTTTAGGAATGAATAGTACGTTGCGAACTGATTCTTGAGGCATCCAAGAGATGGAACGCCAGCAGCCTCAAAGTTTGTTTTTGCAATTTTAATATCGTGCTTAATTATTAGTGGGCACAGTACATAAATGGAAAAAGGATGTCTAAAAGAAACCAAAGCATCATCACAGAAAATGTCAGGAAATCGCTAAGCCTCCTCCAGTATCTAAGTTGACGTTTCGTTATCAGTGATCAAATATTGAATAGGCTGTTGAAATAGTCATGCTTTGCTATTTCGGTCCGTTTCTGTAGAGGCCTTCAGGGTTAAAAGACCTCCATCCCTTTTACGTTCACCCTACATTTGTCACTATTGCTTCCAGTTCCTGAGAGACTGCTAGACTGTTGTCCACAAACACTATTTCCTCCTTCACTACTGCACCGCATTTGCACGAAAGCACAGGGCAACCGAAAAAACCTATGCCGATACAGGTGGCTATGTTCAACTGAGTTTTGGATTGTGATTGGAAACACCGTAAAACCAAGTTAGAGCACCACTAAGTGGTCACACATCTGAGTAGTGCCCCAGGGCAATGCTGTTTACCATGAGAGCCGCTACAGCCTCCAACCGCGTATTCACGACTGTCCGTTTTGATTAGCTTTTCTTCATTTTCCTTCCGTGAATATGCAGTTGTCATGTATTCTGCATATTTAGTGGGTGTAGTCTTCGTGCGTCGGTGGTTCGCGCGGGAGGTTCGCACATATGGAAATTCCATCAAAGTGCACGGTAACGCGCGACGCGGAAATTGTAATGGAACATGTGGAACTGTACGATCGTGTCCGACTATAACCCGTTCTGTCGCGCCTTCCCTGATGATTTCGCGGTCAAATTTGTCGGACGAATAAAGCAGCCCTGACGAGACTGCGTTTATCCTCGGCGCACACGTCGCTCGTTTTAACCCTTGTCCCTCTTTCCCCTGGGCCCTCTTCTCATATATCTGCCATATACGCCAGCGGAACGAGCCAATTTCGGAAAATTTAGCATTCCAAATACTCGCACACCAGCCAACATCGTACTCCGGTTGTCTTGATCACGTTCTCATTTACAATGCGACGAAGGCTCCATAGGATGAAATTCGTCATACATGATGACCAAAGCCAACATTGTTGGCTTCACATTAGAAATGGAAAACTATGCTGTACTGTATTTCGAAGTTTGTATGGACCATAAACTCAATCAAATCTTGCCGAATCTTGCATCTGGTTTATAATATTGGCAGATGATCCATGGTGCCATGAGCTGCCTCACACAAAACTCTTTCGTTCTGTCTCCGATGTTCAATCACCGTGGAAGATACATGTAAAAACGCAGATTTTCTTCTCTCACCCTCTATTTATCTCTGAATCTCTGTCTTTACGCAGTAACATCGTTATTCCGGATTAGCCATTCCGTAAACCGCTGTAGGGCTCGTAACTCATCAGAGTAACGGCTATCCAGAGTCGTATAAGGTCACAGTACCGAAATGCGCATCCCCTTTCTTATATGGCCTCCACGTTTGCTCGACAATCGTAGCGGGCAGTAGATATACAGCGATAGACAGCAGGATTCACGTCCTGCAAAGCTAGTTGGTCTACGTCCTGAATGATTCACCGCCAACTGCTCCATAAACTTCTCACTCGTGATTGCAGCAAGGAATAAGAGAGGTACGGTCAGCCAGCTTTGCTGGCAGACCACGGGCGGCAGTGAACACATACAGAGATGTACGGACACACGCGCGCTGGTAAATGCTACACATGTCATATCAGCTGCAATTTCGCTACGTGGGGATATCGAGAAGGATTTACGAGTAAAATTGTTCAGGAATACCATCGAATGAAAACAGTACCAGCATTCTCTATGAAACTATGGTATTTTTCATCCCCGAGTCAACGCTGATAGCTGGAAGTGCACCATTTCCATCCCTCATGGATGATGCTGCTACCATCTGAACCCAAACGGAACTCCGTCATGTTCCTCCCTCTTCAGACCTGCGGGCACCAGGGTTGATTGTTGCCACGTTACGAGCGCCACGCCGCAGGAGATAAAAACAGAGTTTGGAAGTCATGATCGTATATAGTGACAGAGATCTTTGCTCTGTGAGGAGCCCAGTCACATCGATCTCTCGGTGCCAGGCCAACGGTTATTTCGTGAGAAAGATCCGCGCATGATGACGAGTCGACTGGTCGATTTACAGGCTTCCACGGGAGCTGACTGGGAGCAACATATTCTAGGGGTGATTTATACACACGCATCTAATCCTGGCATAAAAATCTCCGCAACTTTCATCACGGCTGCTGCCCAGCGTTAACTCCAATTTAACGTGACCGAACTGGGTTATTTATCTCTCAGGCACAGAGTTCTCTCTGTTAAGCCTCATTCGTTTCATCGGAAAGCAGACGAGTATACTTCACCCAACCTTTTATTGTTCCCGGCCAACATTCAAGCTGGATCATCCCTTATTTACCTCGAGACTGATGCCGCATAAGCCCAGATATGTAACCTGTGTACACACGTGTGTAATGGCCAAGATATACCGAGGGTTGTAGGCGTGCGATATTAGTGTGAAAAGATATGATGGTATACGAACTCGTTGGAAACCTGAAGGAAGAAAATCTTTTGCGCATCGCTGCGGAACGGGGAGAAAATGAACCGCCGATGATTTCACTGGCGAATGATTTCTCGTGCGTCGATGCATCGATACAAAGATTATCGAAAACCTCCAGCTCTGGGAAAACCGTAGGGTGGAAAAATCGGCGTCGGGAAAATACGCACACCCACGTATGTACGTATATGGACATCCAGGCATATTGCCATACATTCAGGTATAAGCGGATATATCCGAGTTGGAAGAAGTAGGTGCGGAGAGAAAGAGTTATGCGCCACGTATATTCATGATCTTGGTGAATTTTTCTTCGAAGCACAAAGCCGTGTTTCTCGGGTGAACAAGAAGAACTGCCGAGGGAGATAAAGAGTTGGATTTCTCGTATACCAGAGGCAAGACCTCCAAGGATGCTGGCGTGGGAGCCATGGGTGAGAAGGGTAGCCTAAGCAAAGTCACGGAAGTGTAGAGAGGACCGTGTCCACAGGCCAGAAACGTACGCGAGGAAATGCCATGGGGATGAGCCGCGAGGGAATAAACCGAGAAGACGTGCTGGGAGGATTGAGAGGCGAATAGAAAACGGATATACGATCCGACCCATCGGAAAAACAACGAAGAAGACTTGAGTTTCTCTATCGACCCGCATTGATCCCTTCTTCTCTTCGTCTGCCGCTTTCTTGCTGGCATATCCGTTTTTCATTTTTCGCCACATTTTATTCTTCTTCCCGTTTATACTTATGTTGCGCCGACACAAAGACTGAAGGCTAATGGAATCTTCACGCCTTTGCCACAAGTTCCATCGATCATGTACAGTGCCCATCATCATGGTTGTATCTGTCCTGATCCGCTGATCGGCAACAAGAATCCGATTGAGGTGATCCTAAGCCGTTGATTCCGAAAGATACACATTGTGCAAAAAGAGTCCAGATATCCAGTCGAAGACATCCAATCATGGTATTTTATGTGATGGCGCAGGCAACACAAGGATTTGTCATTTGCCTAGTGGCCAATGGGTCTGAAAAGAACCAAACTGACGAAAATCTTCTTCACGGTGTAGCAGTACCATATACGAGGGTTCTTTCATCTTTCACCCGGATCTGCTATATCCAACAACAACGTTCATTACGTGCAAGTGGTAACAGGCAGTTTTGGTCGGCCGCGAAAACTACAATGTGGCGACCGCGTCGTGTGAAGCCCGCTCTTCGATCGAATTCGCAATCAATGGCAGAACACTGCCCCTTGGCCTTTGTATTCGTCGAGAGTTCGCAAAGAAAAAAAAACGGAATTAGAGGGCTCGGGGCCGTTGGTGAACGGTGATTAAATGTTACAATCGACGTGCGTCGACTGCAATGTTGCGAGGCGTGGCTTGATGTGTGATGCAGTGAGAGATAGAGAGAAGAAGAGAAATGGAGGGTACAATACAAAATTGAAGGGTGTAAAGGGCTTCGACCCTTTCACATCGTCCATTGGTTTCCAAAACGGTGCTCTTGCCGGACAATAGAAAAAGCAATGGGGGTGCTCTTGGGGTTTGCCAAATTTGTGTCACGCGGCCTCATCGTACCACGATCGGTGCCCCTAATACGTCTACGCCTTGACAATATCATCAACGTTCGCTCACGTGAGCGTTGATGATATTTTCATCCGTAGTGAACCGGAGGACAATCGTTCTACACTTACGACAAAGATTTTCCTTTCATCGACCGTGGAGCTTTTCAGGATCGTGCATTGCCACCGACCGAAGAAGACACGTGACATTTGGATCTCCTAATGGTCAAGGAAGCTCGCTATTCACGAGACGGTCGAAATTGAGGGTGAGTAGAAGTGGAAGCGAAGAAAAGAAGAGCAAAGAGAAGAAGAGAGGAATGGTCCCGCGTGGATATGGCAGGCAAGCGAATGGTACTTATTCTTTCTTACGCTCCAGACACAACGATTTCTCTTCATTGTCCGCGGGCGACACGCATTATTTTCCTGCACTTTATCACCATTTTCAGCATTGCCTTGCCTTGGCCCGCCTGGTGTGCGATGGTCACTTGCTTTGCTTCACCACACACGTGTGCGCCTTCGTTATTTTCTTCACTCTCGTTTTCACATGTCCTTCACGTAGCTTGAACACGTCCCCGATGTAATCGTGCTTCCTTCATATCCGCTTTGAGATCCCCCAGCTTTATCTGCCGTCTCTCAACTCTCGCGCGCAGCCATACATCTCTTTGTCTCTTAACGCCTCCTCTGACACGCCCAACTCGTTCGCCGTATACATCCCAGCCCGGCAACTCGTGCTCGCGTTCCCGCACATAGGTTTCTTTATCGAACGCCAGCGACCGAGCACACACCACGCATAATTGGCAAAGTTCGTGCGATTTCGAGCTAACCAATTGCCCCCGTTGGCACGCGTGCGACAGGCGTTGAATGCGCTCACCGAAGACCACACAAGAGGCGCGAACATCATACCCTAGGCGCGTTTAATGCACAAAGGTGTTGCCTGCAGTTTCCATTTCGAAAGGGAATGTTGATTATTGGATGATTCCGACTTGTCCTGGGTGGAGGAAAGTCCTGCAACGGGTTGATCATTCTACGACTCAGGCAAAGTGGACAAACTGATTGGTGTCATCAGTAAATGATGTTAGGAGGCGTTCCACCTCATTCGGTTTAGAAACCGTTCCTGAACTCCCCAAACACAGTAGATTTGGTAGATCATGCCTGCCAATCATCACACTATCGACCACTGAGGTATATCCATATCCCAGGATACTTCATTCTTGCGTGAAACATTGAGATATCCGCAATTGGCAGCGATAATCGTCGTCGGGGACTCATCACTTCATTCATACCAAAGCAGCAGTGTTCGCGCACGGTTTATCGCCGGAATAGCGTTGAACGGCGGAGCTCCTTGCTTCCGGACAATTTCCCAGCGAGAAGACTCTCCCCATCCCCCGTAGCCGGTGGAGAGCGTCAGATATAGATGTATATATAGGAAGAGCGGGGGAGATGGTGAGCGATGTCTACGCGTGTCGACGCTAATGGCCGAGAAGATAAGGGTTGACGCGACTGTAACCCGGTAATTGGGTTATGTGGTGTAATACTAATAGCCATAATGATCATTTCGCTATAAGGTGGGAGGGGTGGAGATGTAGGCGAGTAAAGGGCACCATGACTACGTCAAAGGGAGGTAATGTACGAGGACACTCCTAGGGGCGCGTGCACACCCGTCAAGCTGTGTATAACATCGACTCCTCTCCGCTACCACTAACTCCTCCATTTTCCACTCACGAAACAGTATAGACGAGGCCCGAGGGAGCGAGAGAGAGGGATACGGAGGGAGAGAGAGAGAGAGAGAGAGAGAGAGAGAGAGAGAGAGAGAGAGAGAGTGCCATCAGCGGAGTGAACGGGGAAAGGGGAAACATTTTCCTCGTTGACCCTTGAACCCTACTCCAAAGGTGCTATATCAAGGGTCGCAGTCTGCTTGTTATCATTGCTTGTGCTCTCGTCTCTTGCTGCATGTATACCTTGATCTGAACCCCTTGAACCTCGAGTACACACTTGCCGCTTTGCTCGGACGTAAATACAGAGAAACGCTGGTGGAACGACTGGGAAAATGAGTGGGACGGATACAGCAATGACGAGAGGACGAAAGAGGAAAATGGGAATGAAAATTTTCATCAAACGTAGCGAAAGGAATTTTTTTTTAAATTTTCGTTAATGCAAAGCATATATTGGATAGAGGTTTTTTTTTGTAACTGATGCTTTTGATTATCAATAGGTCGTTATTTGCTCGAATAAATGGAAGGATTTTTAGTGCTTCACTCGCATGTACACGTCACGACAGTTTCCTGCCCTCTTCTGTACGTTGTAATTGGTTCGATCGCTCGTTAGTGAATGTATGAGAAATTCCCCGGGTTATATGCAGAGCGATGTGTCCGCCTCTCTCATTGAGAGGCACGGAGAGAGGGCCAGAGAGCGAAAACGCGGCGATGTGACGTGTGTACGAAGCTGAGAGAGCGAGAGAGAGAAACTCTTGTCCCACGCTATATGGAACACGCCTCTCGTTCGGACGATAATCCCGGCGATTTAAACGCCCCCGCCTTCGTCCCTGACGAGCTTGACTGACAAATAAAATTAGCACGATCGTAATTCGAGCATCCTCGTCGAAAGATTGATATACACGATGCATGTAAAGCTCCATGGAATAGATGAATAGAGGAATTTCCGCGCATCCGGAGCTTAATTTGTCCAACGGCGGATACAACTATACGAATCGCTCGCGGATCAAATTACACTCGACGATCGTATATAAGGTGATGAATGGCTCGCTCATGACTCCCATCAATGTGCTGTCCAACTTTTCAAACCCAAACTCAACGATGTTCAGCCACGCTAGTGTTTCAACTTTAATTTCGCTGCACCAGCACATTGAGATGGTGGTTGGTTTGGTTACGGGCAAAATTAAGCCTCCTACGGGGAGGAGGATCTATTCATTCGTCCATCCACGGTCAAATGGAAAAACGGATCATCTTCACATTGACACTGGTTTATGCGCGGTCGGGCTAGGCTTCGGCAGGTCTTCGAGTTATGAAAACATCAAAGTGTGACCGCCCGAAAAATAGCCGATTTTCGCGATTCTTTTAGGTGGATAGGATAAGCTAATCGGTCTAATTTTTTTTTTACAAATTGAAGCACCAATAAAAATATAAAATAACTTTTATTTATTTCTTCATTTATTGTTTGACATTGTTTTTATTTGCGGAAAATTGCGTGAAAAATGGCGTCCCATGGCGGCCAGGATTGTGGCCGCAAATTTTATCTGAAACAAAATTTTTTAAATGATTATAAATCTACAGGATAGCCGCTATGTTCCTATGGAGGTTTTTTTAGGCAAATTTGAAAAAACGGCGGCGGTTTGAATAGCAAGTATCAAATTCAGCCTTTTTCGACAAATTTTCGTAAAAAAAATAGGAAGATTAAAAAAAGCTTTCATAGCAACATAAGGAATGACGTGAAGAAAGTTCTGTTAAAATTTCAAACGGATAGCTTATAAACTCTTTCTTTGAGAGTGGCCACCATTTTGAAAAACACCATTCCGAGAAAGACGCGTTTAAAGTTCTAAGAAAAGCTGTTAAGAAAGGCTCGACTGTTTCTAAGAAAGGCTGTAGCGACCGAAATAATTCGAATTTCGATCTAAAAATTGGACAGAACGTTTAAAACTGTGTATACTAACGAATAATGCAAAAAATCGATTTTTTGGAAATTTTACACTGTGATGATTCCTTAAGTTGCGTTGTTCATGGCCAATACTCGGAGGGGTGACCGCTTAACCGTGCACCGACTGATGCGTCAACCAGTGAACAGAAGGCCAATACTTCTAAGACCTTGGTGAAGATACTTCTATGCAGACATTTTCACACAGATCCGATTGGATTCTCGTACTCGTTATTACTTCCTGATAGGGATCCAATGGATCCTCGCATTGGATCTCTGTACTAAAATGTCACGCTCGTACATTGGGTTCTAATTGGGATTCCCCAATGGAATTCAATATACCAATCCAATTTGAATCTTAAAAGATTCCCACATTATCGAACGGAATCCGATACGAATCGTAATGAATTCCATTGCATTTTGTACGTTGAATTTTCTAAGCAAAATACATAGTGTACCCCCCCCCCCTTCCGAAAAACACTCCGAGAGAACTATCCGAGAAAAAATGCGGTGCGCTTCTGGGCCGGGACCTTTCGATTGCCGGTCGACTGCTCTGACCACTGAGCTACGCCAGCCCGCTTACGTCACCTTTTTCGGATAGTCTCGATATGCGTAACGCAACGTTACAATAGATATAAAAAATTAGTGGATCTTCAAAAAGTATAAATTTAATGTTAATAAAGTATAGATCGCTTTAAAAAGCGTATCTTAAAAATTAGTCTGAATCACACGACTGAAAATCAACTTTGATTATCGTTTGTTTTGTATTTTTTTTTATTGCCTCTGATACGGCAAACGCTTCGCTTATTGCAGCTTCCATGTACGGGGTATTCCCTCTTATTACATTTCCCACCATTCGTTTATTTTGTATTTGAGGGGTTATGCCTAGAAGTCGAAAAATCATTTTTTTCAAAACTAATATATTTTCACAGTATATCATCTTATAAATGTTCCCTGGAATTTTCACGGTGACCGGATCAAAACTGACAGATTTATCGACTGTCATGTTGACGCCCGTCGAAATGCTGGGAGCGTCGTTCGAACCTTTAAACGCTTTTCTCTCGAAAGTACTGTTTTCACAGTCGGTGAGTAAAATATCCCAAAATCTACTGCAGCGATGATTCTTAAATTTTTGGGATTTTTTTCTAGATGTATAGCTATTTGATCGAAGGATTTCTTTTTCCCATGTATCCTTTCGATTTGACGAACGAAAAATGCCTATTTATTTCACAGAAATCAAGAATATGATTTTGACGCGCGTCATTTGTTTAAATTTGATATTTCGGCAATCCTTCGATTGATCGTAAACTTATATACTAACGAAACCAGTTTGATTTTTATATATTAGATAACGTGTTTCGGAAGGACATTGCTCATCGCAAAAGATATTTTTGAGAGGTGCTTCCCGGACATCGACTGTAAAACTATTGTGATTAAACATTTTTACACAAAAAACTGCAGAGTATTTTCCAGATGATATTTTTTTGAATACCTTATTTTTTTAGAAATTTATCATCACATTTTTTTTTAATTCCCGAAACTGAGATGTTTACGACTGTTACAACTAGACATAACCCGTTAACTGCAATTTGGCAAAATATTACCACACAGGTACACACTTACGAAGCGTGTAGATTATGTTTCAGCACGCCAAGTTTTTTTTTCTCGTGACTTCACATATTTTCGATTCGAACGTGGTAAGAATTCTCAAACGGCGTTAAGCGAGGAACAGGGCAGAATCCAATTGGATGCCCGTGAGGACTCCCTATGTGTGGTGTTCCAAAAAAATCTCCATAGAGATTTCAGTGCATCTGAATGCATTCAGTGCATTTTTTCGGGAGATCCAATAAATTCCAGTTGAGCAGCACCAAAAAATTCTCAAACGACGTCAATAGGGAAATAGCGCGAAATCCACTTGGATTTCAATTTGGACTCTTTACGTCCGGTGTCCCTTATCAAATACCTATAGGGATGTGGTAGAGTCTGGGGACTCTCCAACAAATTTCTGCACGGGCTCGAGTTTAGCAATTATTTCGAATCGATTCCTCTTTCAGGCCTTGAAGCGTCATTTACTCGCAGACCACTCTCTTCCTTTTGCGCGAGGTACACTTGGCAGCGACAAAGTTTCAATGAAGCTCTCTCGCCCGGCAATTTCGCGTTGACTTGTGATGCGATGAATAACACCTGTTATTACGCGTGTTGCCTCGATCGACGCTGGCGCTTTCTTCTTTTTTCTTAGCTACAAGCGGAGCATGATCGGCTCAAATGAGAAAGCGAAAAAGCAACCTGTTTGGGTATGGAACTTCCAGCCGGCTTTCGGATTATCTTTAGTGGAGCTGAAGTGACACTTTTTAGAGTTTTACACGGTATGATGGAAGTCGTTAGAGGCGGGTATGGAAGTTTACGGGGGAATGGATAAACGCGGCATCAAGAATCGCGCGGGATACATGAAAACGAGGCCGGCTAATGTTGCTCGCTTATGGATCGGCCCCCTTTGATCAACGGCACGTTTTTAATTACAGATCTGAAGGCTCTCCCAGTAGTCCACTATGGACTGCAAGGCACGGAAATACAAGTTTTTCCGTGCCTGTCCACACTGACACACACACACACACACACACACACACACACACACACAGGGTATTGCAAATCCTTCTGACTGGTCTTCATATACCGGCGGAGCTTATTCCGGTCTCTGGGGATATGACACGTTTGCGAGCAAGAAACGTGCACGCATTCTACCGCCTTTATAAATCCTCCTAGTGTCAACTCTGGCCCCTGTCCCTCCTGTTACTTTCGCTTCCATTGAGTAGTTCCATCACGCCAAAGCAAAATATAGACTCTCTCTCTCTCTCTCTCTCTCTCTCTCTCTCTCTCTCTCTCTTTTCCTCTCCCTCGCGTCCTATATATTCCGACTCTACATTATTGTACACGTGTCGAGAGACTTTTATGACGTGAATAAGAACTCACCGGCATGGAATTATTAAACGAGTATAGTATAGTGAGAGAAGCAAGAGCTTAGTACTAATTAATCGGCATCGTGGTCCGCCGTCTGCCTAATAACGTACGCATATTCGAGAAAAAGGAAATGATGGAGCCAGCCATGGTTTAGCCTGGGCAAATAGTTAGTTAGGTGACCGCGGGACCATTTTACTGCACTTCCAATTACTGCGCAACTGGAAGTCAACAAAATAAAGCAGCGTGTATCTGCGGGGTTTTCCGGGGTGTCTCGGAGTCGCTGGAAGCAGTGAAGTAACAAGTTTGAGGTGATGTGGCAAAGCTGGGGCGTTTAAGCCCGATCGGAAATACAAAGGAACATGACAAATAAACATATGAATAAAAAAGTGGGGGAAAAATTTAACAATGAAAGGAATGTGGAAACTGAAAAAAGCTGTGTAGTTTGTTTGGGTTTATTTGGGTTACTAAGTTTATTATAAGTTAGTTCTTGAGTTTACTATAAATTGGTTACTAAGTTTGCTATAAATTAGATGCTACGTTGGAGTTACTAAGTTTACTATCCATTTGATACCGATTTTGGTTTACTAGATTTACTATGAATTGGTTACTAAGTATCAGTTACTAACAAGGAACATCACTTTAGTGTCCGCCGTCGAATCTGTTGAAACTCATATATGTGATAAAGCATTGAAAACTATTAGGTACGTGTTCTTTTTTATCTGCGAAAAATACGCTTTTAAGCGGTAAAACCACCCTTCAAAGGAAGGCGTGTCGAGGGGTGGTTTAGCAGTTTTACCCACAAGCAGACCACCGATATAAATGACACAAAAACCAAAATTCTTCTAATGTAAAGCGATGGAACCTCCACTATAAAATAATTGAAAAAATTGAAGTAAGGGGTGACATGCGTTTCTCAAAGGGGGCGTATCCCCCCTTAAAACATTTTTCCGCAAATAAAAAAATATGTGTCTAATAGTTTTCAATGCTTTGTCACTTATATGAGTTTCAACCAAATCGGAGGCGAACACTTAAGTGATGTTTCTTGTAAGTTTGCTATACTGTAGTTACCAAGCTCACTATAAATTAGTTACTAAGTTCGGGCTGATAAGTTTACTATAAGTTGGTTACTAAGTTTGTGTTCCTAAGTTTAGTATTAATTGGTTACTACGTTTCGGTTACTAAGTTTACCATGAATTGATTTTTAAGATTGAGTTACTCAGTTTAATATAAATTGGTTACTAAGTTCAGGTCACTAAGTTAACCATAATTTGGATACCTACTCAGTTCGGGTTACTAAAACTAACTATAAACTGGTTACTAAGTTTGCTGTAACTTAGCGACTAAGTTTACTATAAATTAGCTACTAAGTTCACTATACATTAGTTAATAAGTTTATACAAATTGGTTACTGAGGTTTACTTCCCTTCCACTCGTTCGGTCTCCAAGTCTTCGTTAATTCAGCGTAATTTTTTTACGAAACAGCTTCCTAATTTCTTCGAATCTGAAATTCATCTCTTTTCTCATGTACATTGCCGGAGGTGAGCTCCAAACAAACGCAAACAAAAAATCCGTTCTGCGAGCTCGGGTGGGCTATCTCCTCATCAGGACGAGAAACAGGCAATTGCATTGGGTCCTGCACCAGAACGTGAATCGGTAGCTAAAAAGCATTGGACTGAAAAGGAAAGGAACAGGCCGAGAGGGAGGAAGAAGAAGGGAGAGGGCGGTGGCAGACACACTTCTGTGAAGAATACAATGAGATGGATGAGATATACAGGCTCGCGAGGAAACAATTTTCCATTCTAACAGATGCGTTGCGATGAGATTCCCGATGAACCAAACAGTCTATAATGTATCAGCGGTGGAAGGCTATACGATTTTATTCTCACGAGAGGCGAATCGAGAAAGATAGAGAGAGAGAGAGAGAGAGAGAGAGAGAGAGAGAGAGAGAGAGAGAGAGAAACGTAAAAGCTGAAGAGAAATGGTTGCAGGAGCGATCTGCTCTTTTCACAAGGGACGTGAAAGACTATGGAGCTTGACAAAGGGCTCGTTGCTCTGCCAGTACAGAAACAGGACACAGTGAAGTAGGACAGGGTGAAAGGGCTCGAGCGAAGTGGGCAAGAGACAAAAAATAAGGGAACGATTGTGTGCAGGGAAAGAGGGCGAAAGAGGAGAGAGAGAGGGGGGGGGGTAGATCATGAGGATACCTGGGAGAGGGCCATATATATAGTTCTCGAGAGAGAGTGAAGGGAAAAAGAAATAGAACGGATGAGAAATGGAGTGGCAGTAGTCGTGTAGTCACCGGATGGCGGGTACCCGGAAACTGTGCATAGAAGAATAGGAGAATAGATAACGCTAAGTGCATTACGCTGCTGCACTAGCTTTATGCTTGCACAATGACCACCCCAATGTTCTTCCCCTCTAATGGTCTCTTTTGGCTATGCTTTCCATCTTTCTCCTAAGTCATTTACACATCTGTACTCTCTTAGTTCCCGATCCATCTCCATAACTCCCACACGCAAAAGTGTACAAACAAACGTGGAGCTGACAGCTATAGATGTGCAGGGTGATTGGTAATTCGACCTATTTCTTGAAGATCTTACACTAGAGGTAATTTGCAACAAATTAACCTCTGTCAACTAGGGGTTGAAAGTGAGTGGTTTTCGAGTTACGGTGCATTTGAGATTTTTTTACAAATTTTCAGACTTGTTACAAAAAACAAATGATTGTAAAAAAAACTGCTCTATTTTGGGCACTCAATTGATACTTTTCTGAGAGCGGATGAATGAATGATAACTTCAAAAAAGTGCGTGCCCAAAATTTCCATAATCTCAGAGTTAAAAGATTTTAGGCACAAGTTCTTATTTTGTAAATTTTTCAAAAATTGATGAGATTACGAACTCGGGCCAAAGTTGATAACATTTGTACTTTTGCAGAAAGCTCTTGAAATAAGGAACTTATTTCCGTCATTTGTATGCCAAGTGTCACATTTTTTTGAATAATTCTCGTCGATCTTGAAAAATTTACAAAAAAAAAAGATAAATTTTTGCCATTTAAGATCTTTTATTTCTAAGATTATGGAAATGTTGGGTTTGCGTTATTTTTAAAATGATCATTTATGTATGTGTGTGTATTTATAATTGCCAATTGGACAATGAAATATATGCATACATAGAAACATACCCAAACGAAAAAATGCACTTTTTTGGTAATGATACCTCACGGTGTATTTTATTTATTGATTTGTGTCGGGAATTCTAACGTATACCCGTGCTATACGTGCGGGTTTTCACGTATTTCTCTTCCCAATATAAAAAATACTCGTCCGTTTATTGGTTACAACTCATTTTTTTTAAGTAAATTATCTTATTTCGGCTGTTGATTATCGAATAATTTCTCAATTTCACGCAAAAACCAAAAAAAAAATCAAAATTCCGGACGAAATAGCATGAAACATTTACCCACGACGGGACCGGCGACAAAAATTCTCTGATCCATCAAAGTTCGTTCGAGAATTTTTTGAAAACAAATCGAAATAGGGAAAAAGCTTGAAAAAAATGTCTTGCTTGAAACTGCAAAATAATATTGGGAACCATAATTTTGATTTTAATTTTATTAATTCCCGGAAGATGCATTGAAAAACGAAAATTTTGAAAAAAAAACATCGTTTTTGGTCCTTTTTGACGCAGTTATGATCATTAAAAGAAAATCGGTAAATATTTACAAGTAGGGCTCCAGCTAGAAAAGGGGTTTAGACATTTTGTACGAAGTCGACGTATTTCAGGGCACTTTGTTTATAATATTTAAGTCGGGGGAAGACAATTTCAACCCGTATTTCAACCCCCAAACGCTTTTTTAAAAACTTTTTCAAAGGTATGGAGGAAACGGGTTTGGTGACATCAAGTGGGTCCCCACGTCATTTGACCCACTTGGTCATTTGAACCCCAATTTGGGGTTTCTTTGGGTTTGTTTGGGTACAAGTCAAATTAGAGTACGCATACAGAACACGAATTTCAAAAATCGAATATTTTCCGGATTTTTTTTTTTTTTAAATAAAATACCCCTTCCCCGTCATAAAAAACATATTTTCATACTGCAGAATAGCCCGGAACACGTGAAAAAAATTCGAAGTCGATTAGGGCTGGAGCCCCACTTGTAAATATTTACCAGAAAATCAGATATTCGGATAAATGCTTATTTTACGGGGTACAATAATGTTAAAAAAATTGAGCTGAATTCAAGGGGCTAGAGTCTAAAAGTGACCAATTTGACATGGCCATTGACAATGGCCCATATATTCTCTATAACTGTACATGCCTGACTATTCCATCGTTGGACTCCTTCATAAAAACGAATCACTTCAATACCTCCATAAATTCAAAATTAAATACCTTGATAAATTCGACACCCGGATAAATTCGAAATTAAATAAATACGGATCGCACATTATATCAGTGGCGATTATCACAACTCAAGTGTGATTCAAGGATCCACAATCGAATGGAATAATTGGCGAGTGAACACGAAAGCGCAGCCCTCTAATTCTGGCCATTAGCGAGTGGTCGTTGCGCGTCAATGTGCCAACGGCGTGCGAATAAAATTCATTCGCGAAATGACCGTCATTATTTTCAAATACGGAATTTATGCGCGCACATTTAGAGTGCACTTTTCATTATTCTCGGTGGAATGGCGATGGCAGTGGTAATTATCATTTATTTTACGTCGTGGAATTTGATAGGAAAATTATTCGTTTATCGTTGTCGATAGGTGGCTCGTGCTGGCTTAAGGCGTTACCCCCACTTGTAGCGCAAAAAGGCCTTTTCATGAATTTTTTAAAAGAAAACTACAAAACTTTTTTAATCGATCAATATACCATCTTAAAGAACACATCTTGAAGAACTATCAGTAATTTTTTTATTGAAAATTATTACATTGTTTAGTGACAAATGGCCGTCAATGAAATAATGTTTTTATATACACGGTTTGCGGTGACCAACATTGCGGCGAAGTGGATCATCTGAAAAAAAAAAATGCGGATGGATTTAGTCAAATATAAGTATAAACTAGTCTTTAATCGAAGGATTTTAAAAAATATTCATTTTTCACAAAATGGCGGACAGTCAAAGTTAATGGTTCGATTTTAACGAAAAAAAAAACGGCCATTTTTTGCTATAAAACGGCAATTTTTTTCGAAAAAAAAAATCGAACGATTAAAGACTACATTTTTATGTATTAAATAAGCCTGCAAAATTTCAAGAAGATCGGTTCATTAGTGTTCGAGTAATCTTGGTCACCGACTTCAGAAATGCTATTTTGAGAAAAACGCGTTTAAAGTTTTAATTTCAGTTTACACGAGGAAAATATTTTTTTTTGTAAACTTACATAGAGTCATCTTTCCGGGCCCATACAGAAGTATGGGCCCGGATACTTATACTTCAAAAAAATGCAATAAAAAAAATCGATTTTTTCAAAATCGCAAGTGGGGGTGACCCCTTAACAAAAGTGTTAATTCGCCACTGATGGAACGGAGAACATTTTGGAACGATAAGTTTTGACAAACTTGCTACGCTATCGCGAAGCACATTGTGGAGCCAACAAAATGGCTCGCCCAGCTGTGACACTTCCGGCCGTGGAGGTACTGATCGAGTTTTGATTTTGCTCCTGTCTGGCACTCTGCCTTCCTCGCCTCTCTCTTGTTCACTCCTCTTCCTCTTCCACCTTCCCGTTGCTCATAATATTGTGCACTTGCAGATAAACATCTCGGGACTTTAAGAAAATCAAATTCAAGGCTTTACGACTTTTTTTCCGTTGTACTTAAGGGGTTATGGCTAGTTGTAAAAGTCGAAAAATGACTTTTTTCAAAACCAATATATTTTTACGCTACATCATCTTATACATGTTCCCAAAAAATGTCAAGGTGGTCGGATAAGAATTGAGAGAATTATAGGCTGTTATGTTGATGCCCGCCGGAACGCTCGGAGCGTCGTTCGAAACTTGAAAAGCTTTTGTCTCGAAAGTGCGTTTTCAAAGTGGGTGAGCAAACTATCTCAAAATCTACTGCATCGATCTTTCCAAAAATGTAGAGCTTTTTCTTGATGTAAAAATATAGTATTTGATCGGAGAATGTCTTTTTTCGATGAACGAAAAATTGATGAACGAAAAATTCCCATTTTTTTTTCGCAAATATCACTCACTTTGAATACGCACCATTTTTTTTCTTCAAATATGATATTTCGGAGATTCCTTCGATTAATCATGGGATGAACTAATATACAAACGAAATCTGTTGAGTTTTTTTTATATTAGATAACCTGACATAATTTTTGTAAAAATGTATCATCACGATTTTCTATTAAAAAATCCAAAAATGAGCTTTTTTCGACTGTTACAACAAGGTATAGCTCTTAAAGGGTTTGTCGGCTAGAAAATGTCAAAAAATCCATTCTTTTAAATTTTATTATCTAATCGTACAATATGTCTAGTCTCTAAAATCTAGGAGAGAGAGAGAGAGAGCCTTTGGGAATTCCTCCCGTTGGGAAGGACCGGCTGGGAGCGACGCAGGTATATAACATTTTTCTCAAAACACTATTTTTGAAGTCGGTGGACACGATTTCTCCAAAACTGATGCACCGATCTTATTGAAATTTTGCACACTTCTTCAAAATAGCATTGACTAGTGATTGAACGAAGGTTTTTTTTCGATTACAACTAATCTTACAAGGCTATACGTAGTGTAAATTGTACCAGAAAATTGAACTATTTTGCATACAACTCAGCCAAAAATTCAAGTTTCAATTTTTTTAAATCTTTTTTTCAATCACGAGCTATCTGATTTCGAGCTTTTTGATTTCGGATAAAGCTATCACGAGTTATCCTGACCACCAAGAGGACACTTTTTTTAGGTGTCTCCGGAAATCAGATCCCACCGGCTCAATTACCCAATTAAAAAATATTGTTGCAACGTTGCTCTTTTATGAGCTTAACATTTTGAATAAAATATTGTATATATTACATTTTTTTAAATAGCGAAAACATGCTTTTTTCTCTTCGAAACCCACGTAACCCCTTAAGGGCTCTTGCAAGAAAATAGTAAATTAAAAAGCGTCAGAGTACTGACGAGAAAGCAGAAAAAAATATAACGTTTGAAAAACGCGGTAGATCCGCTCTCCCTTGATCCTGCGATAGCGCTTATCATTTCGCCATTGGGAAAGGAAATCCCATCCTCGTGGCCATTATTTGCTCCGATATATTCCGTTGTGAATTTTAGTCGCGGATCACACGGAATCGAAGGGTGAGTGAGGGTGGCACAGAGAGGGGGGAGGGGGGTGGAGTGTTTCACACAGAGCCTGCGGCTACTGGCCGACGTCATGGGAGATAATGATGAGTGGCTATGTGCGGGATGGATGTCACGTGTGGTTTGCCAACCCGATCTCTGTTGCCAACGTGACATAAACCGCAACAGGGCATCACGTATCGCACAATATCGCGATTCCCATTTTCAGTCTCAATTATAATGCCAAACAAATTCGTGATAAAATTCTCGTCTCGAATATCCGAATAATGATGTCATTATTTATTTCGTATATGTACAAACGGTTTTCACGAGTAATTATTCTCCATTGATGATCTAATGGCCGCTATTCGGAGCAGTTAGGATCGGCTCTTGCTTAATTCTCGTCAAAACATTGATAACGAGATGCGATAATGGTCCATTGGGATTATTCGGGTGAAGTATGAATAATACACCGAGCTATTCCCGTGTCAAGCAACGTTGGCATGGGCCAATACTCGGATGGGTGACCAACCGAAATGTTCACGCGCATCGGCACGGGTTTTTCACAGTTTTCCTGTGCCCTCGTGTAAATGCATTGAACTGGCGGCGGACAAAAAAAAAAACAAATGTTCGCGAAAAACGAGGCTGGAAATTGGCGTAATACGTTTAGCAAAAAAGATCAACTTTCGTGACGAGAAGTGAAATACTTTTCCAGAGACCAGAAGTTTGGGGTTACGAAGGATCATTCGCTAAATTGATTAACCGATTGGAGACATTTCATTGTTTTTTTTTTTTTTTTCATAATTTCAGTCTGCAGCCGGAGAAACGGTAAAATTGCCGCCGTCGCACGAATTTATATACACCCTAATGAGAATGACATCCACGTTGAAAATTGCGAAGAAACGAAGGTAAAAATGTCTTCAAAGGTATGGAACACAGGGGTTGTACGAAGGGGCACTGAACCTCGGAAAATCACTGCAATTTGCTCTCTTTCTCTCCCTTCGTTGATGCACGTTGCGAGCAACGTCAGCTATTTTTCTCTTACAGCAGGACTTCCGTCGGCTGTCTGCTACAAAGTATATTAGAGGAAGTTCAGTATAAAGCACCGGTGAATTCAAGACAGGCGGAGAGTGAATGTGGGAGAGAGAGAGAGAGAGAGAGAGAGAGAGAGAGAGAGAGAGAGAGAGAGAGAGAGAGAGAGAGAGAGAGAGAGAGAGAGAGAGAGAGAGAGAGAGAGAGAGAGAGAGAGAGAGAGAGAGGGAAAGAGCGAGAGGCAAGGACCTTTAACCTTTTTCTGGCACCTTCTGTAACGCCGCCAGTTACCTCTGGTCTTAGCGACGTATGAAAACCCATCACCGCTCTGGACGAGGCAATTTAAGTACAAAGCCCTGTCGGCTATGTAGTCCCATCGTGGTGAGCTTGCACGCATTCTTCCGAATAATGGTTTGTACAGTGTCCTGAAATTAAATGCCAAAACTTTAATAACGCGCGCATAATCGAAAGACCGGGCATTTAAAACAGAAGCTCTTACGAAATAAAATCGAAAAATTCTACCTTGGGAATATTTGACTCGCTGTCTTTTTCGGGCCTAGGGCGATTCAGCTGTCGACGACAAAAAAAAATTGTCAAGTTCATCTCGACGATCTTGATAATTGCAATTTTGGAGATTTTAAAACTTTTATGAATTTTTACAACTGTTGTATCTTGAAATTTACATTATATATGGAGAAATTTTTAAGAATGAAACCGTTACAGAAGTTCATACAAGTTAAAAAATCTGCGAGATATGTATAGATATCTTGACAGTTATAATACCGCAGATCTTTCAACTTTTATAATTTATCATTATAATCATAATATTATTAAACACTTTGATAATAACTTTTTCAATATTTAATAATCAATTATGCATAGTCATAATTTTATTGTGCAGCTAAAATTTGAGTCGTTCGATCATTTATCGATCGTTATTAAGTTTATGACGATATTATATATATATATTTATGTATATATGCAGTTGTAAACTAATAAACGATCGAAAGACTTAAATTTTAACCGCAGAATGAAGTTATAATAAAAATGATAAAGAATTAATTGTTCAAAGAAAAATGAATAAAATGATTATTGTTGTCATTAATTATTCATGATTAATAGAATTTTTATAAAATTACTGATACTATTAGGGGCCATCCATAAAACACGTGACGCAGTCAGGGGGTGGGGGGTTAGGAAAATCGTCATACTTTGTCACAAGGGGGTGGGAGAGGGGTCGAGCAAAAGTCACGAGACGCTGTAAGCATATTAAATCTGGCAAAGGGTGATACTGAGACGCTGAAAATTTTCTGTACTGCCCACCCGAAGTTCCGACTACGAGGAAGGCGTAACTTCTCTGATATAGATTGAGACTCACCTTGGGAACACATTGCATTCTAGGTGCATCGTGTTAAAAGATTATCAAATTATTCATTATTCATGTCACATAACATAAAGAATATATTTGTTACTACGGGGGTCGTCCATTAATCACGTGAGGTTTTTTAGGCCACTTTTAGAGCCCCCTCGCTCCCATGGTGATATGTGGTGAGGTTCTAGGCTACCCCCCTTCCCCAAACAGCACGTGTATTTTGTTAATTATTAATTTCAGACAGAAGTGTCAGAGAGTGCGGTATCGTATTATGAAAAACGAAATAATAGTACAGTCGTGCTGTCGCCGAAAAACACCGTAATCGGAAAAAATAAGAAGAAGGCCAGTTTTTTAACAGACGATTCTGTAGGTGCCGCGGGTGCTAAATCCAAGTTTGCCCAAAAATCAGGGTGTCGAATTTTTTTTAGGGGACGAGGGTTGATCAATGCTAAACTATAACCCCTACGAGGTCGGCGCCGTGAGACAAAATGTTCAGAAAAACCTGGGCTTTATTTTTGTCCACAGCGCCAAAGTCAGGGAAGCTCATTTTGGGGGTGAAAAAGTGGGCTGAAATTTTGAAAGATCAGTTTTAATTCAATAACTCCTTGGGAAAAATTCGTACAATTTTTGTTTAAATGGAAACGTTATAGCCTTTGAAAAGACGCGTCGATCGAGTATTTGACCATCCCTCTCCGATAATATCATCAGCCTTAAAATAATTGTTGAAATATTTTTAAAAATTCGTTTATTGTAAAACTAAGAAACAATCGAATTTTCGAGTATGGTTGAAATGTATGAAATGTAAAAAATAATCTTCTTTATATTTTGGTTTCTATGGACCACCCTTGAATTTTGCCTTTTCCAACGCGGTTCGGGGGTTGAAAATTCAAAATGAAATTCTGGGAAAACTATTGACCGTACGAATTCACCGCCGTGAAACGATTTGTAGCCTGAACCTTCCGCTACATGTTTGTCCACAGCGCCAAACTCGTATCTCTTTATTTTCCATTTTTAAAAGTGGGGGACCGTACCAAAAACAGTATTTTGAGAATAACTGTTCGGGAAATTTCTTTCGAACTCCATTCAAATGAAAACGTTGTAGCTCTCAAAAATTCGCGTTGATTGGGTATAAAATCATCTCTTAACTTCAAAAGTACCCCCCCCCCCCCCCCAAACGAATGACGAAATACCCTGAAAGTTTTGTTTTCGTGATTACTCAAAATGGTTAATTTAACCGGTCCCGTTTGAATGTACGAAATGTAGGGATTGATATTCTCTACATTTTCGTTCATATAAATAACCCTCGAATTTTGCCGTGTTTTCATCCGTTAACGAAAATAAAAATATTTTCATCTTTTGCCGGAAAAGTTTTGACTGTATGAACATTTTTTTGTCTCACTGCGCCGAGCTCCTGGGGTTCTTGTTTGGCATCAATCCACCCCCATCCCCCTTCATCGCCTTAAAAAAACCTTACGCCCGAATTTTTAGGCAAACTTGAATTTAGCACCCCCGGAACCTACAAATTCATCTGTCAAAAAACTAGCTTTCTTCTAATTTTTTTTTATTCCAATAAACAGCACGACTGTACTGAGTATATTGTCAGTTATCCAACCCCCCCCCCCTCCCCATTTGAGCCTTATGTGATTAATGGACAACTCCACGTATAAATTGTACGTTTCTATATATTACATATATATTTATCTAAAGTAAACAATATAAATCGTTCGTTCTGAAATAATCTATTAAAATGGTTTAAGTATTTTACTTGCTTCTTCTTGTTGAAAAAAAAAACGAGAGCAGAAAGGAGGGTGGGCTCCATGTCACGTAATTTCCAGCAGCACTCGGAGGGGGGGGGCACCCCCCCCCCGTCACGTGTTTTATGATTAGCCCCTTACCCATAAAATAATTTTAAAATTATTATTAATAAAATTATTATAAAATGACTATTATTATGTTTCTTTTATTTTCTTTATTTGACACGTTGGTAATAAAGCATTAATCATTATTCGGACAAGAAAAAAAAACAGCCATTTCACGAAGGTCCTATCAATATGAAAGATCTTCGAAATGCTCAATTGCAAAATGATATTTACAAAGTTCTATTTTTATTTTTAATACTTTATAATCCACTTTATTCAACTGATAACGACGATTCACCAGTGAAATCGAGTCGGCGTTGGGAGACCATCCTCACGATCGCTAAATCGCAGAGAATATCTGTTGAAACTCGAACGCGCCCGTGAATTTGCAGTTTCGCGTGTTTTCACGGTGACAGGAGAACGACAGGATATCTTTGTGTTACCTCTTGGGCAACCTTCCGTCGCATCTCTCATCTCTTTTCAGAGCGTTAAATTGCAAAATATCCCACGGGAAATTCGGCTCGTATCCTGTACGCTTGCCGGAAACTTGAACGCTAGTCTCAGAACGCCCGGATGTTCTTTGGTTAAGGTTAGAAAGGGAGAAAGAGAGAAAGACAGACAGAGAGAGAGAGAGAGAGAGAGAGAGAGAGAGAGAGACATGTCTTCTCCTGCATCGTGAGCATCGCATACACATACAAACACATACTTCATAGGGGAGTCAGGTCGGACGTGAGGAACGAAGACCGATGACACGTGAAGACATCGAAAAAAACGAGAGAAAGAGAGGGAGAGAGAGAGAGAGAGAGAGAGAGAGAGAGAGATTTGTTCCATCGCGACCGTTCCATTTCTATCGCTTATCTGTACATCAATGTATATATTTATTTATTTATTCATTGAATATATATAAATATATATATATATATGTGCGTGCGTGCGTGCGTGCGTGCGTGCGTGTGTGTGTGTGGTGTGTGTGTGTGTGTGTGTGTGTGTGTGTGTGTGTGTGTGTGTGTGTGTGTGTGTGTGTGTGTGTGTGTGTGTGTGTGTGTGTGTGTGTGTGTGTGTGTGTGTGTGTGTGTGTGTGTGTGTGTGTGTGTGTGTGTGTGTGTGTGTGTGTGTGTGTGTGTGTGGTGTGTGTGTGTGGGTGTGTGGTGTGTGTGCGTGCGTGTGTGTCAAATCAAAAAGTTCATGCAAAAAAAGATCACGTATTGATCAATCACTCTATCAGCATACCTGGTTTTTTGAAGACGGGCTTTCAAATTTTATTCAAAGAACCGTCGATTTTGGTGCCGATCCTTGAAATGACCTTCACAAGCCTATATTTCCATTCAATCCTTCTACCCTTATTTTCTTATCAATGAACATCGATAAAAAAATTCCATGAATATTGTTCACGCAGAAAAAAGTGATCATGCATTGATCAATCACTCTATCGGCATATCTGGTTTTTTCAAGACAATCTTTCGAACTTTATTCAAAGAATCGTTGATTTTGAGGCCAGGACGATCCTTCAAATGACCTTCATACGTCTATGTTTACATCCAATCCCTATATCCTAATTTTCTTATCAATAAACATCGATAAAAAAATGTCATGAACATTGTTAATGTGGAACAAAGTGATGTTCATTCCTGTATTGATCAAGCTTCATTAATGAAGGGCTCCATGTGCATATCTAGTCCTTAAAATACTTTCCTCCGAATTTCACTCGACGAATTGTTGGCTTCTGGGCCAGGACGGTCCTTGAAATGTCTTTTATATGTATATGTTTGCATCTGAAGGTGATTTTAAAGGGATTGCTAGTTTAAAGAATATTCAGTATGAGGACAAATGGTTACTATGATATTTGTCCTCAATAGCAGAGGTCTTCAAAATCACCTTGTCCCATATGAGTGTGTATTCAAGTTATCCCTCTCTCTTTCTCTCTCTCTCTCTCTCTCTCTCTCTCTCTCTCTCTCTCTCTCTCTCTCTCTCTCGATTTCATTCCTCGTTTGTTTTAATGACATGCTCTTGATAGTTTCCTCTTCGTTCTACACTCCCATTCGCCCGAGGATGAGCAAACTTGCAAGTAGCATGAAATCGAGAACGCTTTCCACAAATCCAAAGCATATAATCACACGCATACACACGCATACCCAACACTCACACGCACACCCACACACACCCATACTCACACACACCCATACTCACACACACCCAAACACACACACAACCCACACACGCACACACACACACACACACACACACACACACACACACACACACACACACACACGCACGCACGCACGCACGCGCACACACACACACACACACACACACACACGCACACACACACACACACACACAACCGACACACACACTCTCACACACACACAGAATGTCGCATTTCAATCGAGGCACCAACCTCTGTGCTTTTCCAATGCAATAGATTCAATTATCACCCGCGTAACTTGGGCTCTCCAAGCCCCCATACCCTCGCGTGTTCCCAGCATAATACTGCTTCCATTTACTATACACTCTCAGTGACGTATATGGTGTGTATAAATATTTATATATATATATATATATGTTGTTTCGTTTCGCTTATACCGCGCGCTTTCACTTACTTCGTTTCGTCGAGTCTCCCCCGCAGCTCCATTGTTTCCACAATGAATTAGGTGGCAAATAAAATATAAGGCCATTCTCAGCACTCCCGGAGTATGCACTCAGGATAATGGATGCAACATCCAACGAGGTCCTTTTTGCGAAATGATTTACGGGATGTAAAATAAAACGTAAATTTGATATGCCACTGGGAATTCAACATCCCTTTCAATTACGAATTGCCGCGGGTCATTTTATATGGCATTTTGTTAGGAAACGTGCCACGGATAATGACGAGGATTGAACCGCCACGCGAAGTACCGATTATTGCTATTGCCCTGAGGGAGACTACCAGTGTAGAGCCCGGAAAAACGGCAAATTTCGACTATTTTTTTATGGATACCGAGTCGAGAGCGGGGAAACACCATCTAGTGGCCATTGTTCTACATATCGTTGAGTATCTTTGCAAATTTTTTCACAAAATTTTGTTACAGGATGGTGGCGCTGAAGCTTGATGAAGCGAGTCACCTCTGTCTGATAGGGTCTTGCAGCCGTTCTACAATTTTTTTACTTGGAACGAAAAGTCAAAATTAATTTGAGTTTTAAACTTGAGTTCTTGAAAAATATGGATTTTTGATAAAATGGTGCGTGGTCGAAAAGAAAAACGATTTTAGTAAAAAGAATCGCCGAAAATAACTTTCTGCCGGAAAAGTTTTTAATGTATCAAAAATTCCCACGTACGTCAACATAAAATATTCTCATGAGATTTAAAAAAAGTCAAGTCAATCATCGTAGAATTGGCGATGTAATGCTGCCGACCGCAGGACACTATCAGATAAAGTTCACTCTCTTTATGCAGCTACTGCGCCGCCACTTTGTTACAAAATGTTATGAAAGACTTTGCAAAGATACTCGAAGATATGTAGAATAAAGGCCACCAAACGGAATTTTCATTCGATGAGCTGGGCATCCGTAAAAAATTGTCGGAATTCACCATTTTCCGTACTCTAGGCTGTTGCTCTCCCCAAGAGAAAATCCGCCTCCAATTGTGAGGCTATTGACAAAGTTCTCATCCCGAATGACTATGCAAATTCATCCATCACTTTCCTCGCAACTGGAGGGTGAGTGTCTCTGTGGTATAACGAAAAAAAAATCAAAATTCACATTAGAATAGGGTCAGAGTGGAATCAGTGGCTCATTTTTTTCGGAGGTCTATAGCTGCCTAACCGTTCACACAATCTGAATGGAATCTGGACTAAACGTGAAGTGTGTTCAATGGCTTTATTGTTAAAAGACACTGAACGGCCTAACCCAATAGATATTGAGATAATAACCATTTTTAAAAAAAGGGATTTGATCCACTGCGTACTTGGGGGTGTACACAGTGAAGCATGCCTAATTTCACAGTCAAACAAAATTTCAAAATCAAGCAAAATTTGAAGAAAATTACCCTGATCCACTGTACACTTGTAGGTAATGGAGTGCTTTTCTCCATACAATGAGGAGCATTGTACAGTAAACTATTGAAAAATTAATTTAAAAATACAGCATATTATGAGATCAATCACAATCATTTATTGAATATTAATCAACAAGGAGGACCTACCTAATGAGGTAGTACCAGTACTTATCTAAATCACAACGCGAAAGTATTCATATTATGACTTACCTCTATGTACCTCGAAAAATTGAGCCACTGTGTATCGACCTTCTCTTTTTTTCTAAAGCGGGTACTGACGAGTTTCTATTTTTGTTAGGTTAACAAACACAACGCTCAAATATCGCAATACAGCTGTATATTGCGGGAGAACAATGAATTCGAACATAACTGCGATAGGTAACGAAGTAAAAAACATACAAACTCAGCTGGTTTTTCAACTTTTGACACAAAAAATAATATAAAATCACCGTTCACAACCGAATTGCGCGGGAGTGACTCACAGGCAGGTTCAAACCTATTGGCAATCGAGGGCGGTTCTAATGTGAAAAAGACGCACATATATACATGCCCACTTCTGAGAAACAGAAAAGGTTCAGTGTACCCACTGTTCCCACTTTGGACCTAACCATTTTTTGTCCTTGTGAGGCTCTGTCAATCGAAAATAAACGGCCAAGTTTCGATTTGCATGCTTTTCAACTTCGATCCTTATTTTACGAGAAAGTAATAATCGTAATTCCTAGATCTCGCGTGGGCTGCCAGAATCACCGAGTAGGGCAATTCCTCGCCGACACTTGGCAACTCGCGATACAGCGCATACATTGAGCAATTTCCATTTGGCAAACTGCTATGAATCCCCGATCCGATTTGCCAGGATATTCGAACCTTCGTGTACGTGAAGCCGTGTACGATACATAGCGGCAGATCTCCGGAGAATTTGACTTGATAAGATAAGCCCAAACGGTGCAAATGAGCTGCCCCTATACCCTTTTATCCCTCCGCCAATCAGCAACTCATTCGACAGTCACTCAGTCGCTAGCTCCTGCTCTCATACCGGAAGCGAGCAAATACCCAACTGCCGCTAACCGCATACCTCTCACTCCAATCGGAAACTGTGCACTGAACTCCTGCACAGGTTGCACATCTCCGACAGAAGCCGCAACCTGATCTCCGAAAGCCCTACAGGGAACGCATCAAGGCTTGAAAAGCGTTTTGAGGAGGTGCTCATCCAGGGAGCCTCTCACCATGAGCAGCCCAATATCCGTAGCTGTCCAATCATATTTAAGGGGCTATACCAGTGTGAACGCTGAAAATTTGGGTGATTTTCAGGAATTTTTTGGAAGAAAAGTACTCAATTAAATGTTTCGGAAAATTAAGAATATATTTGGGTATATTTGACCTATATTACATAATTTTTTCATAAAAAAATATTAAGATCCAAGCGACTTATGCGCTGCCCTCGGAGACGCAAAAAAAAAGTTCCTCCACTGCTGACATGTTTCCGGCCGATTGAGTAGCTGAAACCGAAAAAGGAAAAAATGTCGTTAAAGTGGATGGTATTTCCTGTACAATGACGTGGGATTTTCTGAAAATATCAAAATCTAACAAAATGGCGTAGTTATGAAAAAACGCTGTTTTCTTGCCTATAAAATGGTCGTTTTTTTCAATGCCAAATGGTCAATTTTCATTCAATCAAAAATATCCTATGTCATCGTGAAGTAAATATATTCAAGAGTATTCAGTTCAAGTTTCAAGTCAATCGGATAATTGCTCTTTGAGTTAAAATGTCAGCAAATTTGAAAACTCTCATTTCGAGAAAAACGCGTTTAAAGATTTAACTATCGATTTTTGCAAGATCAAATGATATTGATATAAATTTTATAAATGATAATGATATTCTTAAAAGTATAAATTGTCAAAAAAAATCGATTTTTTTAAAGCGTCACACTGGCATAACCCCTTGAGGGGTCACATGGGTTTAACAAATTTCAAAAAATCTTTTTTTGTTTAATTTGATTATCTAATAGTCCAATATTTCGAGAATATTCTCCCAAAGTTTTAAAAGTCAATCGGAGTAAAAGTCTAGGAGAGAGAACCTTTGGGAATTCCCTCCGTTGGGAAAGACCGACCGGGAGCGACGCAGGTATATCGCATTTTTCTCAAAACACTATTTTTAATGTCGGTGGACACGATTTCTCAAAAACAAATGCACCGATCTTATTGAAATTTTGCACACTTCTTCAAAATAGCATTGACTAGTGATTGATCGCAAGTTTTTTTCCGCTTACAACTAATTCTATAAGGCTATACGTAATGTAAATTGTACCAAAAATTGAACTATTTTGCATACAACTCTGCCAAAATTTCAATTTTCAATTTTTTGAAAAATCCTTTGTTCAATCACTAGCTATACTTATCTACTAACAGAAAAAAATTTGTTTTTCAATTCCGGATAAAGCTATCATGAGTTATCCTGACCACCACGAGGACACTTTTTTGACAGGTCTCCGGAAACCAGTTCCCACCGGCATTTCCCAAATTTTTGGATGAAATTTTTTTGTTTTACATTCTTGAAATGTTGCTCTTTTTCTAGAAAATATATTTTTCTAGAGAATAGAGAAAATATGCTTCTTTCGGCTTCGGAACCAACGTAACCCTTTAACCCAAACAGATCCAAACAATTCTTCCACCCCTATAAAATAAATGCAATCAGACACGCCCCCGGAATCTGCCGGTCTCTTAAAAATATCCTTATCGTGGAGAAAACAAATGGGAAGATCTAGTATGACCCTATTCCGAATCCTATACACCTTCGTTCTCAGGCGTTGCTCCAACTTTCCTCTCGCTATTCAAACGAATAGGCATATCGTATGCGAGTCTGGGTATCATCGATCGCAGAGCAGATTTTTCGTATCGACAAAAGTGGGTAGAATAGGGAGGATTTGATATTATATTGTTCGACTCTAGAATCGAGAGGGAGAGGGAGAAAGAGAGAGAGAGTGAGAGAGAGAAAGAAGGAACGAAGGGGATGAGGGTCATGGAGCTTGCCAGTATTCTGCGTCGTAGTCCCTGTTTTATTGAGGATCTTGCAGGATTTCCTAGTCGTGGATACGGAGACGGTTGCATATATACACACCCACGCAAATATATATATATATATGTATGTGTGTGTGTGTGTATATATATATGTATATGTATATGGCGAGAGAGATAGACAGGGATGGAGAAAGGCTTTACCGACACTACCATTTCGATTCCAAACTGCACACGCACACACACACACACACACTAGTGTACCACAGGAAATACGACCGCCATATCCTTGGGGTAACTTTGCACCAGGATCTTTCCGCACCCCTTTCAAAGTATCTAGTGTGCACGTATTTACGCGTATGTGTGTTTGTCTGCTACGGATTGGGCAAATTGGCTACAACGTGAGGAGGTCCGCGTGAAAATAAAACGAGGCAGACAGAAGTCTCGACTGTTGGTAAACAAAAGGCAGTAAACCCAACAAGATTCTGCGCACGGTGCTGAAGGTGCGTCCTTTAGGTTGCTCAGCGGTCGATGTATAGATATAGCTAAAGGTGATATTGACATTTGACTTTGAGGACCGTCCTCATAGCCTGTTGTCCCAATATCTGCATCCACATCGTGTTAAACTCAAGGGTCGTCCACAATCACCCTTGAGACTGACAGTCTGGAGCCCGGAAAAATGTGAAGTTTGACAATTTTTCTTGGGTATCCAGTTGATGGAATGGAAGTTCCGTTTGGTCGCCTTTGGACTACATATATTTGAGTATCTTTACGAATTTTTTCGCGAGATTTTGTAACAAGATGATGGCGCCGAAGATGGATGAAAGAGGTCACGTTTGGTTTATAGTGTCCTGAGGTCGGCGAGAGTTTTTTTATTTTTTACCTGGAACGAAAATTCAAAATAATTTGAGGTCCAGATAAGAGTTGCCTGCGAAGTATGCAGGAAAGACGAAAAATAACGTTTTTTGAAGGGGTCGTCTCGCTTTAGACGCTAAAAAAGGCTATTTTCATAAAGACATGAAAAAACATTTTTTTATTTACTTAAGGCATTATTTATAGACGAAAATGGTAGTTAAAAAAATGTCCCAAAACAATTGCAGGTCTGCGCTGTTGATGAAATCTCGGAGATGGATCATCCGAAACAAAATAATCAAACGGTTTTAGATTTAGTATGTTAATGGCTATAGCGCATGTCATACCATTTTTTATGTATGTAGAATCAACAAAATGGCGGACAATTTTCGAAAAAAAACGTGTCTTTTTCACCGTTTTTGGCAAAAAATAGTAAGTATAAAATTTTTTGTTCAATTCTTGATATATGCTATAGCGATAGTTGTAAAGAATATGTGGTTGAAATTTCATAAGGATCGGTTCAGTAGTTTTGAAGATTTAATTAACAAGCTGTCGAAAAACGTTGTTTGGAAAAAAACGCGTTTAAAGATTGTTTGGGGTTATATGAATACATAATTTTATTTATTTTTTATATATATCGAAAGTGTATTTATCAAGTGTAACAACTTTTATATCAATATTTATAACATAAACCTATCAGAAAAATTTATGAACATAGTCTTTTTTTAGCGTCTAAAGTGCGAAGACCCCTTAATGATATGGTCCGGTAAGAAAAAAATTCGGTAAAAGAATCGCCGAAAATAATTTCTCCGGAAATCTTTTTCAACATATCAATAATTCCTTACGATTTTCGATCTAAAATATTCTTATGAAATTCCAGAAAAAAATTCAAGTCAATCGGTGAAGAATTGGCGATGTAATGTTGCCGGCCCCAGGACACTATCGCACAAAAGGTGACTCCCTTCGTCCACTAGAAGGAATTTTAATTTCTAGACTCGTAGTGTCCTTTAACGAGTTATGCCTTGTTGTAACAGTAAAAAACAGCTCACTTTTGGGATTTATAAAATAAAATCGCGATGATACATTTCTACAAAAATTAGGTATTTGTAAAAGTATTATCTGAAGGACATTCTGTAATTTTTCATGTAAAAATATTTAATTATAATCGATTTCCAGCCTATGTCTGGGAAGCACCTCTCGAAAACTTTTATCTCGATGAGCAATGCCCTTCTAAACCAGGTTTTTTAATATAAAAAAATCAATCAGATTTCGTCGGTATATTAGTTTATCCTTGTGTAATCGAAGGAATTTCCTCATGGTCAAATTTAAAAAAATGGCGCACGGTCAAAGTGAGGGTCTCGACGTTTGCGAAAAAATGGGCATTTTTCGTTCATCAAACCAAAATTATACATCAGAAAAAAAATCCCTCGATCTAATACTATGTTTTTACATCTAGAAAAAGTGATAAAAATTTCAGAAGGCTCGATGCCGTAGTTTTCGAGATATTTTGCTCACCGATTTTGAAAATGTACTTTCGAAAAAAGCGTTTCAAGTTTCGAACGAGGCTCGGAGCGTTATGACGGGCTTCGACATAACAGCCGAAAAATCAGTCAATTCCGATTCGATTACCTTGACATTTTCAGGCTACATTTATAAGGTGACGTACTGTCAAAATATATTGGTTTTGAAAAAAGTGATTTTTCGACTTTTAAAATTAGACACAACCTGCTTAATAAATAAAAGATTTCCAAAATTCGATACGTTTTTTTTTTAACTTATTATTTGAGATTCGTCCTCAAAACAGCCACATGTGCTGATAGCCCACATCACATAGATAGGTCAGGTCGGAAAATATTGTTTCCCCGATTTCGTTCAAATTTTAACCAGACATTGTTCATATGATTATGCATGTTTAAGCTACATTTTAGAACAGTCGACTATTTAGATTGAGAGATGATGGGTTTTAAAATTGCAACTCTGAACACTGCAGGGTCTGCATTGAAATTTAGACAGAATAAGTTTCCGTAAAAAATATTTATCCCCTACAATAAGAAGACATATGGCAACACCGCATCGTTCCACGCATCCAATGACGTAACTTTGCGCGGCATATTTAAAATAATACCGCAACACAAATTTTTATTTGGAAGTCATTTTTAATCGAACAAAGTTTTTAATTAGTTATAAATTAACCAACACTTTTATTTGTTAATGAAGATAACATAAACAATATGAAATATTAATATTTATCGCGCAAATGTTTTTTTATGATAAAAGTTTTTTATTTCAGGAACACGATAATTATTTTTTTTCTCCAAATATTGAACAATACTGTTCTGCGGTGTTGCCATATGTCTTCTTATTATAGGGGACAAATATTTTTTACGGAGAATTATTCTGTCTTTACTGAACGTTTTTAGCAAAACTAAATAGTAAAGGGAATCCAAACTTTTTTCACCCTTGCCCTAACTAGTTTGCTATCTAAACATAATTTTTTTCAAAATTTATAAACACAATAGAATGTTACGACGAATTATGTGACCTGACTTTCGGTCAATGCAGACCCTTAGACCGCTCTAGAGGCCGAAAATAGGCTTTTTGGGGATTTTTTTCAGAAGAACTACAAAATAAATCGAGATTACAAAAAAGGGTGTTTACCATACATATCAGTGACTATGTACAATAATTTTTTTGAAGCGATTAATTTCAAGATGGCGACTGTGCAGCGTTTATCTCAAAACTGCATTTTTTAAGTTGGCCGGAAACATACCTCAGACAATTTTCAACCGATTCACTTGAAATGTTGAATATATCTTGAAAAATACATTGTCTATGGAAGTACGTAGGATTTTTTTTTATTGCCTAGTTTATTTGTTATCTACAATTATCTGACGAAATTTTTCACTTTCCAAAAATTTGCTTAAAACATCGTTAGATAATTGTTAATAACAAATGAACTATGCAATATAAAAAAAATCCTACGTACTTCCATAGACAATGTATTTTTCAAGATATATTCAACATTTCAAGTGAATCGATTGAAAATTGTCTGAGTTGTGTTTCCGGCCAACTTAAAAAACGCAGTATTGAGATAAACGCTGCACAGCCGCCATTTTGAAATGAATCGCTTCAAAAAAATTATTGTGTACAGTCACCAATACGTACGATAAAAACCCCATTTTGTAATCTCGATTTATTTTATAGTTTTTCTGAAAAAAAAAAATCCCTAAAAAGCCTATTTTTTCGGCCTCTTCAGTGGCCTAATCCCTTAAAAGTTGCAATATTAAAACCTATTATCTCCCAATCTAAATAGTCGACTGTTCTGAGATGTCTCTCAAACATGCATAACGATCTGAACAATGTCTGGTTGAAATTTGAACAAAATGTATAGAAATCAAGAGAGCGCTCTCGTTCCACCTTAAGCAAAGGCGGTAAATAAATCCATGGCACAGCTGCATCTATACTCGTTCTTCACGAATGGTCCAGGAGGCAGCGGGGCTATGCGGGAGTCGCGAATCTCGTACAATTCTCGCACATAAACCCACTGTGCACGTCGTATCGAATGGAACCTCGTATATGCGCGGTTCCACGCCACCATCCGGTATGCAGTGGTTTCTGGAACGACAGTCGGATATGTGGAGAAACTGGAGAACGAGATAACGATATATGCCCCCCCCCCTCATCTTGTGGTGTTTTTTCTTGCCCCAGCTACCCTGCCTCTAGTCTTCCTTTCCTTTTCCTTCTTCCTTCCTCTTCCTTCCTTTTCTCATTTCGCAGCTCCGACAGGGTCGTAAAGATGCCGCGACGATTGCCAAGAAATTCATTGGACAATTACGGAGCAATTGCAATATGCTCGAATGACAAACGGATACAATTTATCTTGCATTAACGGGCCTGCGTAAGCTTGGGGCCCGAAAAAAAGGTCGATTTTCAAGATTTTTTTTGGAGACTGTATTGGGATGACAGGGACGAGATTTTACACACAATCGGTTCATAGTCTTGCCGACTTTGGGATTTTATTTTATTGGGAAATCATGTGAAATTAACAAAAATTACTTTCAGTTTGATAGTGATACTTTGCATGACCGGAGATTTTTTTAACTACAAAATATCGCGATCATGCGGAGTTGCAGGAAAAAATCGGTTTTCGATTACAAAATAGCTTTTGTAATTTGTTATTAACAAATGGATAAACGTATGATAAAACAGGACGATTGTCAATATTTTTTTCCTATGAGGGTATTGGGATAACGAAATCGAGATTTTACACTGAATCAATACGTAATCTTGTTTAGTTTTAGTTGTTTTTTGTTCGCAAATATTGATAAACAATTAAGTTATTATTATTTAAACCAAGTGCCGCCGTTGCTACATGGCCAATCGGTGTAAATTTTGAAAATTTTGAAGTTTAGGAAATTTCGATAATGGCGAACTGTACGAAAAAAGGTCGATTTTCGATAAAAAGTACTGCTTTTATTATTTGTTATTAACAAATTGGTAAATATATAAAAAAGCCGTCCGAGCATACGATAGGAAATGTCATGAAGTATGCTCTGTCCGAATTTGAAGTCATTCCGGACGAATAGATTTTGCGATTCAGCTTGTACCGTTTCACAAAACACAGTTTCGAGAAAAACGCAAAACGCGATCCGGCCCCTCAAAAATCTTCATAACGCGCTCAATTTTTCGAAAATCATTGTTGCAAATTGAAATCAAAACAAAGAAGTAAAAAATCGTATTTTTTATATGTCAAGCTTACGCAAACCCCTTAAAATTCTTGTTCACATCTCTTTTTAACACCGTTTAGCCTTCTTTTTTTAAATTTGATCGCTTACGTTGATGACATTTTTGTCGAATAGTCTCGAAATTTGAAATTTGAGAATTGCCAACAGAAGTTTGAGGACGATGTTCATTTTTTTTACTTTTTAGATATTTCATCCGACTTCTCATTCTCTCATTGCTCCGGCATTATTGTTCGACTCACCGTCATTATTGCAAAATCCTCCGAGCTGTTGAAATTTTTCTTAATGGCCAAAATGAAAAGTGACCGAACCAAAGTTGTTCGGCTCTGAGAGCTCTTCAGTTTTTCCGCCGATAAAACATTCGCTCCCGATTAACGTTGTATTATTTTTCGCCAACTTTTCAAAGCTTTCTCGCGCATTTCGCTGCGGAAAAACTTTTAGTCGATCCTCACGACAAGTTGGTCTCATCGTACAAGAAGAAGGCGAGTGGAGCAACAAGTCGTCCGGAAAAGTGTCAAAATGAGAGCACTTGAAATCTCGACGGGCGAGCCGTCAGAAATATTTTACTCTTCGAAAGAAAATAGGCGAGGTATTCTCTCGTTGAAGTCTCGACGGTACTCGAGTCCGGCTCATTGTACTTTCTGCAATTCCAGAGACGCTCAGGTCCTCTTCACGCTCGGAGTACAGGAGATTCCCAAAGGGCGAATAAGTCGGCGCGTGAGGTATTCAAATAATAAAAGGTTGCATAGACGTCACCGTTGTATACGAATACGTATATTTGAAAAAAAATTCGCTTTGTTCGCGAAGCAGACAAGCGTACAAAAGTGCTACGTTCGTAGTCTCCTTTTTCATTTTTCCTTTATGTCCACGAACTTTCCGCACACGTGAGAATAAGGACAAGTATGAGAACGAAGTTTCGCTGGCATCTCACGTTCGCTCGTCCTTTCTCAATAACAGCAGCGATAAATCTTCTCCTCGGACTAGAACTATATAATTTTTGAGCTCAGTTCCACTATGGCCCTTTGTATTCCAATATACCTTCGACCGGCAGCTTGGCCCTTCACCGGAAGCTCGAGCGGATTATTAATGACCCTCGTTAATTAATATGATCAATCATTTTCACAAAACCTCCGGGAATATCATCTTCCACGCATATCTATTTTCAACGTTCCTAAGCCCTTGGGGGCCCTTACGATTCCGGTGACCCCGCACTTGGCACTCGCTCACTTCCGGAGAGGACCCCAGAGACAGCCACTCCAATGCCCAGATGTAGCGCATTCGCAAGAGGGCACAGGGAAACTGGCGAAAACTGTCGTGGCGGTTCAAGGATTAAGGGGCTACAGTAGGGTAGCACAAATTTGAGCTCTACTTTTTTATTTTTTCTCACCATCCAATTATCTTCTTTAAAGAAAAACAAAAAATGGTACGAAAACTGCGAGTGGTCGAAAAATATTTAAAGGTCGCTCAAGCCTCCCAAAAATTCAAATTTTCATTAAAAAATCGATTTTTTTTCGTTCAATTCCCACTCATGAATTTTACGCTTTATAAATTTTAAATTAACCTCGGGAAACCTCTAGCTGTTAAATGAATATTTAGTGGTCGCTCAAGAGATTCGAAATTTCCAATTTTCGCCAATTATTTTTTTACTCATCTCACTCATAAAATTGACGGCTTGTAACATTTTCGAAATAATTAATCGTTTTTATTTAGAAACAGATTTTTCAAATTTACCTCACACTACTAACCCAAGAAGTATAATTTTTGTTCTCGTAAAATAATTATTTAAAGCTCTTGTCCGTGAACAAAATCATAGGTCCCCTGTTTTATCGGGTTGGAAGTGTGAGGTAAATTTAAAAAATCTGTTTCTAAACAAAAAACGGATTAATTGTTTTGAAAATTTTACAAAGTGTTAAATTGATGAGTGAGAAGAGAGAAAAAATTCGCCACAATTGGAAGTTTTGAAGCTCTTGGGCGACCACTAAATATTAATTGGCCGGCTAGAGCTTTCGCGAGCTTAAATAAAAAACTATAAAACGTAAAATCCATGGGTGAGAACTGGACGAAAAAAAATCGATTTTTTAATGAAAATGTGAAATTTTGGGCGGCTTGAGTGACTTCTAAATTTTTTTCGGCCGCTCGCAGGTTTCACGACAATTTTTTTTTTCTCAAAGTGGATAATTGGATGGTGAGAAAAAGGAAAAAAATAGAACTCAAATTTGTGCCTCCCTAGGGTACAGCTACCTAGAGGCTCGAAAAGAGTGACCAAATTCCGAATTTTCTGGGAAACTGTTGGTGAAAAAGAAACGCATTTTTTTCAAACAAAGGTACATATATTGAAAGCCTTTAAAAAAACAAGGAAAACATGGCCGCCGGCAGATGATGACATGTTTTTCGCGCCGTTTGGCAGTGGACACTCTCCTGCTTAAACGGTCCATCTGAAATCTAAAAACCGAACGGGTTATTCAAGTTAACAATGAACACCAGTCTTTGACGACCGTCGATTTTTAAAATAATTTTTTTTACCAACGTGGCGACGTATTGAAATTCGAGCATACAAAATCTATGAAAAAAGTCGTCATTATTATGTAAATATTAATAAATTAAGATCGATTCAAACAAAGTGAGATCGTCAACGACCTTTAAATGTTTTTCATCGCATTTCTTGTAAATTTGAAAACAATCCGTCGAGCGGTTCTCGAGATATCATGTCCACCGACTTTGAAAACGGTGTTTCGAGAAAAACGCGTTTAAGGGGCCACTGTAGAATTAAAAAATTAAGCGATTTTTTGCGATTTTTTTCGTGGAAGGACAAGTAGGAGGATAATAATATTCAAGGATGTTATTAGTCATATCTTCAAGTGAACAAAAAACAATTATATTCAAAGATTATACAAAATGGTGACGATGGAGACATTCTCGCGAGGCATGTTGAATTTGCTCCGCTCTGCGGCACGCAGTATAACTGACGCAAATTTGAATGTGGAAAAAAATTATATTAATTTACATGAGTATAGGTAGAGAAATACGTAGAGGATATTGAAAATATTAATTTTCGAACGAACAAAAAAGGACAATAATTTGTTAATAAATAATGTCACCATTAAAACATGGAAAATCCCGTACGTGTTTCTCTTCGGGATGTTATTTCAAATATTTGCTCAAAATTTGGAGTGAATAGAATTGAAATTGGTGGAGTTATGCTGCGTGACGTTTTGAAAAATTGTGTTCCGAGAAAAACGGCCGACGTCTCGCACACGGGCCAGCCACTGCCACCGCAGATAATTTTTTTACAGGTACCAAACTTTTTTCCCGTTATTCTAGATGGCTCAAAACATCACTTAAGGTGGGAGCCTGAATTAGAAGGTCCAAAAAAGCGTTTTTTTAGGATTTTTTTTAGAAGGAGGAAAAAAGTGAGCCCAGTAAACATTGAGGTATCTATTCATATATATTTGAAACGTATAAAAATTTGTTTTCAACATGAAACAAAAATGACTGCAGATTCATCAGCCTATTCTATGTGCGTCTTGCCACTGCAGTCCCCAATCTGCGAGAAAGATGCGGCTCGTAATTCTTGACTGAACCAAGTAAACCAATAAAATTTGCAATTGTTATATATTTTTCTTCTGTGTGAGTTAAGTAAAAGCTGAAAAAATCGTGAAATTATAACTTTTCCCAGGTTTGAAACAAAAACGTCTTTAAAAAACACTTTAACGTGCTATAAAAATGATTTAAAAATACTTTTTCAACGACTCTTTTAATTCACTTTGAAGAGATTTTCATACTGAAGAAAATAAACTTTGGTTTGCTTCAATAGGTCGTTTACTTTTTTTGCTATCACGCCCGCCAATTCGAAAAAAAAATCGTGAAAATGAAAACTGGAGAAAGCTCGCTTCAAAGTTTTCAATAGGAGGAAATATCAATATCAAATATCAATCGCTTCTCTGCTTTTGGCCTTGTATCTTCGAAAATATTTACAATTGGCCTCTGTAACTTTGTAAATATATTCTTGGATAGTTTATCGACCGATTTAAGAAATAAAAAAACGATTTTTCGGACCTTCTAATTCAGGCTCCCGCCTCAAACCAATAAAAAAATTAATTTTTCAAAATCCTAGTGATGTTACGTCTTAAAGTTTGAAGTATAGTGCTGCTACCACCCGCCGACTGTTAAAAACAGTAGCTCATTCAATTTTCGGAATATTCCAATGAAATTTTCCGGGAACATAGGTAAAAGGTGCATCGAATAAAAATATTTTTGGAAAATGCAATTTTTCGCCCACCTAGGTAGATGTAGCCCGTTAATTATTTGCGGGTTGAGACTTTTCTCCCAGTTTTACAAAGTGCCCTCGAGAGTTGGGGGGGGGGGTGGGGGGTGCAAGCGTGTCGAAGAAAACGAGAGGGTGGTTTGCGCGTCTCCCTCTCGCTCTCTCTGGCCCCTGGATCGAGAAAACGGTCAGTGTTCAATAGCCGTTATAATCCCTCCATTGTGATCGACACAATGAGCCATTCAGGAAAGGGAGACTCAATTCCGCGTAAAGTATAGCTCCATAAACGGGCCCGCGGAACGTGCCGGAGCTTACTCCAGAGTAGATTTCTCTTTCACGCCGCACCGGTAATAGATATCGCGTCGGGCTATCGAAATATATGAGCTCTCACCGCGCCCTATCATTCTCGTGTTTCTACTTTTTTTTTATATTTTTTTATAGCTCCATACCCACCGGGTCGTCCATCGCGGGTCAAACGGTACATTGCCCCCTGTACCTCTTGCCCCCTCGACCCTAAACTGGCTGCAATCCCGGAGGAAAATCCACTCCGGAATATCCGCCGCGTGATCTCGTGCCTCTTGAAAAGTCGCGTGATCGAATACATCGCGGTGTATTCCAGTAGTTACGCTCGACGCATAGTCAGCCGATCCACTCGTGAACGGGCGAGTGTAGCGGTGGAATAAAAATTGTTTAGTGGTCTCGGACACGATCGAGTCTTGTACGGTCCTCGAGGAACTTTGCTCGTGAGAAACTATACGTCGTTACGAAGTTGCGATAAGCTCCTCGCTCGTTAGCCCGCCGGGGCAACCGGAAACGGGGGGACTAAAATTTGCAGTAATCTTCCGAGCTTCTCGAACGGGTGGAGTGTCGCTCAGCGGAAAAACATCGTCCCGAAAATTTTACGAACGAAATTGAGGGGGAACGAAATTAAGTGGGCGGATATATTTAGTCGGGGAAAATATTGCTGATTATCATTATCTTTTTTTATAAGGAAAGATTTCTTCACTATTTTTGAGACTTAGGGTATGTTTTATCACTACTTTGGCCATTACATGGCATCGAAAAAAAATCATCTTCAGAAATGGCAGGTTTGAAGGTCTTCTAAACGGGTTCCGGCGGATGTAGCGTCGGCGGGATTAATCTGAAAAAAATAAACGAAGATTTTTCTTTCATCAACACTCATACGCAGAATATGAACCTAGAAAAAGTGAAAAATGTGGATACTCGATCAAATGGTACGCTTTGAAACAAAAAGATTTATTTTTCCGAAAAAAGTGGCTGCGTTTTGCAGTAAAAGAATTTTTTTTTTTTTTTCAACAACTTTTAGGGTAATTGGGATTTGAATGGCATTTGAGAAAATTAATCTTAAAAAATGGCAGAGGTGTGGCACGGTCTTCTAAACGGGTTGCGGTGGATGTTGTCAAACGGCGTGATGCGTAGCGTCGGCGGGATTAATCTGAAAAAAAACCAACGAGGATTTTATTTCATCAACACTCATACGCAAAATATGAACCAAGAAAAAGTGAGAAATGTTGAAAATCGAATAAATGGTACGCTTTGAAACAAAAAGATTGATTTTTCCGAAAACAAAGTGGCTGCGTTTTGCAATGAAAGAATTTTTTTTTCAACAACATTTAAGGTACTTGGTATTTGAATGGCATTAAAAAAATTCATCATAAAAAATGGCGGAGGTATGGCACGATCTTTTAAGGCGTTACCCCCACTTGTAGCGCAAAAAAAGGCCTTTTTCATGAATTTTTTTAAAGAAAACTACAAAACTTTTTTAATCGATCAATATACCATCTTAAAGAACACATCTTGAAGAACTTTCAGTAATTTTTTTATTGAAAAATATTACATTGTTTAGTGGCAAATGGCCGTCAATGAAATAATGTATTTATATACACGGTTTGCGGTGACCAACATTGCGGCGAAGTGGATCATCTGAAAAAAAAAATGCGGATGGATTTAGTCAAATATAAGTATAAACTAGTCTTTAATCGAAGGATTTTAAAAAATATTCATTTTTCACAAAATGGCGGACACTCAAAGTTAATGGTTCGATTTTAACGAAAAAAACGGCCGTTTTTTGGCTATAAAACGGCCATTTTGTTCGAAAAAAAATCGAACGATTAAAGACTACATTTTTATGTATTAAATAAGCCTGCAAAATTTCAAGAAGATCGGTTCATTAGTGTTCGAGTAATCTTCGTCACCGACTTCAGAAATGCCATTTTGAGAAAAAACGCGTTTAAAGTTTCGATTTCAGTTTACACGAAGAAAATATTTTTTTTTTTTGTAAACTTACATAGTCATCTATTCCGGGCCCATATAGAAGTATGGGCCCGGATACTTATACTTCAAAAAAATGCAATAAAAAAAATCGATTTTTTCAAAATCACAAGTGGGGGTAACCCCTTAAACTGGTTGCGGTGGATGTTGTCAGACGGTGTGACACGTGGCGTCGGCGGGATTAATCTGAAAAAAAACCAACGAGAATTTTTCTTTCATCAACACTCATACGCAGAATATGAACCAAGAAAAAGTGAGAAATGTTGAAAATCGCATAAATGAGTACGCTTTACAGTAAAAAGATTGATTTTAAAAAAACGTGGCTACATTTGGCAATAGAAGATTTTTATTAAAGAAAATTCAGGATCATATTCTAGACAATAAGGTTAGAAAGATTTATACCAAATTTAATCACAATCGGTCGATTAGTTTTTTAGCTATACGTCACGCCAGTTTTCAAAATGTAGTATAGATGATCGTGCCACACCTTCGCCATATTTAGAGATTAATCAAAGTAAAAAACACCATGTCACAGAGTCTCTCTCAACTCAAACGGACCCAAATTCTGCGGAATGTTGTCACCTTGAAAAAAAAAACTACGCACATTACCAATTGCCTTTTCGAAAGAGTACGAGCCGCAAGTGCCGAGAAGGGTTAAAAATTTAGCGAACGCATTTATCATAAAACACGAGTACGACAGTGCGTGACGAGGTGACATAATTCACATTTTTTTTCATCTGTGCGTTTTTTTGGTCGAACCGGCGTGGTCCCAAGATAAAAGGGCTGCGCTTCAAGTGCCATATATATATATATATATATTCAGAGTAGCGACGGAGGAAAAAAAAGTTCGCGAAAGCAAGACGAATAAGAGAGAAAGACACGAGCGTTGGAAAGTTTTTAAGCTTTTGTCGAGTTGAAAGAGAGCTTGCTCTCATCCGAGCGACTGAGGGGCCAGACACGATTGATGTGCTCATGGTAGTCGGGGCAATAATTCTGGTACGTTGAATTTTTTATGCTTCCCCAAAGAGAAGTGTCATACCACTTTACACAGCTATATGCTTATCACATACGATAAATATGCTTAATAAAAACGATAATGTGAAAAAATACATTACCTGAATGGTTTTCATAAAAATCTCTCTCTCTCTCTCTCTCTCTCTCTCTCTCTCTCTCTCTCTCTCTCTCTCTCTCTCTCTCTCTCTCTCTCTCTCTCTCTCTCTCTCTCTCTCTCTCTCTCTCTCTCTCTCTCTCTCTCTCTCTCTCTCTCTCTCTCTCTCTCTCTCTCTCTCTCTCTCTCTCTCTCTCTCTCTCTCTCTCTCTCTCTCTCTCTCTCTCTCTCTCTCTCTCTCTCTCTCTCTCTCTCTCTCTCTCTCTCTCTCTCTCTATATATATATATATATATATATATATATATATATATATATATATATATATATATATATATATGCACATGCCTAACAATAAACGGATGCACGCCCTAAATAATTTGTGTAAGTCATTCAATGAATTTTTCTAAACTATATCATGTATTTATATCAACTATCTATAATGAGTCGGGGGTGTATACAAAATTTGGAGAATCAAAGAGCATTTGCAAAAAATGCAACTGAGTCGATAAAAAAAAATCCCGTAAAAACTATGCATCATTATAGGCGATGAGACACGTCGGAGTTCTAAAAAGGAAGTAAAGGGGCGAGAGAAAGGGAGAGAGATAGAGAGAGAGAAGGGGGGGGGGGCACAGACACCATAGGGCTCGCTTCTCCATGTCCAAGGGTTAATGGCAATGGATAGTGAGAAAAAAATTTCATTACGAAGTGGTTTTAGCCTCGCTTGTTCTCGTCGGGTTACCTCGCAATCCACGTCCACTCTCCGCTCCCATTTCCATGTTACGTGGCGCGGAACCTCGGGTGAGGAGAGGAACCGAGTGACATTAACATGGACCGCAGGGAAGAAGAGGAGAGGAGAGGGGCGACTGGAGAAAAGGGATGGAGCGATAGAGAGGAATAGAGAGAGAGAGAGAGAGAGAGAGAGAGAGAGAGAGAGAGAGAGAGAGAGAGAGAGAATGAAATTCGGGAAACCATCTAAGAGGTAACAATGAATGATTGTGAAGCTGGATTGATCAAATTTGTTAAACATTTAAAAAGTTGAGCGGCCTAACCTTTTATTTATAGTCACATATAGGCGACATTGTAAACAAAATTATTTTCTACTTTTTAGTACATTGAATAAAAGCTTGTTTAGAGGGGAATATGGCTTTATAATTTTTTTTTAATTTTTTTCCTACATCTGCCATAAAAAAGGAAGAGCAAGAGAATGTTGAATTAGAAGTACAATTGTATGGTCCAGGCATCGCCGATTAAAGGTAAACACGAAATTTCCATGATTTTACAGTACTTAAAACTTTAAAAGCGTTTTTCTTGAAACTATGTTTTTAGACACGGGCGTATGCGTAGCGCCTCGAGTTTTCAATCGATTGCCTTGAAATATTAACTGTAGCTTCTTGACAACATTTTCTAGTCCAGTCCGTAGGATCTTTTCGATAAGTTGAAATTTAAAAAATTTATGATCGATATTCGACCGATTTTTTTACGTTTTTTTTATAGTAACGTCATTTTTTAAATTCAATATTTTGAAAAACCCCACGTACTGGACAATTTTTATATGTACTTTCAAAATATTTTTCGTTTTTTATTCTAGCTTGAAAATTATGACCTGTGCGAATACGCCCGTAGAGGACTAAAGGACTTTTCTTTCGTCGACTACTGCGCCGCCATTTTGTTTTAAAATAAATGTTAAAAACATTTCTTTTACTTCAAGACTTGTACTAACATGTATAAAAAATCAAATTCAAAAATATTGTTTCGTTTTTTTTAAATAAATTGTCAAAAATAACCCTTGATTTTGCCCTTACAGAGGTACATCCCCTCTTAAAAAAATATACATATTTTTAATTCCAAGACTCTTCAGACTCGATGAAGAATCGTCACATGGCGATGAGTACCTTGCGCTCATTAGCTGCAAGCTTGTGGAAAAAAGTACCCTAAAGAATAAAAATAAAGAAGACTACACAAGCTACACTGGAGATGATGATTACTGGGTGAATCCATCATTGGACTCTGCGCGCTCCCTTTTTCATATAATTCTTTTGGCTCGACGCCTTCGGGCCCCAGACGCGCCGTTCATGAGGGTACATAGTCGTCGCAACAATGACCGTGTCGAAGACCCGTGGTTATGCTCGCACACAATGTTTGTAAACCATTATCCCCCGAGTACAAACGAGTGGCACACATGACAAGAGAGGCGAGACAGGATTTTCTTTCTTTTTCTCTCGCCTCTTGAAAATTTCGTGATCTCCACGCACCGGGATTTAAGCCTCCCCCGCGTAAGCATCCCAAAATACAGAAACCTCTTTCTCACCCTTGGGCGACCTTTCGGGACGTAGCAATTTGCTGTCGCTGCAACCATCCCCCGACCCACCGGAATGTACACGCGAAAACTCACCCTCAACGCCCTGCTTCCTGGAACGTTTCCGGGGACTGCCTGCGCCACTGCAGGCGAACCTTAAAGGGGATGCCGTTCTTAATTCAATGAGACTTCATTTTCGGAGTGGGATTTTTTCTGCCTAGGCCTACGAGCATGCACAGGGAGAGAAAGATACAAAAAAAACCCTCAATAGAAAAGAGGTAGATGGAGGAAAATCCCAGGCAGAGAAAAAATACTAGAAAAAATTATAATTGCGAATCGTAGAAAAAATACTAGATCGGGATGAGGATAGTAGTCGATGGGGACAAAATATTAGGTAGTGAAAATACACTAGTCGCGAATACGGGAAGAAAATACTAGATTGAGAAAAAGTTACCAGATACGAAAAAACTACTAGATGAAAAAAATACTGTGAAAATATACTAGTCACGAGCCTTGGAAAAACATACATAAAAACATCGACGAGAAATCTCTAAACGGTATGAAAAAATATTAGATAGGGATAAAAAACGTAATAAAGTACTAGCACGAGAAAACAGTACTGAAGAGAGAAAAATACTAGGTAGAAGAAAAACGCTAAAAAATACTAGATCAAGAAAAATATACTAGAAAAAATAATAAATCGGAAACAAAATTCTGGCAGGTGGGGCGAAAATACCAGACAGAGGCAAATATACTAGAAAAAAATGATAATTGCGAATAATAGAAAAAAATACCAGATCAAGATGCAGAAACTAGTCGGTTAGAGAAAATCATTAGATAGACGAATATATACTACTTGCAAATACTATGAAAGAATCCAAGATTGAAAAGAATTTTTTCTAGATTGAAAAAAAGGGAAAGAAAACGTCGACATGAAGAAAATACTAGATAAGAACGAAAAACTGGAAAACTATACTAGTCATGAATGCTAGAAAAAAATACCAGATAGGGAGAAAAAAGTTAATAGAGTACGAATAGAGTAAAAGGACACTAAAAGATGTGAGAAAAATACTAGGTAGAAGAGAAATACTTCTCCCAAATACTCGAAAATACTAGACGAAGAAAAAGATACTAGAAAATACGAAAGAAACACTAGAAAAAATATTAGTCGCTATGTCTAAAACAAAACCCTACATCGAGAAAAAGATACCGAGAAAAAACGAAAAAGAGTACTAGAAAAAGTATAAAATCACAAATTCTAGAAGAAAATCCTACATCGAGAAAACGAAACATAAAATACGAGAAAAATACTATACAGAGAGAAAAAACTACTAATGGAAAATGCCAGGTAAAAAAATTATTCCTCTTCGCAGCACTCGATTCGATTAGCCGAGCATTTCTGCATTTGCCGTGGCGCTATTCAAGATTTACCTCCTGTCGGCCAATTTCGCAATGAAATTTGATTAATTAGCCACAGTGATCAGCAGCGAGGCGTGCAAAAAGGGGAAAGGAGATTTCCCTGGCAATGTTCCGTCCGACATCGTCGATGAAAGAGTAATCGGGCTAACCGCGATTGAACAAGCGATCGGAACGATTCGAAGTCTCGGTAATGTTATTAGAATAATCGTCGTAGCCATTGATCGATGTTAGAGAATGACGGAGTATAATATCGAGTGAAAAACTTTGGTAAGTGCGACAAGTGTATTTCAAAGTCACTGTCTTCCTCTGGGTCTCTCCCCGGTCGTTACTCTTGAATGATAGCCAATATCGAATATCGATTGGAAAGCCAGACGTTGCGGTCGCTCGCGCCACTTTGTGTCTGTAAGTTGTGTTCGGAAGAGCCTCCCACTCTCTCTTATATACCGTGTATAATAATCTTGTATACCGTTGAGTCGAGACCTCGACACTGTCTGAGCAAAGCCGATATTTTCCACTTAGCAACGAGTCACGCTGGCAAAGTCTTCGGATTGTAGTTCACGTCTGATGTCCCTCGCCTTCGATAATGGGCTGCGGGGGGGGGGGGGGGGCGAACGAAGGTTAGAACTGAGAAACGTGACCACGGGGAGTTTCCTGCTGCGAGAGCAGGAAATGAAAGACGATTCTTCATTTTTGCGTGAACGAATGTCGAGGTTGTTCAATCTCACACGTTGCTCTTAGCGCATCCGGTCTACAAACTTCGAGCGATCCATAATTCTCAGGGTATTCCTCCTGAAGTTCCATTTCAACGGAGGCAATAGTTTGCTCGAATAAGTGGCATTTTTGCGAACCGGCAAATCCTCCCATGTTCAGTTGACGTGGACCGATACTCGGATGGGCGAAAGCGTGACAGCCCAGTCACGCTTTGAGGAGCCAGCCCACTTTGGAGCCACGAAAAAAGGCTATTTTCGCGGTTTTTTTTTGAGTATTTTATAAAAGACATGAATATAAAAGTTGTTGAGTTTGATAAATAAAGACTTGAAATACATTTAAAAAAAAATTTATTTCATTTTTATTCATTTTTAAGTACAAAAACTATAGTTTAACCTTTTTTTCAAATTGGCGGGCGTGATAGCAAAAAAAAGTAAACGACCTAGTGAAGCAAACCAAAGTTTATTTTCTTCAGTATGAAAATCTCTTCAAAGTGAATTAAAAGAGTCGTTGAAAAAGTATTTTTAAATCATTTTTATAGCACGTTAAAGTGTTTTTTGTTTAACACATTTTTTTTCAAACCTGAGAAAAGTTGTAATTATAGGATTTTTTCAGCTTTTTCTTATTTCACCCAGAAGAAAAATATATGACAATTGACAATTGTATTGGTTTATTCGGTGCAGTCAAGAATGACGAGCTGCATCTTTCCCGCCGATTGGGGACTGCAGTGGCAAGACGCAAATGGAATAGGCTGATAAATCTGCAGTCATTTATTGTTTTATGTTGAAATTTTTTTATACATTTGAAATATACATGAAAAGATACCTCAATGTTTACTGAGCTCACTTGTTTTTCCCTTCTAAAAAAATTGCCGAAAAAAAACGCTTTTTTTGGACCTTCTAATTCAGGCTCCCACCTTGAGTTCCCTGACTGAACGTCACTTTGAGCACCTTTTGCAATATTTCATCCCTCCTTCTCCTCCTCATTAAATCAGCGCGAGCTTTTCCCCTTATTATCCTCCCCTCACATTTCCTCAAAATCAAAAACGAAGGAACACTAGCGAGTGGCCCTTGAGCCCTTAACCTTCCGCTTTGTTCCCGGCTGCGTTGTCGCAACTCTCGTAGTTGCAACATTGGTGACCAATTTGCAAGCTACGACAGTAGCATTCCCTTATTGCCGTAAATGAGATCAAGCGCAGCTGGAAGATGCAAAATGCGAGAGCCGAGACGAAAAGAGAGAAGAAGGGTAAGATTGAAAGGTGCCTCGTACTTCGTGATTCTCTTCGTTGTCGAGGCGACCAGGTAGTTGAAAATTCCGCTCCCATCGCGCGGGAGGTGGAGGACACTTCGTGCCTCGAGGTGACGCGCACGACAGGCGAAATAGATGTCCTGGCAGGATTCCTCTTACGAATAGCGAGTGTACACAGGGGCGCGCTAAATTGACCTCCGACGCAACTACCACTCTTTTCCTCGCCGCCTGCTCGCTCATCCCTTTCGTCATATACCTCTCCACTCTTCGTCCTTATTATTACCCCTCTTCGTCTTCATCCCTCAGGCCTGACAACGTGCCAGGCTTGTGATACAATTTCACACGTCTCGCCCGAGTACACGGGCAAAGGATCTTTGAAGACATTGGGCCTTGAGTCTTCACAGTAGCCTGCTGTCCCCGCACTCAACGTTACGTATAACCCGATTCCTTCGAAGCCACCCCTAAATGAAGGTGAGCATTTTTATACGAAGACTGTTACGAGCACTCTCCAGACTTTGGAGTCAACGATTCGTTCGAAAAAAAAAAAAAAAAAAAAACGTAATGGCTGTCCTTCAGGGATCTTCTCACTTTAGACGCTAAAAAGGAAGCCATTTTCATGATTTTTTTTCATACACTGAGAAAAAAATCATTGATTCAATTGTAAAATTGTTGGTGTAAATAATCGGATTTATTAGTCCAAACAAAACCCTATTGACTTTAATAACATGATAAAATTAAAAGTTTTTTTTTCGTTCAAAAGATATATTGTTAGCTGAGAACAATATATTATTGAAACTATCTAAAAAATTATCGTGAACAAATTATATAGTTTTGAATGCATTTTCAGCAACGAACAAAAAAAAAGCCTTTCAATTCATAACATGAATATTGTTGATTTGAGTACACAAGAAGAATTGAATTTCGCTCGTTTGATCGAGATAAAATTTCTATTGAGTTATTTTATTTTTTTCACCATATCCGATATTGATTGTCAAGTACACTATTCGTTGAAATATTAATATTTCATTTTGATTGAAAAATATTAAGCAAATGTCTGAATCGGTTAAAAAATTATGCGAAAATAAAATTTGTTTCTTGCGCTTTTGGTTGAAAAAATGTAACCAAATCATGGCCAAGCGCCACCGAAATCATAGGTGTGAGGAAACCCGTAGTTCTCGGAGTAACCGCTAGAAGCCGAACGCGCGCTCGTTTCTCGTAAGCGCAGCGCGAACCGAAAATCTACTTAAATGCTGGAGAAACTTTAAAGAGTATCGCTTCTTGGCCTGTGGCTAAGATCAAAGCGTAGTATCTGTTCTTACCAGTTGAATATCTGATATTCTCTCCATGGATATTCCATTGGATATCTGATATTCTCTCCACTATTATCGTGGATGATCATTCTAATGCTCACTTTTTATTTAAGATTTAAAACAAATTGAAAAAATTGCGCCCCATGGCATATTCGATTCGATGCAGTAAAGAAATAATTAATTCTATTGATTATATTTTTGTACGAAATAAAAAATGTTGTAGCAACCGCTTAATTATTTCATCCATATTTCTACGGATTGTATATAGAATGATTTTAATAGAATATAATTTTATTTGAAACATAATATAGAAACTCAAAGAACAGAAGAGCTTTTGCAAATGAAATAATATGTTATTTAAATCAATCACATTTTCCAATATTTTATAGTATTGTAACAATCTCATATATCCGTGGCACTCCGCAGCAACACATTTATTTCGATCAACCGATATATTTATTTCGTTCAATTGGTTTTTTTTCTCAGTGTAGGTTTATATTATAGATATTGATACAAAAGTTGTAACACGTAATAAATACACGTTCGAAATACATTAAAAATTTTTTTTTACTTATTTAACTATTACTCTTATATCATTTAACGTCACTATTTATAGACGAAAATGGTACTTAAAAAAATGCCCTAAAAATAGTAGTTCTGCGCTATTTATGTAATCTCGGAGATGGATCATCCGAAACAAAAAAATCGAACGGTTTTAGATTCAGTATGTTAATGGCTATAGCGCATGCCATACGATTTTTCATATATGCAAAAATAACAAAATGGCGGACATTTTTCGAAAAAAACGTGTTTTTCACCGTTCTTGATTAAAAAAATTGTAAATATCAAAATTTAAAAAATCCTTGATATTCGCTATAGCTTGATAGTATAGTAAAGAATTTGTGGTTAAAATTTCACAAGGATCGGTTCAGTAGTTTCAAATGTTTTATCAACAAGCCGTCGAAAAACGTTGTTTCGAGAAAAACGCGTTTAAAGTTGGTTTTGGTTACATTAATACATTTAAAAATGTTTACATGTATTTCGAAAGTGTATTTATTAACTGTAACAACTTTTATATCAATATCTCAATATAAACCTATAAAAAAATCATGAAAATAGCTTTTTTAGCGTCTAAAGTGAGGAGACCCCATAAAGTAAACAAATGTGCTGATAGTCGCCGTTAGATGGATATTATATTATGTTATATTATATTATATTATTTTATGTTATATTATACTATACTATACTATACTATATTATATTATATTATATTATATTATATTATATTTCATATACATATATATTGTAAACGACAAAATGTCTTTCCTTCGGAAGCCACACTCTAACAATTTTGAAATCTTGTAATACGAACATCCTCTGTGTATCACGAGGTCTGTGGTGTTGCTTCTACCGCTATAAGCGTGTTGTACGAACCCTCACCATCTAGGTATCAACGGAGCACACCCCCGGCGCGACCTTGTCATAACGAGGTACGCCACTGTTCCAAGATTGGATGCCACAGGGTGATACGACCACTTTTTCCAGAGCCCAAAAAAATCTCGAGCCTTCGGGACCGCACCGGAGGGATGAAAAAACTCGTCTACGCCCCGACCGGTTTAACGTCGTGATTTTGTCGGCGAAGTGTTCGTTAACGGGAATTTGGCAACGCACCGGAATTACCCGAGTCCTGTACAAGTCCAGTAACGCAAGTCGATTAAATCCGCAACACTCGTAATTCGTCGACGGCCCTCCTATATATAACGAAAAATCGTATTTACGATTTTTTCCCCCGGCTATTTGTTAAAAATAATTGGAGTGTGAGAATCGTCGAGGGGTTTGTGCTTTTTTTTGCCTCGTTTTCGCCCCCGAAGGATTCGCCCTCGTTATGCACTCGTCGTCGTTGCAGCGTTTCACGTACTATCGCGCATCCCTTTCTTTTGCATTTGATAGAATTACTCGCCTACGAGGGCCATTAATATTCACGGAATATGACTGTGCAATTAATTAAAAGTCCGGAATTAATCACCACGGGGGAAACGGAATGTTCGCGGAGAAGAATACAAGAGCTGGAAAATAAGAGTGGAGGAGCGAGATAAAGAACGAAGAAAAGCAAGGTGTAAATGGATGGAAAGGCTCGACGCGAGGGGGTGGATGACAGACGGGGAAGATGAAGTCGTCGACGAAAGAGTCCCTCTCTCTGTCTCTCTTACTTTTCCGTATTGGCGCAATTAACCGGCAACTTGTTTCGCGCTTAATTGGATGTTTTCCGTCGCGTTAAAGTTCTCCACTCTCACTCGGTTCGCGTTCAACCCCCCCACCCCTCCTCTCCGACCCTTCCCCGAGAGACCGCGATCAAGAGTGCGCATGAATAAAAATGTGAGGAGCCTCTCAAAGAGCACTCGCAATGAATACACCTCGAACTTCGTTCCTGAATAAACAGAGAATACGTGTAGTATAATATGAAGTATAAATTTTCGTGTGGGGGGGCCAAATGGGACAGAAAACTTCTCTCTCTCTCTCCGCTCCATTCTCTGAAGCTGAGTATCCTGCGTATAGTCAGCCTTCCGGCGCGCAGCTACTTCAACCTCGACACCCTCGAGTATGTTTGCTCAACGATAACTATGCTCCCCAAGGCGAAACGTTGTACAACACCGGGACCGTGTTTCCCGCTGTATACATTGTATTTAAGAAAATATTAGTGCAATAGCATCACGCTTTTCCCACTCTCTCTTCTCGCACGCGACGAATCAGAGAAAAATGGAATTTCCTTGCGAATATTGCAGCTGTTGTACGCGAAACGAACGTGCGAGTGTCACAAAAGGACGAATTCGTTCTCGGTTAATTAAAAAATAAAGCTCACGATCTTTCGGGATGAACTTCAGCCGAAGCGGAATGAAGGTGAAAATTTACTTGTTGGCATGAGAATCAAGACTAAAGATGACCAGAATGTAATATAATGTAATGTAATATAATACAATATAATATAATACAATATAATATAATATAATATAATATAATATAATATAATATAATATAATATAATATAATATAATATAATATAATATAATATAATATAATATAATATAATATAATATAATATAATATAATATAATATAATATAATATAATATAATATAATATAATATAATATGATATGATATGATATAATATAATATAATATAATATAATATAACATAACATAATATTATATTACATTATATTACATACAGTAATATAATATCACATCAAAAGGAACGAGATGAGATCGTAATATATTACGACCCTTCTTTCACTTTCATACCATACTCGTTACTTCACTATTCTCAGTTCTTGAGAGACTGCCCCGGAGTGCTTCCATCAGCGACGATACCCCAATGCTCTCCTACATGGCTTTAGTGGCAGGGCGTCGGGAAACTGTGGAAAACCTATGCTGATGAAAGCGGCCACACTTTACTGATTGTGAGTTTCGTGATTTGAGTTTGCAAGTGAAGCTGGAGAATAATGATGAACCTTGACGAGGCAGGGAAATCGTAAAAGGGAGATGATCAGCCCGGGGGCAAAAGCCAAAAGTCATCTCGCATAATCCCCGCCGCGTTGAGTATAGAAACGACAACACCGAGCCTGGGAACTCTCGAGTATCCGGATGAATGAGTTCTGCGTGTAGATTATGTATGTATGTAAAGAGAAACGTGCATGCATAGAGAGGAAAAAGGAGAGAGCGTCTGCGTATGACAGCTGGTAATAATTCCATTTGCTCGCTAGATCCGTGGCTCGTAGATGAAAAAAGAAAAATATTGATGTTGAGCGTCGCCCCGGGGGATGTCCACACTTGAGGAAAAATATGCGCGCTAAATACCAAGCAAGCAAATTTTCGTCCGAATTCATGCAGCTGCGGATATAAATGTCTCTATGCAACGGCAGATATAAATATATTTGGGCTTCGTTGCCATGTCTTCATTCGTATCAACCCTTCTAATAGGACGAATTTATTCGAGTCTCATACGCAGCGAGGATTCGGCGGGTGAATACGTTGTTAGTTACGCAGTTGACAAAACATTCTATTTTTTTCATCATTGCCTTCCGCTGGTTTTCCAGCCGCCAGAAGAATTGCAATTTCATCCCCACTCTTGTGAATTCTGTCAGTTGCAGGGGATGAAAAAAAACGGGGTGAAAGAAAAAGGGATAAAAGGATAGGAATTTCGTGTCACTGTGCAGTGTTGGAAAAAGTAGATGCAATTACATCCTCCCTGGGACGACAAAAGTGCAGGCGCAGACCGGAAATACGCGGGGCTCTCGGGGAGGTCAAACTTTTATCCCGTAGCACCCTCGGAACGACAGGGCGCAGGCACACACGCATCTACGTACGTGTGCTCAGACCGGGTACATGGTCGAAGAAAGGAAGAAAAATGAAAAGAAAAATTCCAGCCAAGGGTGTATGAGCAAAGCGATGGATATACGAGAAGCGAGGGGTAGGAAAAAAGTTTGCGAAATATCGAAGAGTCCGGGAATCGAAGAGTCTTCTCTATATGCCGATGAAAAGAGAGTTCATTGTGGACTCTCTTGATTTTTCTTTTATCACAATGTTGTTCTTTTTCCTTCTTCATTCGAACTTTTGCTTTTTCCCTCTTTCGTCCTCAATTTTTTTGTTCTTGTTTCCGTCTCGAATTTTCCGTCTCGTCTGCAGAGCCGTACTTTCCGAGTGTACAGGAAACGACATATTCTTCCCTCTCGAGGACGAGGGAAGCGGCCGGGACGCGTATACCTGCGCGTTTCATTCGACGTTCGTAATTACGAGAGTTTGCGGGCACACCGGTGTGCACTACACGCCACGTAATTAACGTTGTCTGGTTTATGTCTGAAAAAGTGTGCAGCACCAAGTTTTCTCGTGATAGAAAGGCGTTCGTGCGTCCGACACCCTAGATCAAAGTTCTTCAATGTTACAGTATACGGAGTCGAGAAACTCGCGAAACTTTAACTGATCCTTATAATTAAGAGGGAATTTTCTCTTTATTACTTTAGTTCTTCTTTTTTCTTGTGTACGCGAACTTTGGCGCAGCACGAACTTCGGATCTTTATAATTTACCGCTGACGAGGTATGAGCACGAATTTTCGGGATATTAGGGAATATTAATTTCCGTATTGGATGGGCTTTTGATCGACGCTGGTGGATGCGCGATCGATGCTCGGCGTCGACGACCGGCTGCGTTTAGCCGCGGTGGCCGGAGCCTGTACTGGGATGGGTGACCGCTCAGAAATGTTGAAGTGAAGAGATGAAACATTTTATTGTTCCGAGTATTCGTCGGTTTGGTGTTATCAATAATACTCGAAATAGAATGATATTCTATTTTCTTTCTATAAATCATCCCCCAATGATGGATTCTGTCAGCTGAAGTCCGATTTACTGAGTTTCGACATATACATTGGTATACGTATACGTATACGTATACCCTTCCCAATTGAACTCGATCACACCGTACTGGTACTTCGCAGATCTAACCTAACTCCCGTTGCGTCCACAGCCGTCTTAAGGGGCGAGATTTATTTAACCTTTAGTTGAGGAAAAAATTGCTGTTTTTCATGATTTTGTTTTCAAGAAAAGATTTTTTCGCCATTTTTGAGAATTAGGGTATGTTTTATTACTACTCTTGTACTACATGGTATTTTTTATTAATCTTTAAAAACGACGAAGGTATGATACGGTCTTTTAAGGGGCCTTCTCACTTTAGACGCTAACAAAGGCTATTTTCATGAATTTTTTCGATAGGTTTATATTATGGATATTGATATAAAAGTTGTTACACTTAATAAATGCATTTTCGAAATTCATTTTTTTAATTATTTACTTATTTAAGTCACTATTTATAGACGAAAATGGTAGTTTAAAAAATGTCCCAAAACAATTGTAGGTCTGTGCTATTGATGAAATCTCGGAGATGGATCATCCGAACCAAAAAAATCAAACGGTTAAAGATTCAGTATGTAGATGGCTATAGCGCATATCACACGATTTTTGATACATGCAAAAATAACACAATAGCGGACATTTTTGGAAAAAAACGTGTTTTTTCACCGTTTTCGGAAAAAATAGGAAATATCAAAATTTTAAAAAAATCCTTGATATGCGCTATAGGTATAGTTGTAAAGAATATGTGGTTAAAATTTCATAAGGATCGGTTCTGTAGTTTCGAAGATTTTATTAACAAGCCGTCAAAAAACGTTGTTTCGAGAAAAACGCGTTAAAAGTTTGTTTGGGTTACATAAATACAAAACAAAATGTTTTGATGTATTTCGAAAATGTATTTTTTAAGTGTAACAACTTTTATAACAATATCTATAATATAAACCTAAAAAAAATTCATGAAAATAGCCTCTTTTAGCGTCTAAAGTGAGAAGACCCCTTAAACGGGTTGCGGCGGTTGTTGCCAGACGGCGTGACACGTAGCGTCAGCGGAATTAATCGAAAAAAAACCAACGAAGTTTTTTTTTCATTAACACTCATACGCAGAAAATGAACCAAGAGAAAGTGAGAAACGTTGGTAATTGATGAAATGGTGTACTTTGAAATAAAAAGATTGAATTTTCCGAAAAAAAATGGCTGAATTTTGCAATCAAAAATACTTTTTTTTCGCTTTCAAAAGCATTAGGGGTCATGTTTTAGACAATAAGGTTAGAAAGATTTATACCAAATTTCACCAGAATCGGTTGATTAGTTTTTTAGCTATATGTCACTCCAGTTCTGAAAATGCAGTTTAGAAAACCGTGCCATACCCCAGCCATTTTCAAAGATCAATAAATAAAAAAATACCCAAATTAGTAATCAAAAATAAGTCTCAAAAAATGTAGAGAAGACTTTCCTTTGAAAAAAATCATGAAAACCAGCAAATTTTTTTCTTGCCTAAAGATATCTCCCCCCATAAGGCAGAATTCTAATCGAGAGGCCGAAATTTCCGGCGTCTTTTCGGGGTTAATGAATATATATATATATATATATATATATATATATATATATATATATATATATATATATATATATATATATACCATCCCTTTTTTACAGTATTTTTATAGGTGTTTCAAGAACGTACAAAAAAAAATTGTGCGGACAAAATAAAAATTGAAAACGTTATCGACCTCTAAATATGGCCGTAAAAAAAGGGTTGAGGCATTTGGCATGATTTCAAAGCTCCCATTCATCTGAAACAGAAATAAAACCAATTTTCTTTATCAATAAGAATGTCATTAGAGCAGGTACCAAAGAGAAAAAAATTTAATGGCGATTGGCTGAAAAAAATGTGAAATTTCCACCCAATTTTTGTAAAAGTTAAAGTTTTCCCAATTTTTGTATAAGTTAAGTTCTGAAGTTCGTACCTCCGTCCGGTCGATCCTATTCTGGTCTAGTTTGCTGGCGGAAATATTGAAAATTTCGGAATTTATTTTTGAAACCATATTCTTAAGAGTCCAAACTTCAAGAAAATGCCAAAAAAGTGATTTTTTCAAATTTCTTGAGTAGAATACTACCTTAAGGCCTTAGGCCACAGTGTCGGGTATAAAATCATGTGCGAATGTAACAATTTCTTTCGTATGAAAAAGTAATTCACTCAAAAAATTAATTCCACATCTATTTAGTATGAATACCAAGCTGTTAAAAAAATTTTTTTTTTTTCGATGTACAACATGGCCGACTACTCGAAACTACTCGAAACAGCTTTTTTTCCAATTGGCGTGACAAATAACTTCAACAATTTTCACTCGATTTACTTCAAATTTAAAAGTTATGTTCCTAATTGCATTTCGCAGAGAAGTACGTACGGAATTTCTGATTAATCGAAAACTTTTCATTTTATGAGCAGTTTATGAGCAGTTATAACGAAATTTTTCACTGAAAATTCATTTCTTAAGTTCAAATACCTACGACTTTTGAATAAAACAATATTTTTTAATTCCGTACGTACTTCTCTAGGTATTCTAATGTAGATTGACGACAATTTTTGTTTTTTTTTCAGGGTAAAAAATTGTGCATACTAAATGTCACGCCGCGGAGCGCCTAAAAAAAGATAACAAAAGAAAATATAAGTAGTCGGCCATTTTGTACATCGAAAAAGAAAAAAAATTCTAACAGCTCGATATTTATACTAAATAGATGTGTAATTAATTTTATGAGTGAATCACTTTTTCATACGAAAAAAATTGTTAAATGCGCATATGATTTTATACCCGTTACTGTGGCTTGAGGCCTTAAGCTGAACTATAACGCATGTTCCGTGGGAATAGGGAAACTGTTGAAAACCAAGGTCTCAGAAGTATTGGTCTTGGTTGATGCGCCAGCCAGTGCACGACGAAGCGGTCACCCCTCCGAGTATCGGCCATGCATCCACGTCGGTAGACAGCCCACTGCTAAAATAACGAGATCAATAATGACAACCAAAAGAGACGATAGTAAGAATACCCTAAGTACATGAACTCGTGGAAAAAAGTCGTCGAACCGTCTGCACCAAAAGTTGCAATAAATTCTCGACTAAAAATAATCAGCCGTCGCGTTTTTTATCCTTGCCATCCGATTCCGCGGCCATCCTCCATTTCACTTTTTCCCTTCAACGTCGAACTTTTTCGTACACTTAGCGGGATTAAATCTCCGGAGCAATTGATAGTGGGCTGCGGCATAACGTACCATGATTCACTATACAATTCACTAAAATCGTGCTGGAAAATTTGTGGATGCTCGATGGTCGTTCTTGAAGCTGGCGCAGCAGGATCGTTCACAATTGCAGGATTAATGGGATTCCCTCAACCGTGGGTCTAATTACGGACGAGTAATTCTTCCGGGCCGTAAATGAGGCCACAATGGTCGTCGCTGTCGCTATCTGGAGATGGAAATTATCCCGGGGTCCAATGACAGCCACAGCGTGAAAAATGTTCCACTTGGATTTGTTCGGGTGAAATGCTTGGCAAAAACGTCTGAGTACAAGCTCGATCGGAGGAATCGAGATAGTGGACGTCTTGACCCTTCGACTGCTCACAAACGACTGGGGTCACATTGACTCCAGACGTTTTTCAGGCCGTTATATTTTGGTAAATGTGCATTTTTGACTTTTTTTTTGTGGAGACGTTTTTTTGTAGTCAATCATCCCTTTTTATGGCCCCCAAAAATGGAAATTTGACAGATTTCAATACAACATGTCAGTTAAGGGGCGGGGGGGGAGTCACTGTGCAGGAAATTGCACAGTAGGTTTCCAACTTTCCCCAAGCAAAGTATGACTTTTTTTTATAATTCGCAAAAGTACATATATTCAAAAATATGTTGGCAACATTTTTATTCACAAGTCCGAAAATTTATGGATTTACAGTAACTTTAGTGAGAACAGGTAGCGCGACCAGCAAGTACTCGCAGTCCCTACGTGTGTGGCATCGTTCACAATAGATGAAGTGCAGGCTCTTATTATTTTGTGAATTACAATGAAGATGAAGAACCGTCATATCACCCGCGACTAGATACATTAAGGCGTTACCCCCACTTGTAGCGCAAAAAAAAGCCTTTTTCATGAATTTTTTAAAAGAAAACTACAAAACTTTTTTAATCGATCAATATACCATCTTAAAGAACACATCTTGAAGAACTTTCAGTAATTTTTTATTGAAAAATATTACATTGTTTAGTGGCTAATGGCCGTCAATGAAATAATGTTTTTATATACACGGTTTGCGGTGACCAACATTGCGGCGAAGTGGATCATCTGAAAAAAAAATGCGGATGGATTTAGTCAAATATAAGTATAAACTAGTATTTAATCGAAGGATTTTAAAAAATATTCATTTTTCACAAAATGGCGGACAGTCAAAGTTAATGGTTCGATTTTAACGAAAAAAAACGGCCGTTTTTTGGCTATAAAACGGCCATTTTTTCGAAAAAAAAATCGAACGATTAAAGGCTACATTTTTATGTATTAAATAAGCCTGCAAAATTTCAAGAAGATCGGTTCATTAGTGTTCGAGTAATCTTGGTCACCGACTTCAGAAATGCCATTTTGAGAAAAACGCGTTTAAAGTTTCAATTTCAGTTTACACGAATAAAATATTTTTTTTGTAAACTTGCATAGAGTCATCTATTCCGGGCCCATACAGAAGTATGGGCCCGGATACTTCTGTATGGGCCTTAAAAAAAATGCAATAAAACTTCAAAAAAATGCAATAAAAAAAATCGATTTTTTCAAAATCGCAAGTGGGGGTAACTTAATGTGAGTATCCCCTTAATGTGAGTATCAATATTGTGGAAAAAAACATAACTTTATATCAAGAAAAACGGAACGAAAACTTTGAACGTGTTTTTCTCGAAACTACCTTTTTCGACCTTGTTCCAGCGAATACTCAAAAACTTATCAACCGATTGTCAATTTTCTTTTTTACATTTTTGTAATCGCAGTGACGAAGGTTGTACGTAGCCGATTTATTAAATTTTGACAATTACTATTTTTAAAGACTGCTTGAATACAAAAAAGGGCCTTGAAAATAGAAAAAAATGTCCAAACTGTCGGCATTTTGTAAAAAAAACTAAAATAAAAAAACGGCTACGCACAACGATAGCTACATTTGTCTAGATACCGATAAATTGTTGACTTTATATTTACACATAACCTTTCATAAACATGTCTATGGGACAATGAAGGGACATTTTTTTTCGTCGTCAAATCAATGCATATATCTCGCTTAATTTTAAAGATTTTTTCATAAAAATTGGTATAAAACTAGATGAACATATGCCCTAAAACGGGGCTACTTTGACATTCAGGGTAACTTTGATAATTTTTGGGGCTACTTTGACAGAGCGCCAAAGTACGTTTTAAATGTGTGCGCAGCGAGCTCGCTTGGCCTTGTGTGGCGGGTGGCGAGTGCGAGGAATAAACTTGAACAACAATTTGTCGTTCAAGTTTATTATAATGCTGCTAAAGTTGATTGTAATGTTGTTCAAGTTGATTTTGATCTCAATGACAATTATAAGACTCATTAGGTGCCTATAATTGCAGCCCAGGTACTTGATATTTTTACGTAAAATGTTTCCTTAAGGGAGGGCACCATTGTAACTACCCATTTTCGACTACTTTCTTTGGATTTTTTTTTAAGAAGGGAATAAAATACATAGTCAAAAGAGCTTTTAGGTTTTATAAGGTATGTATTGAAATATATAAAAAAAAATTATTTCTCAAAAGTACAAAAAATTTCGGCGCACGAGTCACTATAGTACTACTGTTTTTCAGCCAACTTTCTCCGCGGCACGCAGTAGAACTTTCGTAAATTTAGTCCCGGGACTAAGAGTGAAATATTTTCGTTAATTGTACTAATTTATCTAAACATCCATTAAAATACTAAGCAGTCGAGCACGGGGGGAATTGAAAAATAATTCAAAGAAAAATACAGTCGAGTTTGAAAAAAAGTTCGTTTTTTTTTACCATAATTTTCATCTCAAAAGTGATACATTTTTTACAATTTTCGATTCATCGAAAAACGCGCTCGTAGTTGACTGTTAAAGCAATCTACGAAGCTACAGTTAAAATTTCAAGTCGATTGGACGAAATTGTTCGAGTTCTTCTGCCTTAATAACGATGACAATTTGGTTATAAAAAATCGGTGTTTTTCATTAATTCCATGTATAATGCATAAAATATAACATTTTTCATTAAAATGATTCCAAAGTAACCCTTAATCTTTGACGTAAGTTGCACTTCAATGCCCTTTCAAAGAAGCCCCACACTCGCTGCTACTTCGACACTTAAAAAAATGTATATATCAAATTGTAAGGGGGTGGTGGAGCTTGACTTTCTTATACATTTGATAGCCAAAGGACACACTGTTATATTAGAGCAAGAAAAGTTAGTGTCCAGGATGTTAAAAAAAGTTACACTGAGAAAAAAAATCATTGATCCAATATCATTGGTGTTATTGAACGAAATTTCGTTGATTCAATTGCAAAATTGTTGGTGTAAATAATCGGATTTATTAGTCCAAACAAAACGCTATTGACTTCAATGACATGATAAAATTGAAAGTTTTTTTCATTCAAAACATATATTTTTAGCAGAGAACAATATATTATTGAAACTATCTAAAAAATTATCGCGAACAAATGATATAGTTTTGAATGCAATTTCGGCAACGAACGAAAAAAGTGTTTCAATTCATAACATGAATATTGTTGATTCGAGTACACAAGAAAAATTGAATTTTGCTCGTTTGATTAAAATAAAATTTATGTTGAGTAAATATGTTATTTTATTGTTTCCACCATATCCGATATTGATTTTAAGTACATTATTCGTTAAAATATCGAAAATTTATTTTGATTGAAATATATCAAGCAAATGTCTGAATTGGTTAAAAAATTATGCGAAAGTAAAATTTGTTGGATATGGATATTGCATTGGATATCTGATATTCTCTCCACTATTATCGCGGATGATCATTCTAATGCTCATTTTTTATTCAAGGTTTAAAACAAATTGAAAAACTTACCTCCCATGGCATATTCATTTCGATGCAGTAAAGAAATAATTTATTCTATTGATTATATTTTTGTACGAAATAAAAAATGTTTGTAGCACCGCTTAATTATTCCATTCAATACATCTACGGATTGTATATAGAATGATTTCAATAGAATATAATTTTATTTGAAGGATAATGTAGATATTCGAGAACAGAAGAGCTTTTTCAAATAAAATAATATGTTATTTAAATCAATCACATTTTCCAACATTTTATAGCATTGAAACAATCTCACATGTCGGTGGCACTCCGCAGCAGCACATTTATTTGGATCAACCAATAGATTTTTTTTATCCAATTGATTTTTTTTCTCAGTGTACCGACAAACAACTTCCAAAATCTGTTCAAAGTAGCTCAGTTTTACGGTACTTCATAAAATGAGTATAAACCTGATCCTTTCACAATTAGTTATGTCTATGAAAAAAAAATCACAATTATTGACGACAAAGCGTAACGGGTGGCCAGGAGTTACGGTCCTGGTACGTGGGGGTTAAAATTTGGACAATTTGGCATTACGTAATATGTGCACGCCCCCTTAACGTACCAACGAATGACGCCGAGGTAATCGATCAACTGAGCTGAAATCTGGCACAGTACATGAGTCCACTGTCTCCCCATTTGGGCTGTTGAAGACGCTCTCAGGTTGCCGCGTACCCACGATCGTTCGCCAAAGCGAGTAAACTTGGACAGTCACCGGTTTCCGAAAGTCCACAATAGGTATACATCCGTCCATGTAGGACCATATCCGGCTGCGTTACCCAATTAGGTCGACTCATGGGTGACGCGTCTCTCGGGAAAGACGCGGAAGCTGCAAGCATTTCCCAGTGGATCTTAGTCAATTGCGAGGCCAGCTTCGCTCTTACCTTTGCTCCGATAAGACGTTCCCTCGGTGGATCAGTTTCGAACTTTGCCCCGCTGCCGCATTTTCTCCGACGACGAACAAGTGAACTCGAGTCTGCGGCGCGTAAACGAAGAAAATTACGCGAATCGGCGAGGGTGCACGTGACACTCGTGGAACACGCTCGAGAGATGGCTCGACGTTGGAGGCCCTGTTGGTGGTGGTGAGCGAGTGAGCAACGGGGAGAGAGGAGCTTGTATAAAGTTTCGCTCGGGAGATAGTCGTTGAGGGACGAAGAAAGGGTCTCGAGGAGTTTGAACGAACGAACCGAGAGCCAAGAGAGCGAAGGAAAATGAACTACGACGCGGGGGAGGGAGAAAAGGGATAAGTGAGGAGAAGGAAGACTGAGAGAGAAAATTGGCGAGATATAAGTTTTTTTTAATCTTCGTACACCACTGCAATTGGCTCTCGAACAGACTTCCGGTAGGGAAAAAGTAATTGCGTTCAGGGTGCAATTGCATATCTCTTCTCTCTCTCTCTCTCGCTCTCTATCTTTTTTGAAAGTTTTGTCTCGTCTCCGTCGTTTACCTAAATGGTTTTACCGATGCTCCAATTAGCACGCTTAATTAGCCCGCCCTCGGGGTAAGAAAGTCCCTCCTGAGACAGCAGATCAATAAGACAAACCGTGTACTAGCAGAGAGCTTTTTTCGAACCGCGAATTTCCACATCGCGGATCATTCGAGTGCAATAATTCGTGAAGCGAAATTTTATTATTCTCCTAGTATCCTATTTTCACTTTTTGTATTTTTATTTACGTCCAATTGAAGCACTCGAAGCATCAACGTCACTTGCCCCACCAAACCCTCCATTGTACCCCTTTAGCTCGAGGGGTCGTTTTTCTCCTCATTTTTTGCATCGTCCAAGCGTGTCCAAATTCGTCAGATCTTTTTTCCAATGCCGTCCAGACTGGAAGAGGAAGCGGTGCACGAGGGAACGTGTGCCAATTCCAGGATCGCATCGCTACGGCCTTTAATCCGCGGCGAGTGAGGTAAATCCGCATGTTGAGCTTTCCAAAAGGGAAACCAGATGGAGAGGAAGTATACTGTACGGCTGTCCGACACACGTAGGAACGCAAACAAAGGACATACGTACGAGGTGATTTTGAAGACACTCGACCTCGAAAACCACCCTGAGGTCTCCATAGTCAACATTACGTGGAGCACAATGTCGTCGAAATAACTTGCGGATAAATGTAACTATTTTGGCACGAAGGTCACTTCGAGGGCCCTGCGGTCCCAAAAAACAACGATGTTTTTTGGAGAATTTCAAGGACCGTGGGTGAAAGACTGAAACTATCGACTAGACGTACCGATAGCCAACGATACGTGGATGCAACGGGCTAAAAATATCCTTTTGCCAAGTATACATATACGGGGACGAGTGTATACAGTGGGACGCTAAATTTAGGTGCAATCTGTGAAAAAGATAAAAGCTTGACGCGTCGTTCGTTTGTGAAAGCGACCTCGCCGCAATTTCAGATAGGAGGAACGGAACGGACACACATAGACGGAAAAGGCGAGAAGGAGAGGGAGAGATAGACGCTCGGAAAATTTAAGGCTGTCCTGAATTATTGGGGACCGTAATTCCCCCATTGGGATAGCACGGACTGACCGAAAGTCCACGCAGACAAAATCGATTAAAAGTCTTTCAGTTTTTGTAAAGCAATTATCGAACATTCCAGCCTCACCGTGTCCCTTTTTTACGCGGGGCCCTTTGAATGTTACGCTACACGGGGGCGGAAAAATTGGGGAGCGAAATCACGCGCGGGGTTCGACCCTTCGCCGAAAAAGGCCATGAAGGAAGTCGTGATTTTTCATAAATGTGAGTGAGGGTGGAATGATAAATATTCATTCTTAATTCGAAGAATAGTCATTAGCAGTTGCTAATGAAGGAAATAACTGGTAGGAATGAATAGCGAAGTAATTTTTTATTCGTTTATTGAGGTGCAATAATGACTTTTTTATTTGAAATTTAATGGAGCGAAAAGTGCAATGGGAATGGTAAAAATAATTCGAAAAACTCCCCGAGCTTATTAATGGCATCAGTGGCTCGAGCACTACGAATTCCTGCAGTGTAAAAAAGTGTATTGAATTCGGGTAGAATTTAGGTATTCGCTCTGTTGAAAAAAAGCCCTGCCAATCGCGTGAAATTGCGTCCGAAGAGAATACTCGATTTTTTTTTTTTATGTCTATCTCGGGAACATGCGAGAGCGTACGAATAGCCAGGGTTGGCTTCTCGATAAAAAAAAAGGGAGAAACATCCTATCCGTGCTCCATTCAACAATTATCGAGCGAATATGTTTTGTTCGAGTTTGAGTGTGGATCGAAAATATGGCTGCGTTGCAGGTCAGCTTTCACTCCAATTGCATTCCTCGAGTGTGAAGTTCAACATTTATGAAAATTTCTATGTGGTTTATATAAAAATTTGTATGGGAAATGGAAGCTGGCGTGATTTTCATTTTTATTTTACAATCGTGCGTTGGAGAAGTAAGCAATGAAGAAAAAAGTACCTATCTATTTTTACTATCAACCAAAAAATATAAAATTAACAGAAATATGAACGTGGTTATTCATATTTTTAAATAAACAAATGTTGTTTCGATCAAGCACGCACAAAAAGGGTATAAGCCAGAGCCAACAGCGAGAAGATTATTCCGCGGTAATCGAATCCACTCGCGAAATCCTCGAAAGCGGCAAATCGGCACAGCAATTCTCTCCCCCGACGAGAGAATGACGCGAAAACGAGTTTCGACGGATTGTCGCGTACTTGAAGCTTTCGTTCTTTTTTCGACGCACCTAAAAAAGGCACAATCGACGGCATTTTTCCAGATGGCACGTGAATTGTGACGATGGGACTACTGAGGTTCGAACGTTCGTGCTCTGTCGCATCAATCGACGCACTGCTTATTTATTTGTTCAATTTTTTTTTCGAAACAAAACTATATTTTTTCCTTGGCGCTTGTTCGAACATTTTACCGCCCTGTAATGTGACCCTATACAGTAACAACACTGTCCAATACAATTATAGAGTTAAGCAAATTATAGGGACGTAAGAAAATTATAGAGTGCAATCTCCATCTAGTGAGGTAACCGTCGAGTAAAGTTTTCGTGTCAAAATGGAGAAAAAAGTGACCGTCCAGTGAAGAAATTATCCAGTAAAATTACCATGTAACATTACTGCCCAATCAAGTTACCGTCTAGATGAGTTACTGCCCAGTACAGTTACGATGCCATAAAATTATCATCTACTGAATGTACTGCTTGGAAAAGTTTCCATCTGGTAAAGTTACTATCCGGTACAGTTACCACCCAGCAAAGTTACCATTTAGTAAAGTTACCGGCCAGTAAAGTTACTCCCCAGTGAACTTACCATCCAGTTGAGGTACCAAGCAAACTAACCAAAACCGAAGAAAAAAGTTCAGTGAGCAATGTTACTGGTCAGTAAAGTTACGATAGAGTTTATTTTCGATCTATTTGTGTTGGTATCTCGTAAAGTCACTATCTGCGAAAAGCAGCGCCGAATAGAGTTATCGTGTTAATAAAGAAAAAATAGATAGTGCCGATGGGTGTCCATAAAGTTACTGTCCAGTTAAGGTATTGCCCAGTAAAGTAACCGACCAATTAAGTTACCCAATAATAATAAGCCCAATAATATTTTCATTTAGCAAAGTTACTGCTCAGTAAAGTTTCCATTTAGTAAATTCTCTAAGGTTATCGTCCAGTAATGTTACTATCCACTAAAGTTACTGCCCAGTGAAGTCGCCGTCCAGTACAGTTACGATCTAGTAATGTTGCTGCTTAGTAACGTTACCATTTGGTAAAGCTACTGTTCGGTAAAGTTACCATCTAGTTAAGTTACCATCCAGTAAAGTCACTATCCTGTAAATCTACCAACCAGTAAAGCAAAGTAACCCAGTAAAGTAACCATGAAGTAAAGTTATTGCCCAGTCAAGATACCGTCCAGATACGTTCCTGCCCAGTACAATTACGATCTATTAATACTACTGCTTAGTAAAGTTAAAATCTAGTAATGTTACTGCTCGGAAAAGTTACCATCCAGCAAGATGACCATCTGGTAAAGTTACTGGTCAGTAAAGTTACTAGTAACTGACAGTTACTAGGAAAATTACTGCTGCGCAGAGTTACCATGCAGTAAAGTTACCATCTCGTTAAATCATCATCTAGTAAAGTTACCATTCAGTAAAGTAACCTTCCAGTAAAGTTACTGCCGAGTAAGTTCCTGCCCAGTACAGTTACGATCTAGTAATGTTTACTGCTTAGTAAAGTTACCATTCAGTGGAGTTGCCATCTAGTAAAGTTACTGCTCGGAAAAGTTACCATCCAGCAAGGTTACCACCTAGTAAAGTTACCATCCGGTAAAGTCACTTCCCAGTGAAGTTACCATCCACTAAACTGACCATCCACGATAGTTATGGGGAACGGCCCATAACTCTCACCAAACCACCCAGTAGTTACCACTCATTAAAGTTACCATCCAGTAAAGTTACCACTCACTAAAGTTACCATCCATTTAGCGAGTTGTAACTTTACTGGATGGTAACTTTAGTGAGTGGTAACTACTGGGTGGTAACCAGAGTTGTGAATAATGCATAATTTTGATAGTGCATTACTGTATACATTACAAATTACAAAATTAATGTGTAATGGATATATGTTCCATTACAAATTACAAAAGTAATGTGTAATGGATATACGCTCCATTATAAATTACAAAAGTAATGTGTAATGGACATATGTTCCATTACAAATGACAAAAGTAATGTGTAATGGATGTGTGTTCCATTACAAATTTCAAAAGGTAATGTGTAATGGACGCATGTTCCATTACAAATTGAAAAAGTAATGTATGATTAATGAGTGCTTCATTACAAAATAAAATTACAATAAGGTAATTCGTAGCGGAGAATATTCCATCACAAATAGAAAAATTGCCGTGCTCACATTAGAAATTTGCACATTGCTATCTCATTATTTTATTTCGCTAATTGCAATTTGTTTTAAGTAAATTCGCTTTTCTTCTGCATAAAACTCGACAACACAAAAAAAAGGTTTATACAAGCCAGATTTGTATCATCAAAAAAAAATTACTTCTCAATACAAAGTCATGATCTCCCATACTTTTATGTGCACTCTTTCAGAATCCGGGGTCAAAATTGAGTTTTGTGCATTAGAAAAATAAATATGGCCGTTAAAAAAACCTCGTGTTACAATTATAACGACAGAAGCGAGAAAAAGATCGAGAGAGAAAGAGAAAAAAGTGGCTAAGATGATGTTTCATGTATCTCACGAATCCGCAGAATAGGCGGAAGAAATTATACTTAACACAATTATAAGCATTCTAATAAAATATACGTAACCTAGCTAATAATAAAAGATGTAAATAATAATATAAGCAATATAACAAAAATGAATACAAGTTACTGAAACAAAACATGTCGCTTTATATAGTTTCTGCATGATATACCTATTTTATTATTTCAGATAACTATATAGATCGTTTGAAATTTATAACTCCTTGAATGGATTGTTCAGTAGACCAAACAATTTCGATCTATTTGAATTTGAAGTGGAGTTTTATAAGTTTGCAACGCGTAATCTGTTACACGTTGCTTTTATAATCGATATCCATTATTAATTGATAATAATAATAGTAATTGCTCTTTGCATTTATTCATGGTATATTACTTTTCCAATGCTCAATGAGGCACGCATTCATTACACATAATTTTTGCTTTTTTAAAGAGGAAGCTTTGTGATAAAAAGAATTTGTTTTCCAGTTTTCAATGTTAATGCTCGAAAAATTCTTATATATCTCAAAACTTCGAAAAATCATGCAAGACAATATATCATATCAGATCAATTTCAATATGCAGTTTTTTTTCATTATTTGTAACCAGCTTTTGCTTGCAACTTCGTCCATGTCTTTAAAAGTATCGACTTTTTCATGTAGATAGCTTTGTCTGTGTAAAACAGCAAGGTGAAAGTAATGTGCGAACTTCTAATTTGAACGTTTTTCGTCTGCATTATTGAGTTTCAAGCAAAAAAAATGAATTAGTCTTGAAAGAACTTTTAGTGAGCGAAATTAAATAATAAGACAGCAACTTTTAGCAAATGTGCAAATTTCTAATGCAAGCACGGCAATTTTGTTATGTGTAATGGAATATTCTCCACTACAGATTACTTTTTATCAATTGTAATTTGTAATCGAACATGCATCCATTACAAATTACTTTTTAAAATTTGTAATGGAACGTGCATCCATTACTCATTACTTTTTGAAATTTGTAATGGATCATGCAACCATTGCACATTACTTTTTGAAATTTGTAATGGATCATGCAACCATTACACACTACTTTTTAAACTTTGTAATGGATCATGCAACCATTACACATTACTTTTTGAAATTTGTAATGGCACATGCATTCATTGCACGTTACTTTTCTCATTTGTAATGGAACACACATCCATTACACATTACTTTTGTAATTTGTAATGGAGAACTTATCCAATACACATTATTTAAAGTAATGAGTAATGCATTATTTTAAAATTACTATTTTCACAACTCTGGTGGTAACTCTAGCGGGTGGTAACCTTACTGGATGGTAACTCCACCGAATGGTAAGTTTACCTAGATTACAAAACATTACTAGATCGTAATGTAACTAGATCTGATGTTACTGATAAACATTACTAGATCGCAACTGTACTGGGCAGGAACTTTACTCGGCAGTAACTTTGCTGGATGGTTACTTTAGCATCCAGTAAAGTTACCACGCAAACTAACCAAAACCGAAGAAAGAAGTTTCAGTCCCATAAAACGGCAGCGGCGTATGCTCGTCGAAGATATTCCGATCACAAAATTTTCAGCCGCCGAGAAATCCGACCAATAATACGTCGCTAGTTACGTCTCATCTCATCGAGTCCTCGCGGGCGGAGAACGTGTTTTCCCAAAGGTAAAATCATCGCGCGACCAACGAAGCAGAAGGGACAGAGTAAAGAGGGGAAAAAGAAACGTCACGAAAGGGACAAACGAAAACCGCAGGAGCGATCTTGGGAAGAGCCAAGTAGGTAAAAGAAAAGGAAAAGTGTGGGCGGACAAACTCGGGCAAAATCTCACGTCGCGTTCATTCCCTTCTTTCTCACGCTCTTAGAATCGTCTCATTCCCCGGGGCTGCCCTTTTGCAACGTAGCTTGTGCAATGGCCGACGAAAAATCCCACTCGGATTTCAGATTTCAGACTTTCTATCTCACATCCTTTCTCTCTCGCACTCTCTTTTTTTTCCAAAGCCGAAAATAATTGTGGTCGTGCACGGGACGCGAGAAACGTGACTCGCGTATTCTTCAGGAAGTTTTTATCGAAGGCCGCCTTCGTGGATATGAGAAAGAGAAAGAGAGAGAGGGGGGATGGAGAGAGAGAGAGAGGGGGAGAGAGAGAAATTCCACCTTTCCTCTGCTTTCGTATTTCTTCCGGATTGTCAGGCTCTCCCCGATGCGATGTCCCGGCCAAGCGGAGTTGTTGTTACTGCAGGTGTGATGAGAGACAGGGTGCGAGGCAGATAAGGGATGGACAAGAAAGGATGCGAGGGGTCGAAAAGTAAAGAAAAGAGGGGGGGGGGAATGAGGGTTGTAGGTGTATTACCTCGCATACAGTCCAACTCTTTTGTCACTAGTTGGACAGTCCTTGGAACCTCCCTTTTCCACCTTCTCTTTTTCTCTCTTTCCTTATTCTTTTCCTCTATTTTATTCTCCCCGTCTCTTATCTTTTGTCACCCTTTATTCCACGCTCTCACGCCCCCTTTATCCTTGCTCGTAATGAGAGAAACTCAACAACTCCTTCCATCTGAGATTAAGAGATGCGAAACACTTGGGGTTGATTTTTAACGCCCTTGCTATATAAAAAAAGGTCCATTGTCCCTTTGACGTGGACGCAAAGACACTCGACGATGACCCGTAAGATCTCGCCCGCTTTGCAAAGACTTTTGTACAGTCTTATCAGGGGGTTGGTCATTGTGGTTGAAATAACGCGGACGGAAGAAAATGTCTTTTCAAGCGGCGTGGCTCTCATATTTTAGTACTTTCATTATTACTACTATTATCTCTTTGTCTTTTCATTTGCAGCCTTCCTGTATATTTATTTCATACTTTTCGCACTTTGTTACGTGGCGGATCATTGAAGAGCTAGTTATAGGAGCCACATAAACCCAAACAAAGGGATGATCGCAGCGTCTTTAACGGTAAGGATATTCGCAGGTATTGGCCTGCCTGGGCCGGCTTCGATAATTCTACTATGTACCAAAAATGCTGAAACGTTACTCATTTAAGGGGGGGGGGGGGGGGGGGGCTCATGTGGGGAGAGTAAAATTTGGGTGAACGTTGGAATTTTTTGTGGATTTTACTGATAACGGATCAATACAATTTTTTTGGCTTCTTTTTGTTATACTTTGATGTGTAGTTAAAAAAATAGCAAGCCGCGTCCTGGAGGATACGTCGTAAGACAGATTTTTTTTAAAAGAGAGAAAAATATAGAGAATTACACTTTAGGTAGATCTGTGTTTAAACCTAAAAAGTGGATTGTGGGAATAAAGCAGGTCTGAAAAAAATAAAAGTTTCCAGCAGATCTTCTCTTTGCGGGTCAGATGGTTGAAGATAAGATTTTTATCAAACCTCAATTCTATTCAGATTATTTAGACCGGGCTCCCCGCAATAAAAAAAAATATTTTTATTAAGATTATTTAGATTAGATCTTTATTAACCCTTAATTCTATCAAGATTAATCACACGAGGCACCCCTCACTTTAGAAAAATATATATTTCGATCAAGCCTTACTTTGCTTGAAATTATTTAAGATGAGATTTGTCTCAAGTCGTGCATTGATTAAAATTATTCAGTCCAGGGTCCCCTCGATGAAAAAAAAAATATTACAATTTTGATCAAGTTTTCGAATAAGATTAGTCAAGATGAGATTTTCATTAAGGCCGAAGCCTGAATTAGAAGGTCTGAAAAATCGTTTTTTTTTAATTGCTTAAATCGATAGATAAACTATCCAATATATTTACAAAGTTATAGAGGCCAATTGTAAATACTTTCTAAGATACAAGGCCAAAAGCAGAGAAGCTATTGATATTTTCTCCTATTAAAAACTTTGAAGCGCGTTTTCTCCAGTTTTCATTTTCACGATTTTTCCAAATTGGCGGGCGTGATAGGAAAAAAACTAAACGACCTATTGAATCAAACCAAAGTTTATTTTCTTCACTATGAAAGCCTCTTCTAAGTGAATTTCAAAGTCATTGAAAAAGTCTTTTTGATTAATTTTCGTAGCACATTAAAGCGTTTTTAACACATTTTTTCCAAACCTGAGAAAAGTTATAATTTCATGATTTTTTCAGCTTTTTCTTGATTCACCCAGAAGAAAAATATATGACAATCGAATATTTTATTGGTTTTTTTGTTTCCGTCAAGAATTACGAGCCGCATCTTTCCCGCCGATCGGCGACTGCAGTGGCGAAACGCACATGGAATAGACTGATAAATCTGCATTAATGTATTGTTTCATGTTGAAATATTTTTTCTATACATTTCAAATATACATGAAAAAATACCTTAATGTTTACTGGGGTCACTTATTTTTTCCCCTTCTAAAAAAATTTCCGAAAAAACGCTTTATTCGTATCTTTTAATTCAGGCTCCCGCCTTAAGCCTTACTTGGATTAAGGGGTCTTCTCACTTTAGATGCTAAAAAAGGCTATTTTCATGAATTTTTTTGATAGGTTTATATTATAGATATTGATATAGAAGTTGTGACACTTAATAAATAGACTTTCGAAATACATTTAAAAGAAAATTGTTTATTTATGTAACCCAAACAAAATTTAAACGCGTTTTTCTCGAAACAACATTTTTCGACGGCGTGTTGATAAAATATTCGAAACTACTGAACCGATCTTATGAAATTTTAACCACATATTTTATACAACTATAGCTATAGCGCATAAAAAGGATTTCATATGTACTATTTTTTTGCCCAAAACGGTGAAAAAACACGTTTTTTTGTTATTTCGAAAAATGTCCGCCATTTTATTATTTTTGCATATGCCAAAAATCGTATGATATGCGCTAGAGGCATCAACATATCACATCTAAAACCGTTTGATTTTTTTGTTTCGGATGATCCATCTCCGAGATTTCGTCGACAGCGCAGACCTACATTTTCTTTAGGAATCTTTTTTAACTTCCACTTTGGTCTATAAACAGTCACTTGAAGAAATAATGTTTTTTTCAATATATTTCAAAAGTGTATTTATTAAGTGCTACAACTTTTATATCAATATCCATAATATGAACCTATCAAAAAAAATCATCGAAATAGACATGTTTTAGCGTCTCAAGTGAGAACACCCTTTAAGATTATTCGCGCCAGGCTTCCCTCAATAAAAAAAATATATATATATTTTTGTTTTGTTTTAATGAAGCCTTACTTTGATTCAAATTATTTAAGATAACATTTACATTAAGGGGCCAGTCCACTTTGGAGCCACGAAAAAAGGGTATTTACGCGATTTTTTTGAGGATTTTATAAAAGATATGAATATAAAAGTTGTTGGTATTGATAAATAAAGTCTTGAAATACATTTAAAAAAATTTAATTCATTTTTTTTTCATTTTTAAGTACAAAAACTATAGTTTAACGTAACGCCTCAAAAATAGGTGGGCTAGGTAGCTCCATCGCAACTCGGCAACGGCTTGTCTGAAACAAAAAAAATCAAAGTCCATTAGATTTAGTATGACACCAGCTACAAAATGACCCTCGGATATAAAGTTCTATCAAAAAAATAAAAAATGGAAGATGAAAAACAAAAAAGTTTTAAAAAACGCGTTTTTTCGCAAAAAAAGAGTAAAAATCAAAATTTTAAAACCATCGAGGGTCATCTTGTTGCGAATCATGTTTACAATATGTGGTTCGATTTCAAGAGAATCGGTTAATTAGTTTTAGAGATATACGATGGAGCTAGATTTTGAAAACGTTGTTTCGAGAAAAACGCGTTTGAAGTTTATACTATGAAAAACTCTCACCTAAACTCAATCGGCAATTCCTGCACCGTACAAAATCCCTTCTGATTACTCATGATCGTCGATTTCTTCAAGTCTTGCTTGCTTTCGATTTTTTGAAATTTTCAAAGTGGACTAGCCCCTTAAGCCTTCGATTACAATACTTCGATTAAAATTATATTCACCAGGCTTCAACCCTTAGACGAGTCTAATATCGAAGCTCCTCCGAATTTCGGCCGTTCCGTTTATCGCGACAAGTCCCCGACTTCCGGCACACGAGCTAATGAAAGTGGTACCGTTTTTTCCGGGCTACTTTTTTTTACCTGCTCCGCAAGATTCCGCCATGACGATACTCGTTGGTCGATATCCTCGGAGACTTTTTGCGAGATCCCTCGCGAGACATCACCGTACTTTCGTGCCGATCTCGTCCGACAGATATGCGCACACACCAATCCACCCTGTGTACGATAAAAAAGAAACACCTCGGGGATTATGATAACAAGTTATCCGTCCCGGGCCGTGGAGATATACGCAGCCGCCCCTCCGTGAAACGGAGCACGAATTGCCCGAGCGTCTCAGTTCGAGGCCTGCGTACTACCGAGGCTCGTAAATTTTTTTTTCTCTCTCGCAAACACGTACACCATATATTACCTTTAGCGTGTGTACAAGGATAATAAATATTTGCGTTCGCGAAGGATTTCGTTGTTGCGTTGGTCCCGGCTACAACGGGGGGGGGGGGGGGCACGCCTTAATAAACTCCGGGAGTGGCGCGTTTCGCCCTGGGGAAAAATGGTACCCGACGCCCAGGCGGCCAAAGAGGACCAGACGCAGAGGACGGAAAGGATACGAGGTTAACCCCCCCCCCCCCCCCCTCCCCGCGAGGGGGTGGTTCCCGAAGAAGCTCGCCTTTTCTGTTTATCTCCTGGGCGCGTCTAATGCTACCCCAGGTGGATCGTGGTAATTCGAGAAGAAATATCACGGTGCGTATAGCTCGAGCTTGGCCATCAGCAGCAGTGCCGGAGAACCCAAGAGAGAGAGAAACGAGTCCGGGCAGAAAACGAGCCATTTTTTTTGTCTTCTTTTCCACCACGACTCGCTCTCGGTGCTGCTATTAAAAAGAGCAGGGCTCCTAAAGGCAAGAGATGATCGTTTAATACGACGACCTACAAGAAGTACGACGGTGGGAAATCCTCGCTCTGGTCCCCAATGGCGACTGGGAAGGAAAAATCGATCGCGTAATCGACGGCAGTTCCTACTCGCGTTTTCCTCAATGTCCCATTTGAATAAACGATTTTCGCGGTTTTGAAGATCTTTCGGGTATAAGGGAGTGCTAAAGGGACTGCGAGAGAGAGAGAGAGAGAGAGAGAGAGAGAGAGAGAGAGAGAGAGAGAGAGAAAACAGTAGAAAAAGGGGTTGACGGTATCCCATCCACGACACGTGCGCGCGACTAACCCCAAATTGTTTCGCGGTTCGAATGAGAAAGGCATAAAGACAGAGTTATTCGCCATTTTGGAAGCCACGGAATTATATAGGGTGTCTCAAAATGACCTGACAATTTATTTTATTAATAAAACGTATTACTTATTTGAAAAGCACGAATATTTTTATTTTAACGGGTTACCCCCACTTGTAGCGCAAAAAAAGGCCTTTTCCATGAATTTTTTTAAAGAAAACTACAAAACTTTTTAATCGATCAATATACCATCTTAAAGAACACATCTTGAAGAACTTTCAGTAATTTTTTTATTGAAAAATATTACATTGTTTAGTGGCAAATGGCCGTCAATGAAATAATATTTTTATATACACGGTTTGCGGTGACCAACATTGCGGCGAAGTGGATCATCAGAAAAAAAAAGTGCGGATGGATTTAGTCAAATATAGGTATAAACTAGTCTTTAATCGAAGGATTTTAAAAAATATTCATTTTTCACAAAATGGTGGACAGTCAAAGTTAATGGTTCGATTTTAACGAAAAAAAACAGCCGTTTTTTGGCTATACAACGGCCATTTTTTCGAAAAAAAAATCGAACGATTAAAGACTACATTTTTATGTATTAAATAAGCCTGCAAAATTTCAAGAAGATCGGTTCATTAGTGTTCGAGTAATCTTGGTCACCGACTTCAGAAATGCCAGTTTGAGAAAAACGCGTTTAAAGTTTCAATTTCAGTTTACACGAAGAAAATATTTTTTTTTGTAAACTTACATAGAGTCATCTATTCCGGGCCCATACAGAAGTATGGGCCCGGATACTTATACTTCAAAAAAATGCAATAAAAAAAATCGATTTTTTCAAAATCGCAAGTGGGGGTAACCCCTTAATATAAGGTAATATAATGTAAGGTGTAGTAAAAAGAAATTCATCATTTTCGCGTGAAGTTGAAGGCTTTGTTTAGCACAATTAGAATGATCCGATTTAGGTCAAATATGCACCGTTTTGGTCGATAACTTGTTGCCATTTTGAAGGTAATTTCATTATGCCTTTCTCGTAGAAACCCTCATCCCTTTGGCAAAAAACTGGGACAGTCGATTTTCACAAGCTTCTCTTGAGGCGAATTTTTCACCAGCAAAATCATTTGCCATAGACAGAAACAGGTGGTAATCACTTGGTGCCAGACCCGGACTATAAGGTGGATGCATGAAAACCTTTCAACCAAGCTCCCGGAGCTTCTGGCGAGTCACTATCGATGTGTGTGACCTGGCGTTGTCCTGACGGAACACAATTCCTCTCCTATTGGCCAAAGCTGGCCGCTTCTGGGCGATTGCTTCTTTCGAATGGTCCAATTGTTGAGAGTACAGGTCCGAATTAAGAGTTTGGCCGTAGGGGAGCAGATCATAGTAGATGATTCCCTGCCAATCCCACCAAACACATGGCCAAATCTTCCTGACCGTCAATCCTGGCTTGGCCACCGTTTGCGCCGGCTCACCGCGATTCGACCACGACCGTTTTCGCTTGACGTTGTCGTAAGTGACCCACTTTTCATCACCAGCCACCATCCGCTTCAGAAATGGGTCGATTTCGTTGCCATTCAACAGCGATTCGCAGATGGAAATTCGGTCCATCAGGTTATTTTACGTTAACTCGCGTGGCCCCTATACATCGAGCGTCTTTTTGTATCCAGCCTTATTCAAGTGGTTCCGAACGGTTTTTCGTGCAATGTTTAGCTCCTGGGCAATCGAAAAAGTGCTTACATGGCGGTCGGTCTCGATGATTTCCATTATTTTATCGACATTTTCGACAATTGGTCTTCCAGAGCGTAGTGCATCTTTGACATCAAAATTACCCGAACGCAATCGACGAAACCAAAACTGCGCGTGATTGGCTGTTACAGTATCAGGAACATAAACACTATTCACATTTTCAGCCGCCTGGCTTGCGTTTTCGCCTTTATCGAAGAAAAGCTGTAAAATATGGCGTATTTTCACTTTGCTGGTGGCCATCTTTGACGCGCGCTCAAACAATATTGAGTCAAGCGATCACAAAACTGTCTGAGATGTTTATTTTAGTACGAAATCTTGTCTTCGGTAATTCATAACTTCAACAATTCTCACTCGATTTACTTCAAATTTAAAAGTTATGTTCCTAATTGCATTTCGCAGAGAGGTACGGAATTTCTGATTAATCGAAAACTTTTCATTTTATCAGCAGTTTATGAGCAGTTATAACGACATTTTTCACTGAAAATTCATTTCTTAAGTTCAAATACCTGCAACTTTTGAATAAAGCAATATTTTTTAAATTCCGTACGTGCTTCTCTAGATATTCTAATGTGGATTGACGAGAATTTTTGTTTTTTGTTCTAGGTAAAAAATTGTGGATGCTAAATATCACGCCGCGGAGCGCCTAAATAAAGATAACAAAATAAAATATTAGTAGTCGGCCATTTTGTGTATCGAAAAAAAAAATTATAACAGCTTGATATTCATACTAAATATATGTGTAATTAATTTTTAGGTGAATCACTTTTTCGTACGAAAAAAAGTGTTAAGTTCGCATATGATTTTATACCCGCTACTGTGGCCAAGGCTTTAAAATGAAATCATTTGAACGTATCCACTTTGACTCTCACTTTTGACTAGCTACTGCGCATGCACCGCCTTAAGCGGGACGTGAGCTCGCTCGAGCGCATGTGAATCGATAAGGGCGATTATTTAGTGTCGCTAAATCCATGTTATCTATACATTGATATGCACCGGAGGAAGAAAGCCCCCTAAATTTATAGCAGCCACTTTTACAACGCAATTTTTAGTAATAAAGTTGGAGGCGTAAACTCCGCACGGCGGGGCGCCGATACATTCGCCGATGTCATCGTTAAATGACCCGAAAACTGTCGATAAGTATCGAAATGCGCTTAAACGTGGTTTATGCCCGTGTAGCATGGAAACAAAATTACCGATGACAACAGAATGTTCGAGCATCAGCTGCGTGCTCCTCGATGTAGACTTTTCAATTTTGCGACGAGCTTTTTGGCACCAACTTACGCTGAGAGATTTTTTTTTCGAAACCGACTGAAGTAATATTTGCCGTATTTTTATTTGCTTGCTTGAAAAAATTTATCAGACCGGAAAAATGGATGACATAACGCGTAGCTGTCATTAGAAACAAACTTCTCGCTTAGTAGCTTCGAAGATTTTATTTTATTATTATTTATTTTATTTATTATTTATTTATTATTGATTTATTTTGTTTACTATGGTATTTATTAAGATAAATTTCTAAGATAATTGGTATTTATTCAGTTGCTAATTAATTTATTAGATGTAAATCGATTATTAGTGGGCCCAAGAGCTCGCTGTGATTCACATTCTGAGCGGAGGCATCGCATCGTGAATGTCTCATAAATCGGTATCTCCATATTCTAATGGTGTTCAAATTCCAAAAATTCTTCTTGATTTCTTCATTTATTTATTTTTATTATCATTTAAAAACTTTTTTTGCAGCTTTTTGTTACAAGTTTTTAATAAGGATTAGGAAAAATGTTCCGGTGACTTCCTCAACCTAAATGTGCCGAAAAATTCGGGAATACGAAAAAAAAATTATCTTCGACGTATAATAAAAATCTAGCATTCGTACATTTGTTCGTTTATAACAGGAGAACCGCGGAATCGTTTTCTATTATCTTTCACGGTGATACACCTTGAAGTGTAGAATTGGATGAGGGCTTATGAGTTGTAAGGAGATTGCAAAGCATAGAATTAATGTTATACACATGTAAAATACTTCATCATATTACATTTTTTTGGGATTAAAATTGAAGTATTTCTATCAAACTACTAATTTTAATTTAATATCATAATTTCTGAGCCGTGTTATGGTGACCAGGTTTCGGTTTGTCTGTATGAAGAGGGAACAAATATTCGGCTCTAGTAAAGGTGAATTAAATACTGCCAGAGTAAAAAATTTTTTTTTTTTATAAAACCCCTTCTTCAACACGACAAAATATTCTTCCACATTCAATAACTTATTTCATTTCCCTAAATAAAAAAGCAATTCAATCAGAATAACTTGAATAAAATTCAATCAGAGCTCAATAAACGGTTCATCTTAGCTTTGGTAATAATCAATCGAAATATTCGATAGAAGTCAATATGTAATTTCATTAAATATCAAAAAACCGGTTTCTATTTTTTTATTCCATTCAATTCCAAAAAAACTAGTTTCAAATTTTTCTTAGTTCATTAAATAACGAAAAACCAGATTTAATTTTTTTTTATTTCACAAAATATTTAAAAAAAAACACATTCATTCCATAACCCGAGTAGAAATCCTGCACCGTCTACAAAAAAGACCTGATCAGGCATCCTGACTTTTTTTCATGCCTTGATCAGGATTTTTATCAAGCACTGATCATTTTTGTGACACTTTCCCTCATTTCGTTCTGATCAGGGTAAAAAATCAACGGCTGATCAGGGTGAAAAGTAAAGGCCTGACCTGCAGTCCGAAGAGAGAAGTTCGCTGTTGTTTCGGAAACCACTATCTCATCACATTCTTCATTGCACAGTCAAAAAAATATTTAATTAAAATAGGCTCTATTTGAATCAAATAGGTTTTCTACTACGATCCTATTGATTTCAAATATAATTTTTTAGAATATTCAATAGAGTATTTCATAAACCCAACATAAATTGCAATTCTTGATGTAAAATTCTACCACAATGATTTTGTATCATAAGCCGTCATTCCCTGGCCTTCTGTATGGATTTTTTCGAAGAAAATATTTCTGCATCCATATGGGATCGAATCTGGAACCTACCTACCTATAGCTACGCACGCTGCCCCTATGCTATCGAGTGTTTGTAGCATTTCGGCGGCACAAGAGACCACGTCAATTCCTATATTTATTTGTTGTATCACATAAACTATATCAATTAGTTAATATCATTGTGATAATTAGGGAGTTTTATCAAATATCACGCTATAGATTTTTCAAACATAACCTAGATACATTTAACTCTCCCCTCCTTTCCCGCAGGCTGTTGATGTATGTATCGCAATCAAGACGGACCATTAATTCAATCAAACAGAAACATGTTTGTCTCTCCGAAAATTCTATTCAATTTAAATTTTTTTAAATTAAATAGATTAATTTAGTGGATTCAACTAAATTGTTTTTCGAACAGAGGAGACCGAATCACAAATTTATTAGGAATGAATAAAATATTAGGAATAATAAAAAATGTACGCATACAGTGGGCAATATGTCTCGACGTTTTGACGACACGCTAATATATATAGTTCGTCTGGTGTTTGATAAGAGATTAGGCGTGTAAAAAACGCCAAATTGTATGTAGATCGAGTTACTTGATGATTGCTTGAAGCTAGCCAGATCACGCGAATTGAATCAAGTCGTAAATCCACTTACTTGACCATCGCCTGACGCTAGCTGGATCAGGCAACTGGAGGAAACAGTACATCCAGTTGCCTGACTATCACCTGACACCAACCAGATCCGGCGAATTGAGGCATACCTTAAGTAAGGCCTCCGTACTACAACGTGATCAGACCCGGATCAAATATCAGGCCAGTCAGCCAATACTTCTACTCTGGTATATCCTTTCAGCTTCAATTTTTTTTTCTTCAATTAAATATCAAAAAACCAGACTTAAATGTTATTCCATTTTGCAAATCATTTCGCCCAGTAGTACTTTGATGGTGAAAATCCTGGATAAGTCCCATAAGGGGTGGGGGTGCAGAAAATCCATAATTCACCGAGGGTGCCGCTGAGTACACTAACGCGACGAGATTAGGGGGTCGAAGCTGCAAGGAGACGGAGAAAACGACCAGCCTGGACAACTCGGAAGCCGAGGGCAAAGGAACGATGTGAAAGAACGCTAAATGAGACGGAAAGAGAGCCGGGGAGAGAGAGAGAGAGGGGGGGGGGAGGAATGCGGCAAAAGACTCTTCCATTGTCAAGCACGATCTGTGGCAGAAGTTTTTGCAGGGGTGCAAAAGCTGCGCCCCCAAAGGAGGGGTAGGGGGATGAAGTGACAGGGGACGTTCTCGCGAAGAGGACACTCCTCTATATAGGTCATGGCGGGTACTTGTTCCGCGGCTTTATTGCTTTAAACGGTCGCCGATTTTGGCCACGGGTTGAAGACGTCCCTGCGCGCGGTCGAGAGCCGAAAAAAAGCAAAAATAAAAAGAACGGTCTCGAAGTTGCGGTCCCTCATACGACGACGGTGGGGATTTTTGCATAATCCACGAGGACTATGCGCTACCCCCAAGGGACATAATACGACGTAACGGTCTTGTCGCGAGATGAAGCCCTCCGGAAATCACCATCCCACCCCCGAACCCTCCACCCCTCGCGTCCCGTGTACCTTGCCTCCAGCAGGATTGAAGTTTCGGGATCGCGGTCTCCGCTTGCTTTCCTTCTCGGCACAAGAAAAAGAGAACGTTGTTTTCGTATATTCGCGCGATGAGGACCGAATACGCGAGGCCATTGAGGCTTTGTTCCACTCCCAGCACTCGAAAGCGCCCTCCCTTCTTGCTTTTTATTCGCGAAATGATTTTTCGTCTCGTCGCGAATTTCACCAGGATTTTATCGTTATCACGACAAGAAAGATTGCAGGGAGAATCGTTTTTTTTTCTTTTTTCTCGTTCGTTCCTCTTTGTAAAGGGACGGAAGGCGATTGGGGATGTGTGATGGTCGTCATGCCCCTTGCTCGTACATAACTTTGACGTTCTTTTCAGCGAGAAATGACACCGCCTGGAAATAATGGCAGAGCTTGATAAAAAAAAAGCGCGGTGAATGAACTTTTCGTTTTTTTGTTCCCTCTAAATTGACGAAGATAGGTTGACCGAATTCGACGGGAGGATTCGAACAAGTACGCGAGGGATGAGAATAAAAAATGGTGGAGAGGGTGGCTCTACTGTCTCTGACACATCTCGCTCCCGTCACGTCACACGCTCGTTAATCATGCCTGTCACGATAATACACGTATATCATATACAGGGTGGACCATTTAACGTGACCACCCCAAATATCTTCGTTGCCTTTAGAGTGACGATACCAAACCCAAACAAAACCAACAAACCCAAACAAACCGAAAATATTTCGGGGAAAAATCATTTCAAGGTTGATATTCAAGGTCGTTGGATTCGTCTGAATTTCAGCTACAACGTGAATGCTCCATTTTTCCATAACGCTCATTTTTTTCTGGCAAATGCTACACTTCACAAAAATACGCTATATTTTTTGTTGTTCTGAGAGGTCTCGAAAAACCATTAGAAATGATATTCTTCAAAGCGACAAAATCCCCGCGCAATGTCCTTAAGGCCACAGTAACGGGCATAAAATTATGTGCGAATTTAACAATTTTTTTTCGTATGAAAAAGTGATTTACTCATCAAATTAATGACACATCTATTTAGTATGAATATCAAGCTGTTAGAAAATATATATATTTTTTTTTCGATGTACAAAGTGGCCGACTACTCGAAACAGTTAGTTTCCAATTGGCGTGACAAATAACTTCAACAATTTTCACTCGATTTACTTCAACTTTAAAAATTATGTTCGTCATTGCATTTCACAGAGAAGTACGTACGTAATTTATGATTAATCGAAAACTTTTCATTTTAAGAGCAGTTTACCCCCATGGAAATTTATGTATGTAAAATATATACAGAAAATATATGCTACATATATATATATCGGTCGCATATATAGTGACGAAAAATAGAATAATTCGTATATATTCAGTATATACGAACCAAATATATCTCGCATATATGACCCATATATTTTCGATATATTTTCAATCTTTTTTTTTGTCAGAAAAATATATCAAAAATGTATGCGTCATATATGACTGATATATGTGTCATTTATGCATCATATATGACGCATACATTTTTGATACATATTCCTGACAAGAAATATATGCTGTGTATAAACACTATTACAGTTAAACTTTAAAAAAACTTAAAGCTTAAACTTAAAAAACATAACTTACAGTTAAAGTACACTATTACACATAAACACAATATACAGATATGCTACGCATATCTGTACCATTTATATGTGGCATATATGTACCATTTATGCAGCATATGTGTGGTATGTATGCAGTGTGTATGCAACATATATGCTAAATATATGTGGTGTATATGCAGGGCAAATGCTACATATATCATTGATATATGATACATTGATATACAGTAATACCACGCATATACATCTCATATATAAAAACGTTACGAAAATTAGAATTTGGCACATATATGCAGTAATTGTAATTGTAATATTGTAACATTACAATTATTATTTTAATATTTAATTATATAATAAATATAAATATTATAAAAATAATAATTAAATATTTAATATTATAATATTATTAGTAATTGTAATATTGTAATATACATTTCACATATATTACAATTATTAATCAAATAAATTTCCATGGGGGTATGAGCAGTTATAACGAAATTTTTCACTGAAAATTCATTTCTTAAGTTCCCATGCCTACAACTTTTGGATAAAACAATATTTTTTAAATTCCGTACGTACTCCTCTAGGTATTCTTATGTAGATTGACGAGAATTTTTGTTTTTTGTTCTAGGGAAAAAATTGTGGTTGCTAAATGTCACGCCGCGGAGCGCCTTAAAAAAAAAGATGACAAAAGAAAATATTAGTAGTCGGCCATTTTGTACGTCGAAAAAAAAACATATTTTCAAACAGCTTGATATTCATACTAAATAGATGCGTA
>OX101784.1:58608145-58685645 GCA_944452715.1 Ophion slaviceki
TGAAAAGATTTGACGTAGTGTGGACAAGTCCGGTTTTGTTCGTCAGCTCTCCAATTTTAAGTCGATCCGTTCAAAATTGAGGGAGTTATGGGCGTTTGTAGGTGGGTTCCGCGAACCGGCAAACTTTAAGCGCATTTTTCTCAAAATGGCATTTTCAAGATCTGTTACCACGATATCTAAAAAACCACTGCACCGATCAACTTCAAATTTTATAAGCTTCTTTCACATGTTAAAAAGCAGGGCTCGGACGAAGAAATTTTTTTTCACCAAAAATAGCGCGTTTTTGTCACCGATAATCGATACTTTTACTTTCGACTGCGGCCATTTTTTTAGAAGTCAATATTTTATCAAGTCCTTCGTCCAAGCACTAGATCATTCATTGCAAAAAATAAATACGTTTGATTTTGTTTATTTTGGTTGATTTGTTTCCGAGCAGCAGTGGTCACTGCGAAGAACCCTTTTTCAAACAGCGGTCTGCACAAACCATTGTATCTGCTGCATTGATAAATATTTTGCAATACAAAAACCGATACTTAAAACGATACGCTTTAATGTAAAAAAAATCTGAAAACCCGCACACGTTTTTCAAGAAATAATTCACTAAAATTGGTCTTTTTTCCAGGCACGAACAAGGTGTAACGCCTTAATGGATATATGCTTGCATTTATCTAAGGTGATGTTAAAGTGATTGGGGTTAACATAAAGCTGAGCATGGGAACACTAGGCTACCATGAGGACGGCCTTCATAGTCAAATATCTGTAAAACCACCTTTCCCGATTCATACACTCAGAAAAAAGATTTATTGTGTTTTAATAAATTGGCACATTAGAACATAATTTCTTAGAAATTAATAAACGTTTACTCATATGGAGACAGTTTTTTGTGATTGTAACTACAGAATTTATTCGGCGTCACTGAATATGTTTTCTTACGTGCCGATTTTTCACGTCAATTAAAAGCCATATTGAAAATAGAAAATTTGAATAAATATTTCCTCAAATCAAATAAATACTACTTTCCAATCACGAAAACCTCTTATTTCGCGACTATGATACTAATGCGCGCATGCGCACTTTGCCCTTCAACGCGACGGGCCCGACAGCAGGCCGCTCGTCAGATGTAGCTCACGCATACGCTTACCATGTAGCTTCTTCCTATGCCAATGCTTTTGGCACAAGTGTCAGTGGTGCGTTTCGGAAGTGAGAAACTCGAAAGTGAGGAATGATTTGAGTGTAAGTAAGAATATAAAGTGAGAAAAAACGATCAAGTGAAAAAATAATGACGGACGAAATTACACAATTCCTCGAAGAAAACCAGCGGAGGATTATGAAGAAATCTATTAGATGTTAAGAAAAACTCTATTTGTCGGATATAAAAGACCTATTTCTTCTAATTTATATATCCTATTAGATGTTAAGAAAAATTCTTAGTAAATCTTAAACATAAAGTTAAATAAAAAATGTTCTTAGCTATTAATACAATCGTAGTAGGCCGACATACAAATAAGAAAACTTATTCGCCAGGAGACAAAATTCTTTGTCCTTAATAAATCTTTTTTCTGAGTGTATGTACATACACACGGTGTCCCAGAACTGAATGCGTTCTCTGAAATGGGGGGTTGAAATTCTGAGTCGATTGATATAAGCATGTGTGGATCTCAGATCAGCCCCTGAATTATTATTCATTTTTAAAGGCGGGCCAATCAGGTGCGCCCTGGCGGGAGCGCCGTACCTACACTCAGAAAAAAGCTTTATTATGTTTCAATAAATAGGCACATTAGAACATAATTTCTTAGAAATTAATAAACGATTACTCGTATGGAGACAGTTTTTATGTGATTGTAACTACAGAATTTATTCGGCGTCACTAAATATGTTTCTTTACGTGCCGATTTTTCACATCAATTAAAAGCCATATTTAAAATAGAAAATTTGAATAAAAATTTCCTCAAATCAAATAAATACTACTTTCCAATCACGAAAACCTCTTATTCCGCGACTATGATACTAATGCGCGCATGCGCACTTTGCCCTTCAACGCGACGGGCCCGACAGCAGGCCGCTCGTCAGATGTAGCTCACGCATACGCTTACCATGTAGCTTCTTCCTATGCCAATGCTTTTGGCACAAGTGTCAGTGTTGCGTTTCGGAAGTGAGAAACTCGACAGTGAGGAATGATTTGAGTGTAAGTAAGAATATTAAGTGAGAAAAAAAACGATCAAGTGAAAAAATAATGACGGACGAAATAACACAATTCCTCGAAGAAAACCAGCTGGGGGATTATGAAGAATCCTATTAGATGTTAAGAAAAACTCTATTTGTCGGATATAAAAGACCTATTTCTTCTAATTTATATATCCTATTAGATGTTAAGAAAAATTCTTAGTAAATCTTAAACATAAAGTTAAATAAAAAATGTTCTTAGCTGTTAATACAATCGTAGTGGGCCGACATACGAATAAGAAAACTTATTCGCCGGGAGACAAAATTCTTTGTCCTTAATAAATCTTTTTTCTGAGTGTACAGGCACCACACACGCGCGTATCGCTCACCGACGTACGCCGGCATATCGGGCGCACCTGATTCGTCCGCCTTTAAAAATGAATAATAATTCAGGGGTTGATCTGAGACGCACATATGCTTATATCAATCGACTCAGAATTTCACCCCCAACCCCCCATTTCCGGGAACGCATTCAGTTCTGGGACACCCTGTATATGAATCGGCACTATCGATATACAAAATGGTTTAACGGGACTGCATACGCTTGGGTCTCAAAAAATCGGTCGATATTCAAGATTTTTTTCTGATGAGAGTATTGCGATGATGGGGTTGGGACTTTACAGACAATTAATACATAGTCATGCCAAGGTTAAGTTTTCTTTTTATTGATAAATGCTATGAAACAACGGAGTTACTATTATTTGAACAATATCTCGCCGTTGCTGCTTGGCCAATCGATGCAGGTGGTTCTGGCAACTAGGATGGTCTGAAATAAAAACAAAAAAATGTGCTTTCAGTTTAATACTCGTAATAAAACTTTCATATAACCGAATGCTTTTTCCAAATTTTGAACATTACGAAAATCGCCAGCTGCAGCAAACAACGTTCGAATTTTACCCAAAAAGTTATCAACAAATGGATAAACATATAAAAAAATATCCTGTCAATCGATAGAAAAATGTTGTACGTCCGAATTTAAAGTGAATCGGACGAGTAGATTTTGCCATTCGACTGCACTACCCCATAAAACATAATTTCGAGCAAAACGCAAAAGAAAAAGACTCAATGGCTCCGGGTGATTCGCCGTAGCGCAGCGAGCGATCTTACCCTTCACAAAAATCGTCTAAAAATGATCAATTTTCAGAATTTTTCCAAAATCTTCGCCGCAAATGAAAGTGAAAGCCCTAGGCTACAAAGCTACCTGAGAAAAAGATCATATTTCCGAAATGTCAAGTTTACGCCGACCCCTTAACCTCCAAAACAGAACGCCCTCAGAGTACGTCGGGTCACACCCTCTCAGGTTTCCTGGCGATATAGATATGTAGGCTACTTCACGTAGGGAACCACAGGGTGAGAGACGCTGCTGATATCAGTAGAGCTATCAGCGTCCGTATACATACATAGGCCAGCAGGGCGTAGAGGTGCAAGTTCGCGAACAGTATATCTGTCGCAAGGGTGTCGCGTGATAAAGGGTTCTGCCGGTCGCCGCGGCCACCCTTCCACTGCCGTTTCCACTGATGCTCTGTGAGCTTTTCATGCTCGACGTTGACCACCCGCCCACCCTCCTCTCCCGTCCTGCTAACTCGGAGGTCCGGCTAATTTATGGCACAGCGGCAAAATATTGTTCCCACCGCAGAGATTAGTATGGCAGGGGTGGAATGGCGGAAATGCGGGGGTGGAGTTGCACACACGGGAAAACGAGCGCACACGCGGATGTCGCCTTTCCGTGACGTTGGCCCCCGCATACCAGTGGATTTGAAAGGGAGGCGGAGGCTGGTAACCCCCGTCCACTCTTTGGCCGAACCCCAACGAGCAAACGATCCCCTGCTCGCTGTACGAGTTCGAAACGCACCCCCCTGGTGCTTTTACATCCGTGAAACAGGGTTTGCACGTACACGAGGACGCAAATACCCACATCTCTCTCTCTCTCTCTCTCTCTCTCTCTCCCTCTCTCTCTCTCTGCCGGGCGCGCAGCGAATCAAGCGGCGCATCAGACGCGAGTTGCGGACAAAAAAGTGGCAGTCCCATGTGAAATGAAAAAAAAAACCGGCCGGAACAGGGAAAAGCTAGTCCCGTGATGTCAAAAACGGGGTAGAGGTGACGAACAAGGGATGGGGTTGTGTCCGGTTGTCCACAAGATGGAAGGGTGGGTGGTGTAAAATGGAGGCTACGAGAAGATAACTAGATATGCTACGGATCCCACATATGTACATGGGAAAAGTATATTTTTGACGTATCAACACGACTGCCTCTTTCGATGACGAAACTTGTGTTTTTTCCAAATTGAATGTTTATATTAGTGACAGGATCCTTCAAATGGCCCTCATATATGCTTACCATCTATAAAGGTGATTTTTAAGACATTGGGGTTTTCATAATTTTGAATGTGGAGACACTTGGCTTCTATGGGGACGGTCCTCGAAATCGAATCCGTTCAAAATCACATTTTCCTTCATATAAGTAGGGTTTAGAGTCCCGTTGATCTTTTTTACCAAACGAAAATGATTTTAAACGGAGGAAGACGATAATTGCGAGTTGATAGCAAGTGAATTTGTTAGGGATATCGTTTATTCATGTTTTCTCTTTTTAACGCTCTCTCACGTCCGTCTGCAATCAGGCTGCTCCCCGAACTACTTCTTCTTTTTCTCATCCGGTTTCTTCCTAATTTTTCAACCCTGCCAACCAAGGTCCGGTGCTCCGAGACTCTCCACTCGTTCCGCTTTCAGACTGATCCCCATTTCTTTTTCCCTTATTACTCTTTTTTTTTGTGATATTTTGGATCTCACATATACATGTGTATGTATAGTTGAAACCCGTTGTCAGTTCATCGCTTTGTACCTAGTAAAAACTAGTTCTGACTAAACGACTTCAGTACAACTATTTTTCTCGAGGGAAAAATAGAATTTATCATTTGAAAACCTAATAGACCTACACTTTTTGTTAGACCTTATTTGGAAACAGTTTCAACTGATTTATTTCGTTACAACTAGTTTTTTCAGTTGAGACGGGTTTTAACTAACATTCAAATTTATTTATCAGTAAACTGTAGTTTTTACTAAAAAAACTAGTTGTAGCGAAGGCGTTCGGTAAGAATTAGTTATGATTGGGGGAAACGCGTTTAAATTCCATATATATATATATATATATATATATATATATATATATATAGAAAATTGACAAATTTACATATCATCGTTCACCCGCGTGTACTCCCCCCGCTCCCCTTTTCATAGCACCTTTCGCATTCTTCTTCATCTCCACATGATCATCGATATTACTCTCGCGATATTTCTCTCCGCGTGCGTAATTCAGGAGAGAATGCTATCGTTCGTTATTTATCGAATAAATGTATCTATGCGCGCGCTTGTACTCACGCTCGGAGTTGCATGTACACGTGTATACAAATGCGATTTTGTCGACGGTTCATATCGACACGTTGTATCGGGATTCGATACACAAAGTCCACACACAGCCCCGGTGGTGCCATAATCACGACGATACCATTTCGAAGTATCCCGGCGCTTTTATTAGCCCCTCTGCGGTTCGGAAAATCCCCAGCCCTCTCCCGCCGTCTGGGATACGGTATCCTGGATTACACGGGATACGAACTGGCGTCATGGCCAGGCCAAAATATTCGTATACCATTTCGATACTGGATGCTCCAATCCATTTTATTTTATTTACTCGATTCATTCGAATCACCCTGATGCGGTTATACACATGGCTTCGTGAGAATCGAAAATCGAGAGAGGGGAAGCACGCAATTCAAAACTGCGAGACGATGTTTTGGCGTTCGGAAATATTTGGTTGAATATTATAATGCGTTATTCTGCAACGTAGAGCGTTTTCCACCATTTTTTTCCGTCATTCGCAATCTTTGGAACCGTGAAATGCCACTCAGAATACTTTGTGCGTGTTTATAACTATTTGGTTGAATAATACACGGCGTTCTGAAACCTCAAATGTCAAATTATCAGTTTGATATTATTTTTCTCTATTTCTGATCTTCCATACCATGAAATGCGACTCAAAGTACTCTCTGTGTATTCAGAAATATTCGGTTGAATAATACACAGCGTTCTGAAACGTGAAATGTTTCAATTTCAGCCCATTATTCTTCTGCCCGAACTCCAGTCTTTGTCACCATGAAATACTACTCAAAATACTCGCTTGATGTTCAGAACTATTTAGCTAAATAATGCACAACCTTTTAAAACGTGGAATGGCTCATGTTCAACCTGTCGTTTTGTTCTCGATCTCCAGTCTCTCGTGCCATGAAACTCTACTCAAGATACTCTCTGCGTGTTCAGGAGTATTTGCTTAAACAATACCGGGCGTTTTGAAACGCGAAATGTCTGATTCTTAGTTTGTAATTTTTTTTATCGATCTCTAGTCTTTCATACCATGAAATGCTACTAAAAATTCTCGCTGCGTGTTCAGAACTATTTGGTTCAGTAAAACATAGTGTTATGAAACGCGAAAAGTCTCGTTTTAGCCCGTTATTTTTTTTCTCGACCTCGAGGCCCTCATGCCATGAAATTCCACTCAAGATACTCTCTGCATATTCAGAACTAGTTGGTTGAATAATACTCAGCTTTCTGAAACGCGAACTGTCTCGTTTTCAGCCTGTTATTTTGTTTCTCGATCTCCAGTCTCTCATATCATGAAATTCTCCTCAAGATCCTCTTTGTGTGTTCCGAACTATTTGATTGAATAATCCCCAGCGGTCTGATATGCAAAGTCTCATTTTCAGCCTGTCAATTTCTTTCTCCATCTCCAGTCTCATATACCATGAAATTCTACTCAAAATACTCATAGTCAGAACGATTTGTTTGAATGATATACAGCGTTCTGAAACGCGAAATGTCTCGTTTTTAGCTTGTTATTTTTTGCTCGACCCCCGGTCTTTCATACCATGAAATGCTACTCAAAATGCTCCCCGAGGGTTCAGAACTACTTTAGAACTAGTTTAGACTAAACTCGGGTTTAGTAATAGAGAGCGTTCTCAAACACGAAATGTCTCGTTTTCAGCCTGTTATTTTTTTACGATGTCCAGTCTCACATACCATTAAATGCTACTAAAAATACTCCCTGACATAAAAAAAACAAAACATTACTCCTTGCGTGTTCAGGAATATTTGATTGAATAATATCCAACGTCATGAAACGCGAAAGGTCTCGTTTTCAGCATGTTCCTTTTTCTCGATCTGCACTCTTTCATGAAATATGCCTTAAGGGGTTACCCCCACTTGCGATTTTGAAAAAATCGATTTTTTTTATTGCATTTTTTTGAAGTATAAGTATCCGGGCCCATACTTCTGTATGGGCCCGGAATAGATGACTCTATGTAAGTTTACAAAAAAAAATATTTTCTTCGTGTAAACTGAAATTGAAACTTTAAACGCGTTTTTCTCAAAATGGCATTTCTGAAGTCGGTGACCAAGATTACTCGAACACTAATGAACCGATCTTCTTGAAATTTTGCAGGCTTATTTAATACATAAAAATGTAGTCTTTAAACGTTCGAATTTTTTTGGGAAAAAAAATGGCCGTTTTATAGCCAAAAAACGGCCGTTTTTTTTCGTTAAAATCGAACCATTAACTTTGGCTGTCCGCCATTTTGTGAAAAATGAATATTTTTTAAAATCCTTCGATTAAAGACTAGTTTATACTTATATTTGACTAAATCCATCCGCATTTTTTTTTCAGATGATCCACTTCGCCGCAATGTTGGTCACCGCAAACCGTGTATATAAAAGCATTATTTCATTGACGGCCATTTGCCACTAAACAATGTAATATTTTTCAATAAAAAAATTATTCAAAGTTCTTCAAGATGTGTTCTTTAATATGGTATATTCATCGACTAAAAAAGTATTGTAGTTTTCTTTAAAAAAAATCATGAAAAAGGCCTTTTTTGCGCTACAAGTGGGGGTAACACCTTCAAATACTCTCTGCGTGTTCAGAACTATCTGATTGAATAACACTCAGCGTTCTGAAAAGCAAATTGTCTCATTTTTAGCCAGTCATTGTTCCTTCTCTATGCCCAGTCCCAATGCCATGAACATCGGCTCAAAATACTCTCCGGGCAGATTGATCGCGGCGAGTACCGAAGAGCATCTTGCCAGTTTGTGGTAGAAGAAAGAAACATACGGCACTCATCCCCCAAAAATACGGCTGTCGTTAGCCGGAACATTTGTTCCGCCAGCCTAATGGTTCGAGGTATTTCGCGGCACGGGGCCGGCCTGAGTACTTTTTTTTGTCGCATTAATCTATTCTACTCGCAGTGAGTAAGGGTGTACCCGAAAAAAAGATCGAAAGGGACACACCCTGCTTTATAGGTGTGACGTGCGAGTGTACGCGCGGATGCGATGACGTTAAAAGCATGGGGCAAAATGACATGCTTTATAAAAACCGACGCATTGTTTCGTTACTGCCCTATGGAGACTTGGACGCACATAATGCACGCGCGTGCATTCCACCGACAAAACTCGACAACCGGGTCACCAGCAGCGAAACTCTCGAAAGGCTGCTCGCAAGAGAGAGAGAGAGAGAGAGAGAGAGAGAGAGAGAGAGAGAGAGAGAGAGAGAGAGAGAGAGAGAGAGAGAGAGAGAGAGCATGTGCGTCAAGAGTTGTCGCGCGAACATACGCATTATGAACGCAGTGCTCTCTGGCAAAGGCCACCGTAGATCCTATACATATTCGTTTAGCTAATGGAAAACAAGTGCAGCGTGAGTTTTAGCAGAGCTTTGCCATGTGTCCGAGACTCGTGTCCCTTGTCGAGCAAAAAAATAGGGCCCTGGAGTCGTGCAGTGCCCTTGGTTACCATTACTGTCGTTGCGAAACATGCTGTTCAACGTCGTCGTTTTCACGACGTTGATAACGTGCTCCAGTATACGGAATAATAAAAAAAGCATTATCAAGCATATTTCCGGGACATTATTATTATTACTATCATCGTAAATGTGACGGCTCTGTTGAATTTTCATGCATTTTGCCATTTCCCTAATGTGCTGTTTGGGGCTTTTACGATCCCGGCGCTGTCGCTTTTACTTCACACTTGATATTCCAGAATTTCCAGTCCTTCAGAGACTCTCCGTCTACCCTTTGCACTGGAGTATTGGCTACGTTCGCCGTTTCCTGATGAGTCGCACTTCCAGGAGGGCACAGGGAAACTGAGGAAAATCTGTGCCGATACAGGTGGTTTCAACTGAAACCTTCGTTTCAGTTGAATTTGGTATCGGAAATTTAGAAAAAACTCCGGGTAGGTAGTGAGCCAGTGCGCCTGAACGGTCACCCATCCGAGTATTGGGCCGGGGGTTCTTGACGTGGAGCATCGGCGTGGTCGGAAATCGAATGCGCGCCCACTGTAGGAAGCTCTGGCGGTTTGTTAATTACGATTCTCATCGTATGGCTTTATCCTTGCAATGACAACACTGCGATGTTGTACCAATTATAATGATCGAAAATGTACGACGGGGCGTGTCATGATATTCTTGGCGAGGGGACGTTACCGACATCCGTGTATATCGAGGCTGCCTCGTCCCGCGAGAATTCAGTCCATTAGGACACACCGCACCATCATCATATTTCCTGTTAAGAACCCACTCAACCTGGTTGTAACGCCACTCAGGCTAACTCGAGTGCTCATCTGCTTCGTATTGTCCACCCTTCTCCTTCCCTTCCTTTTTCCTTTCTTCCGCATCTCCCCCCAGCCAGGCTAAACTCCTCTTTTTTTTCTGCGACGAAAATGATCGAAAAGTTGAAACATCGGTACAACAGGATCGTCATTAATTTACCTCAATTTCTGACCACGTAAACATTTCTTTAAAGAAAAGGGTACTTGGTACTCGATACTTTGACCATTTTTCACGCCGACACGAACGAGGATACTTTGTACTCGTTACTTTGGCCATTTTTGCCGCCAATGTTTGCGAGGGTACTCGGTACCTGATACTTGGTACTCAAGATTCTATCCGTTTTTGCCTACAGCGTTCACAAGGGTACTCGGTACTCGATACTTTGGCCCTTTTTTCCGACAACCTTCTTGAGGGTATTTGATACTCGATACTTTGGCCCTTTCCGCCGACAACCTTCATGACGGTACTTGGTACTCGACATCTTGGCAATTTTTGTCAGCAACTTGGTACTTGGTACTCGGTACTTTGGCACATTTTTTACGGCGACGTTCACGTCGCCTTAAAGGCGATAAAGGATACTTGGTACTCGATACACTATCCATTTTTGCCGGCAACCTTCACAAGAGTATTTGGTACTCAATACTTTGGTCCTTTCTGCCGACAACCTTCACGAGGTACTTGGTACTCGACACTTTGGCCATTTTTTTCAGCAACAAGGGTACTTGGTTTTCGACACTTTGGCAATTTTTGCGAGCAACAAGGGTACTTGGTACTCGACACTTTGGTCATTTTTTAGCAACAAGGGTACTTTGTACTCGACACTTTGGCCATTTTTTTCAGCAACACGGGTACTTGGTACTCGATACTTTGGTCATTTTTTAGCAACAAGGGTACTTGGTACTTGACACTCTGGCAATTTTTTTCAGCAACAAGAGTACTTAGTACTCGAAACGTTGGCCATTTTTGCCGGTGATGTTCAAAAGGGTACTTAATGCTCGATGCTTTAGCCACTTTCGCCGGGAACCTTCGCACGGCGACTTGGTACCCAAAACATTTTGGCCATTTTTGCCGGCAACATCCACGCGGCTACTTAGTACCGAATAACATCAGCCATTTTTTCCCGCAACGTCATCGGATCATTCTTCCTGAGGAATTCGATCCCTCCAGCCCTGTTGTCCCACGCACCCTTTCCAAATGCCCACGGAAGTTAACGCGAGAAAAATTCCAATTTCCACACATGCTTCGAAGGCAGGATCGCTTCCGCTCGTGACCGCGGAATTTCCATGCGAACGTTTCGTACCACCGGCGCGTGCACGCGTCCAGCGAGGGTGCCATCAGGCTCTCGTGTGCGCTACTGCAGCCCAAAGCGTACTTGTGCGTCGTCGCGGTGCGGACTCGAGGAATTCGCTAAAACCGCGGCAGGATCGCCCGAGGACGAGAGGCTGACCGTATCGCCATTCAGGCTGTCCGGATCGCGATCTCGGCGTTTATCGCGCGATACGTACAATGCGTGTGTTTGTATATACATCTATATATATATATATATATATATATATATATATATATATATATATATATGTAAGTGTGTGTGTGTGTATGTGTGTGTAACGTCCAAACCGATATCCAGAGTATGAGTAAGAACGCAGAGATGAGAGGTGGATGGTTTCGGTCTGCGGGAGATAACGCGGCTTGACCGAGTATATGGAATAGAAGGACGGGGTTGCATGTGATGGCAGTATGCCGACGATACCCAAGGGAACTCCCTCCCTTTCTCTTCCTTGCCGTCGCTCTTTCTCTCGATATTGTCTCTCTCGCTCTCCCTCTCTCCGCAGGCGAGCCAATACCTCGCGCTCCAGAGATAGTACAACGACCGAGAGAGCGATCCCGGCAATGCGTGGCAATCCCGGTGTCCTCCCGTCTCTCTCGGCCCATATCCGGACGCGGGTGACCGTACTCACTGGCTCATGGATATTCCAGGTGGACCCTCGTAGTTTGTAGATCGTAATACTATAGAGACCGAACATGCTCCACGTATATATATATATATATTACGTGTGTGTGTGTGTGCGCGCGCGCGCGCGCGCGTGTGTGTGTGTGTGTGTGTGTGTGTGTGTGTGTGTGTGTGTGTGTGTGTAGATGGATATACAGTCGCCTATCGCATCGTCGAAGTGGAAGCTGTGGCCAACGAGGCAGGGGCCATATCCCTCGTGTTTCCGACGCCACAGGACCTTTAACCGCTTTCTCTATATTTCCCCTCCTCTCGCCCAATCGCACATGGCTACATGTGTATATATATATATATATATATATATATATATATAGTTATGTGGCTGTGCGTGTGTGTGGATGTAGAAGCCACTGGCGGATCGACGAAAGCTCGATTGCGCGAAAAATGTGATCGCGCGATTTTCGGCCAGACCTTTCCCGATAAAAATGCAAGCAAAAATTTATTGCGCACTGCGGTTGTCTTCAGGACGCCTCAGGACGAAAATCGTACACATTTGCCCAGACGATTTTCGATCTATATATATATATATATGCGTGTGTGTGTGTGACAATTATGAGGTTCATGTTAAGGCGGAACACGACTGTGAGGTGTCAACAAAAAACGATTTTTTTGCATTTTCTCGAAGCATACATATTCAAGAATACGTGAAAAAATGTCAAGTTCAAATATTGAAAATTTGCCAAATTACAGACGATTTAGTGAGAGCAGGTAGCGCAACGGCTTACGTACCTAAACTGAAACTTTCAATCGCGTTTTTCTCAAAACGACTTTTCTCGACCTTGTCGGAATCATAACTCTAGCTATAATTATCCGATTATCAATGTAAAAAACCTGAATTTCCGTAATTGCAGTAGCTCTCGTTGTACGTAGCCGGTTTGTTTTCATTTGAAATTTAGTATTTTTTGAGTCCGCGAATACAAGTAAAAATGTCGCAAAAATGACACTTTTTTCGACACCCGCAATTTTGTGTATTTTTTTCGAAAAACGGCCACGTTCTATTTATAAACTATTTTATTTTGTATTTTTCGAACCAACCAAGTCAAGTTATCGATCCGGCCGTTGGGCCCCATTTTTTAAACAGAGGCTCTGTTATACCTCAATAACGGTGTTAATTCATGTTTATTTTTCATACAAATTTACACGAAATAAGTTCAATGTATGCTTAATAACATACCCTTTTCCGAATCCCAAATAGATAATGTAGTAAACGAAAAAAATTCGGACAAAACGATCTTTTTCGGCCCCTCACAGTTTTGTCCTCCCTTAAGGGTCTTACGCGGATATTTAACGTTTGAGGAAAAAATGACTTTCAATGGCTTTTGAAGTCCTTCGAAAAATAAATAAAGCAAACTTCTGTGAGGAGTCGTATTAGCCCGAAAAAATTGAGCATTCTGAAGAAAAAAATTAAAATTCCATTTCGAGTAAAGCAGCATGAAGATAATTAAATTCCGAAACGTTCCTAAAGTAACTTTTTAAAATGAAATTAAATTGTATGTTTCTACTTGGAAACGTATCTTTGACATGTTTTTTCTCGATGACGGGATACACAAAAGAAGTTTTTCGATGAATATTTCGTATTTGGAATTCAATTATCTTGATTCTGCTGCACTCAACATAGCATTGTGCTTATTTTTCATAATGCTCAATTTTTCCTGGCATGTACTAATCGTTACGAAAATACGCTGTATTTTTTTCCGTAGAGGACTTGGTAAACCATTAAATGTCATATTGTTCTTGCTTCCCCATCTCTGCGACAGATTCTCAAAAAAATGTGAGCATCGTATTTCACCCTATTTTCACCCTACATATGAAAATTCTACGCCATTTCACCTAGTCCATGACCCCGACCATTTTTGGTTTTCCTGATTTTTTTTCTCTAAAATTGTACCCCATGAAAGGAATATCCACACCATTTTTTTTATTTTTACCTCTTCTCTTTTAGGAGTTAAAGTTTTGCAAAAAAATGTCGATTTTGGAAGTTTTGGAAACGTTTAAACGCTCATAACCCCTTAACTAATTAAGATATCGATAAATGTCACTCAACAGTTTTTTATTTTGAAGCAAACTTTCGTTAAAAAATATGAAAAAAATTGTCAATTATCAATGTCAACGTCTTTTTGCTTTTAAGGTGAAAACTATTTTTTTTTAAAGATGATTACCATTTTTTATTTTTTTCAAAAAATTCTCAAAAATTGAGTGACTCATTTTATGATTGTTAAGACTAGTCTCATCGTGGGCCCATTTTTCCTTCTATTTTTTTCGAATTAATCATATTTTTTGTAGAACATTTTTATCATTTTAACGACCAATAATACTATTAATGATTTTGTGAACTCCAATTCGGCTTCGACAGGCCTGAAAACGTTTAATTTCAATTTGTGCTGAATTTAACGATTTTTTTTAAATTCACAATAATTTTTTTTCGAACGAATATGAACGTGACCAAGTCGACCGCTGTTTAACGTTATTTGAAATATGTTTTGTGAAAAATGCAATATTGGACGCGCGCGCAAGGGAAAAATGTCCACGCTCCGGTGGGGCAGTGTTGCACGTATATATAAAATATTATACATAGTGTTCCACAGCAACCGAAAACGAGATCCGATCGGGAAGAGACGCGAGACGGATCTTTTCCGGAAGGAGGGACGGGATCGCGGAATACGTCGCTGCAGACGCGAGAGTATAATAAAAATAAAAATAAAAAGGGGGTGGTGGAAGATCTGCCGGGTTTCTAAGGTAGATGGGCGTGCTCGCGTATATACACGCCATTCGCAAGAACGCATGTAGCATTGTGTACGTCGGGTATACAAGCATTGAGAAGCTAGCAAGTACAGTATAAAAATCGAAGTATATATATATATATACACCCAGGCATACACACACACACACACACATACACATATATATAGTGCCAAAAGAGCACGAGCTCGATTTATCGAAGAAAACGTACGTGAGAGAGATGGTAGCAGAGGATTCGAAAATTTACGAGGATAGCTCAATAAGATCTCTTGCGGCGAAGGTTTCTTTATTGCCCCCTGCTGCTGCTGTAACCACTGCCATTCTTGCTCACGATATCCAACCCTGTGTGTGCCTTCCCAATATATCCTATCGATATTATACGTACGATTTCGAATTCGGTTGCATGCTTGCTTTTTTCGCTCCTCTTTCGTGGTGTTCGGAAAATTGTGAAAAATAGAGCGGAAAAACAGGGCCTTTTTTGTCGCGAAGGAAAATTTGACGTACCGACGAACTCGGCGTGGAAATATTAACGAAGAATCTTTCAACACGGCATTTTGTTTCGAAATAGTTTTTTAGCCGTTTTAATCGAATCGTCAAACGATTTTGGGTTGATTGAGCCCTCCGGCAATTAAGCCGGAGGCAGTCAGAAAACGACGCACATTTATCGAGACCAGGAATTTCTACATTTGTGTGTGTATATATATATATATATATATATATTAGGGTGATTCGTTTCAGGGCAACTTTTTTTTGACCCATCGTGCCCGAAAACCTTTAGTTGGTATCCAAAAACGAACTTTCGTGAAAGGGGGGTGTTGTCAAAAAATATTTAGAGGTCGCTAATCAAAATTGAAGGTTTCCCATTTAAATAACATTCAAAAAAATGTTTTTCTCATTATTAGTGTTACCATTCCGCGAATTTTGATATCGCGATATTTTCCAAGTGGGTTCTCATAGGAAATATGATACTCCACAATAAAGTTCATTGAGTCATGGCCGTAAATTCAACCGTTTCAGCGGCATCATTATTTCAAGTGAATACTGTGCAAAATATATATTCAAACGGCTGTAACGCCTAAGCTATTAGATATATCGAAAAAAAATCAGATGAGAACTTTGTAGAGAAAGTAATTTTCTACAAAAAAGTCTTATAAGCCGAGCCCGAAAATTCAACTCTTTCTCAGCTATAGGTGAATGAACTAAAATAAATAGATTTTTTTTTAAACAAAAACAAATCTATTTATTTTACTTCATCCACCTATAGCTGAGAAAGAGTTGAATTTACGGGCTTGGCTTATAAGACATTTTTGTAGCAAATTACTTTCTCTACATAGTTCTCATTTGAATTTTTTTCGATATATCTAATAGCTTAGGCGTTCAGCCGTTTGAATAGATATTTTCATACAATATTCACTTGAAATAACGATACCGCTAAAACGGTTGAATTTACGGACATGGCTCAATGAACTTTATTGTAAAGTATCATATTTCCTATGAGAACCCACTTGGAAAATATCGCGATATCAAAATTCGCGGAATGGTAACACTAATAATGAGAAAAACATTTTTTTCAATGTTAATCAAATGGGAAACCTTCAATTTTGATTCGCGACCTCTAAATATTTTTTGACAACACCCCCCTTTCACGAAACTTCGTTTTTGGGTACCAACTAAAGGTTTTCGGGCACGATGGGTCAGAAAAAAAAAGTTACCCTGAAACGAATCACCCTAATATATATATATATATATATATATATATAAGTAAACATTTCTATATTGATGGGAAATGTTCCCCCTCTATTTGACGTTTCGTCAAATTTTCGGTCAGATTGTGAAAAATGTTGCACAAGACACTGACAAGGAACTCAGGTGACACCCTTCGATTTTGTTGAAATTTGGATATGTTATAGAGCACCGAAAAGTAAGCGATACATATTTTTTTTGTCGGCGGAAAAACGGTTTTAAGGGTTGAAACGAACCCTCGAAAATAGGGGTGTTTTTCGTTTTTCGTCGATAATGTTATCGGTCTCATCTCGAATGTACAGTGCACAAAAAAATAAACATTGTTGCAATTTTGCACAGTTGCACTTTGCTACAAAATTGCAGAAATACGAAACACGTCCCCATTTTTTAGGGTGCGTTTCAGCCCTTAAAACTGTTTTTTCCGCTGATAAAAAAAAATACGTATCGCTTACTTTTCGGTGCTTTATAACATATCCAAATTTCAACAAAATCGAAGGGTGTCACCTGAGGGATGTTCCTTGTGAGGATTTCCACTATCCCAGAACGATCTCAAGGATCAAGGATTCTCAACCATTGGAATCTCTTTCTACTTCTGTACTTCTCCTCCGCCCTCCCGGAAAATAATGATTGGTACAGAAAATTCAAAAAATACGAAAATTATCCACTACCCCTGATTATTCGTAAATGTTTGTGTATTTGTTTGGGTCCACTCGAGAAAGTGAAAGAAGTTACACCCCTGAAAAACTTTTCTTGGGCATCCCGCAATCGAGAAAAAAAAACATCAAAGATGCATTCTGAAGTGGATAGATGGAATTTAACCAAGGAAAACGATTTTGAGGAGACTTTCGTGTTCGGAATTTAATAATCTTCATTCTCCTGAATTCCCCGTTCAGAATTTTTTTGGGGAGGCCCCAGATCTTATCAGATCCCCATAGGGATTTGATGGGGACACTGCATGAAGGGAGTCCACATTGGAATCCAAGTGCATTGTGCTATTTTCCGATAGACGACGTTAGAGCTTTTTCTATAATTGTCAACCGGAATTTTGGATTTCCCAAAAAATAATACACCTTCGTGATCCCGTGCGCAAATTTGTTGGGGGTCCGAAGGGGGGCACCCACTTCTTTATAGGGGTTTGTTAAAGGCGCCGCCCATAGGACGGCCTCATTGGGATCCAACCTGATTCTGCACTGTTCCCCGATGAACGCCGTTTGAGAATCCTTACCACGTTCGAATAAAAAATATATGAAACGTCACGAGGAAAAAAACGGCGTGTTGAAACATAATCTGCACGGTTCGAGAGCGTGTACGTGTGTGGTGATATTTTGTAGAAGTGCAGTAAAATAAATAACAAACGATAATTGAAGTGGATTCAGTGATGTGGATATTCAGTGATCTCATTCAAATTAATTTTTAAGATATATACTCTTATCTGCAATTTATACTGTTTTAAGGCGTTACCCCCACTTGTAGCGCAAAAAAGACCTTTTTCATGAATTTTTTTACAGAAAACTACAAAACTTTTTTAATCGATCAATATACCATCTTAAAGAACACATCTTGAAGAAGTTTCAGTAATTTTTTTATTGAAAAATATTACATTGTTTAGTGGCAAATAGCCGTCAATGAAATAATGTTTTTATATACACGGTTTGCGGTGACCAACATTGCGGCGAAGTGGATCATCTGAAAAAAAATGCGGATGGATTTAGTCAAATATAAGTATAAACTAGTCTTTAATCGAAGGGTTTTAAAAAATATTCATTTTTCATAAAATGGCGGACAGTCAAAGTGAATGGTTCGATTTTAACGAAAAAAAACGGCCGTTTTTTGGCTGTAAAACGGCCATTTTTTTTCGAAAAAAAAATCGAACGATTAAAGACTACATTTTTATGTATTAAATAAGCCTGCACAATTTCAAGAAGATCGGTTCATTAGTGTTCGAGTAATCTTGGTCACCGACTTCAGAAAAGCCATTTTGAGAAAAACGCGTTTAAAGTTTCAATTTCAGTTTACACGAAGAAAATATTTTTTTTTGTAAACTTACATAGAGTTATCTATTCCGGGCATAAAAATAACGGCACTTCAAATTGCACTTCAAAAAAATGCAATAAAAAAAATCGATTTTTTCAAAATCGCAAGTGGGGATAACCCCTTAAGATAAAATTTATACTTTTTCATGATCCAGTCATTTTGGATATCTGGATATTTCATTTAAGAAAATTCAACGTATGGAATGCGATGGGGTCCGTCAAGAATCGTATCAGCTTCTAGTTCGGTGATGTGGAAATTCTTTAGGATTCAAACTAGATTCATACATGGAATTCCAATAGGAAATCCCGATTAGAATCCAATGGGCGAGCGTGATGTTTTAATATAGGGATTCAATGCAATGGCCCCAGTGCCCTGATCCCTATGACGATTTCTGCACGGCTTAAAATAGAATTACTATGTTTCACGAATGTTCAATTTTTTCCCAAATACTACTCGTCATAGAAACAAGCAAAATTTTGTTTCGAAGAGCACTTGAAAAACCAATAATTATCATACTTTTCTCGGTAGCAACATCTCCACGCCAGACACTTAAAGAACACTAGCCACCTTATCGTCCGAAAATGACCTGACCTTTTAATTTATCAATAAAACGTTCTATTTATAGGAACAGTATGAATATTGTAATTTTAATATAAGTACAAACATGGAGGTTATGTGCGGAACACAATATCCGATAAATGGCATAAATGGCATGGACTTGGAAGACATATTCTTTCAACAAGATGGCGCAACCTGCCATACCGCGGCGGCGATGTGAATTGGCCACCAAGATCATTCGATTTGACGTCATTGGACTGCTTTTAATGGGGTTTTCTGAAATGAAAAGTGTATGCCAATGATCCACAGACCACTCCGGAGCTCAAGGAAGCAATTGGACGCACCATTAATAAAATTAGTCCTCGATTGTGCCAAAATGTCATTGAAAATTTCGTCTAAAGAGTGAACGTTTGCAAACAGGGACGGGGCGGCCATTTATCAGATATTGTGTTCCACACATAACCTCCATGTTTCTACATTATATTAAGGGGTCTTCTCACTTTAGACGCTGAAAAGGCTATTTTCATGATTTTATTTTGATAGAGTTATACTATAGACATTGATATAAAAAGTGTTACACTTAATAAATACACTTTGGAAATACATTGAAAATAAATTATTTATTTAAGGGGTTACCCCCAATTGCGATTGAAAAAAATCGTTTTTTTTATTGCATTTTTTTGAAGTATAAGTATCTGAGAATATGTCCTGAAAATTTCAAGTCGATCCGAACAAAATTGACTGAGATATGAGCGTTGAAAGAGAAGAATCCGTTGTGAAATTGAAACTTTAAACGCGTTTTTCTCAAAATGGCATTTCTGAAGTCGGTGACCAAGATTACTCGAACACTAATGAACCGATCTTCTTGAAATTTTGCAGGCTTATTTAATACATAAAAATGTAGTCTTTAATCGTGCGATTTTTTTTTTCGAAAAAAAATGGCCGTTTTATAGCCAAAAAACGGCCGTTTGTTTTTCGTTAAAATTGAACCATTAACTTTGACTGTCCGCCATTTTGTGAAAAATTAATATTTTTTAAAATCCTTCGATTAAAGACTAGTTTATACTTATATTTGACTAAATCCATCCGCATTTTTTTTTCAGATTATCCACTTCGCCGCAATGTTGGTCACCGCAAACCGTGTATATAAAAACATTATTTCAGTGACGGCCATTTGCCACTAAACAATGTAATATTTTTCAATAAAAAAATTACTGAAAGTTCTTCAAGATGTGTTCTTTAAGATGGTATATTGATCGATTAAAAAAGTTTTGTAGTTTTATTTTAAAAAATTCATGAAAAAGGCCTTTTTTGCGCTAGAAGTGGGGGTAACGCCTTAAGTCACTATTTATAGACGAAAATGGTAGTTAAAAAAATGTCCTAAAAAATTGTAGGTCTACGCTGTTGATGAAATCTCGGAGATGGATAATCCGAAACAAAAAACTCAAACGGTTTTAGATTCAGTATGTTAATGGCTATAGCGCATATCACACGATTTTGGATATATGCAAAAGTAACAATTTTCGAAAAAACGAGAAAAAACGTGTTTTTTCACCGCTTTTGGCCAAAAAAATAGTAAATATCAAAATTTAAAAAATCCTACATTTGCGCTATAGCTATAGTTGTAAAGAATATGTGGTTAACATTTCATAAGGATGAGTACAGTAGTTTCAAAGATTTTATTAACAAGCGATCGAAAAACGTTGTTTCGATAAAAACGCGTTTAAAGTTCGTTTAGGTTACATAAATACCTAAACGTTTTTTTATGTATTTCGAAAGTATATTTATTTAGTGTAACAATTTTCATATCAATGTCAATAATATAAACCTATCAAAAAATAGCCTTTTCAGCGTCTAAAGTGATAAGACCCCTTAAGGTAGTACGAGCGCACACTCTTTATTTCTATAGATTTTGTTCAAATTTTGACCAGGCATTGTCCATATCATTATGCACGTTTAAGTGAAATTTCAGAACAGTCGACTATTTAGATTGGGAGATAATGGGGTTTAAAATTGCAACTCGTAACGCGGCAGGGTCTGCATTGAAATTGAGACAGAATAATTTTCCGTAAAAAATGTTTGTCCCCTATAATAAGAAGACATATGGCAAACGTCAGTTTGCGCGCCATATTTAAAATAATACTGCAACACAAATTTTTATTTGGAAGTAATTTTTAATCGAACAAAGTTTTTAATTAGTTACGAATTAACCAATACTTTCATTCGTTAATGAAGATAACATAAACAATATAAAATATTAATATTTACAACGCAAGTATTTTTTTACGATAAAAGTTTTTTAACTTTAGGAACGCGATAATTTTTTTTTCTCAAAATATTCAACAATACTGTTCTGCGGTGTTGCCATATGTCTTTTCATTATAGGGGACAAATATTTTTTACGGAGAGTTATTCTTGTCTTTACTGAACGTTTTCAGCAAAACTGAATAGTAAAGGCAATCCAAACTTTTTTAACTCTTTCTCTAACTAGTTTGCTATTGAAACATTTTTTTTCGAAATTTACAAACACAATAGAATGGTTTGACGAATTATGTGACCTGACTCTGGTCAATGCAGATCCTGCAAGGTTAAAAGTTACAATTTTATAACCCATTATCTCTCAATCTAAATAGTCGACGCTTCTGAAATTTCACTCAATCGTGCATAATGACATGAACAATGGCAGGTTAAAATTTGAAGAAAATTTATAGAAATCAAGAGCGCGGCTCGTTCTACGTTAAAATAAAAATATTCGTACTTTCTCAAATAAATAAAACGTTTTATTAATAAATAAAAATTTCAGGTCATTTTGAGACACCCTATGTATTTATATGTGTGCACTTGTACTTGAGGGCTCCGAGAATCGAGGACGTAAGATATACGAGAGCGTAAATCACAGGTGTCTAATTCACGAAGGATAACGCACGCTACTGTGGACGATTTACGAACATTTGATATGACCATACACATGTATACAGACGTCTGTAAGACTATCAGGAAACGTGGCAGAGACAAAGGTAGACGGAGGAGTCGAGTGTGCAGCGAAGCATCTCGTTGATATACATATCCCTGTGTGTTACCGTCGCATTTATGGTTGACACTGAGGGCAAACCGGCTGGTGTCGTCGCAGTTCGAGGGGTTGCCCGATTGAAGATCGGGCTGTGCACGTGTACGGGGGATAATCTGGAGAGTGCTAGGTTACCGTATAATCTCGCGCACCAATGAAATTCCTCGGGGATTAGCGATCCATTCGTGTGTGATTTCGGAGGTCTGAAGGTTACGCTTGGCCTGGGGATGGAGCTGCAGATATGTGTAGGGAGTCACGAGGAGACGAGACCACGGGAGCAGGGAGTGCGCTCATGGGAGCTATCTTGCTGCGATGGTGCTTGCGCGCAGAGATTAGGTTTGTATTGACTTTTGATGGGTCAATCGCATGCACGAACCCACCATGAGAACACCGCGTTATACCTTTGTTTGGGTTTAGACGTTGAGGAATCAACGACGGGAATGGTATGTGAATCATCCTGTACACGCTCAATCATCGAAGGCAAAAGTTGGGAAAGGGGTTGGTTGGACGTGCGGAAAACTTTTGCGATACATCATGGCCTGGGCGGTAATTAAAACTGGCGCTTGAACGTGAGCTGAGTAACGGATGATGATAGCGATGATAACAATAACGCGGGAGAGAGAGGGGGGGGGGGGGGAGGAGGCAAGGAGCTAGACGAATCTAAGCGCCACCGCGATAATGAAGATAAGAGGAGCTCTCATGCATCTTCATTTTGCGATCATTTATCCATACGAATATATATGTATGCTAATATACACACAGATGTTTTTCGTCATCTTTCACTCTTCCTGACAGCATCCTCATCAGAGGCCAAGACTACCGATCCACTTCCGGCTTCGTTCTTGCAGAATTTTGATTCTTAATTATTCTGAAATCTCAATCACTAAATGTCAATTAAAAATGTAGTGAGTATTCTTTATTCTTAATTCTTAATTAAGAATTAATTGAGAATTCATTAGAGAAGTCTTGATTCTCAATTAAGAATTTATTGAGAATTTTTCATATTCATTTAAGAATTAATTGAGAATTAATCGAGGATTATAAATCCTTAATATAAAATTAATCGAGCATTTTTAATGCTTATTTGAGAATTAATCGGGAATTCTTCATTGTCAATTATGAATAAATCGCGAATTCTTAATTCTCAATTCCGAATAACTTGTGAATCCTTAATCCTTAATTAATTCTTAATCCGAAATCCTTCATTCTTCATTCCAAATTCTCAATCCTTAATCCTCAATTCTTAATTTTTAATTCTCAATTCTCAACTCTTAATTCTCAATTCTCAATTCTTAATTCTTAATTCTTAATTTTTAATTCTTAATCCTTAATTCTTAACCCTTAATTCTTAATGCTTAATTCCTAATTCTCAATCCTTGATCCTTAATCATTAATCATTAATTCTTAATTTTTAGTTCTTAATTCTTAATCCTTAATTCTTAATTCTTAATTCATAATTCTTAATTTTTGACATTTAATCCGCATTTCTTAATCCTCAATCCTCAATCTCCAATCCTTAATTCTTAAATCTCACTTCTCACTTCGCAGTTCATAATTCTCAATTACGATTTAATTAAGTATTTTCGTTCCACTCAGATAATACAAACTTCAGCCCCATGAACACGAACAAATACCAGAAATAAACAAACACAAAAATATTACATTAAAACAGCTACCAAAAAAAAACGAAGTAGGTCTGAAGTATCAGAAATGAAAGTGCATCGAGTTTCCCGCTCTTGCCCGATACCCCCCTCGATCAATATTCCAAAAATGTCCACGAGCATACACATGTCATGTTTTGTCTCTCGTTATCCAAGCTCCATATTTATCGACGGAATATTTACCGAAAAAAAAACGTACCTAGGCACACGCTGAAAACGGCGTGCTCATATTTTTAGCATATCGATGGAGGACCTCGTAGATATTGAATATTTGTTCGATGGACGATATTAATCGAGCACTATGTATTGGGACAGTGTATCAAATTTGTGGTCGGACTAAACAATGGAACGGAGGACCATATATATATATATATATATATATATATATATATATATATATATATATATATATGCATACACACGCACACACACACACACACACGCGCGCGCGCGCAGGAGCGCATGCAAATAGAGCGTAATAACGATATAGATGTGTACAGGGGACTAAGCTAATACGATACAGCGAAGGTATAATATCGATACTGAGAGGATATTTGTAGGGCAGGTGCGGAAGATCCGACGAGCTTGCTGGCCGACCTAGACTAAATTGAAACTTGCATACATCCAAGTATACGTACCGCACGTGTTTGCCTACATCTACTGTAAATTCAGTCCAGACTGTCATATCCACTCTCTAACCCTCTCAATGCCCCCGATGAATCTCTTCATCGATATCCATTTTCATCCTTCTCGGAACACCCGAGTACGGAATTCCTCCCGGAAGAAATTATCATTCGATACTGGAGATCTAAATGGAATGGCTGGGTGATAAATAATCATTCCGAAAAAGTGACTGACTGCTAAAAGCAATGAAATTTCTTTTTTATCGATTTTTTATGCTAAATTTTGATCGATCATACTGAAGTTCGGCGTGTGAAATTAATTTCAGTTCTCCGATGAAATTACGATAAAAAGATCGTGGTTTCATTTGAAGAAATGGAGGACCGTGAAATCTCCGAAGCGCCTCCACCTGAATGAGCCCTTGTAACCCTCGTAGCTACCACTCGATAGCCCCCTTTGAACTATACAACTTTTGTAGAAAAAGTTTTCTCGTACGTGTGATACTTTGTAAAATCTTTCTACTGCTAATAGTTGTTAGTTCGCTGGGTATAATATATTATGTCTACTTGGGTGGCACAATTTTGAGCTCGATGTTTTTTTCTCTTTTCTTACTATCCAATTATTTTCTGTAAATAAAAAAAATGGCGCAAAAGCTGCGAGCGGTCAAAAAATATTTAGAAATTGCTCAAGCCTCCCAAAAATTCAAATTATTATTAAAACATCGATTTTTATTTCGTCCACTTTTTAGCCATGAATTTTAGGCTTTATCATTTTTAAATTAACCTCGCAAAAGCTCTAGCCGGCCAATGAATACTTAGTGGTCACTCAAGAACGTCGAAATTTCCAATTTTCGCGATTTTTTAACTCTTCTCACTCACAAATTTGACGCTTTGTAAAATTTTCTAAATAATTAATCCTTGTCCTTTAGAGACGGATTTTTCAAATTTACCTCACACGTCTAACCGAAGAATTATAATCTTTGTTCTCATAAAATAATTCTTTGAAGCTCTTGTCCGTAAACAAAATATAGGTCCTTTTATTTGTAAAGCTAAAATGGCAGCTGTTTTCCGCGCATCATAACGCGGCCACCAGTTGGTTTCGTTACTCAAATTGCGGGCCAACCGTAGCTGTACTCTGTGAGGAGCGACGCCATAACACAATAATACATAATAATAGATAATAACAAATATCGTCTAATTGGTGTTTGTTAAAAATTATTATAATAAATTATTCAGAAAATGTAACACTTGGCTGTTAATTTTGTTTTTATGCTACAAGGAATTATCGTGCATGCGAGATTTATTTTTTGACGGACATTCCGAATTTCGAAAATCTTGAGCGACCACTAAATATTCATTGGCTGGCTAGAGCTTTCGCGAGGTTAATTTAAAATTATAAAGCATAAAAATCATGGGAAGGAAGATAAACAAAAAAATTGATTTTATTAAATAAAAATTAGAATTTTTGGGAGGCTTGAGCGACCTCTAAATATTTTTCGACCGCTCGTAGCTTTCGCGACAATTTTTTTTTCTTTACATAAGATAATTGGATGGTGAGAAAAGAAAAATAAATAAAGCTCAAAATTGTGAGCCTCATGTCTATATATATTACGTGCACAAATTAGTTCTCGGCCTTTATTTAAGAAAATAATTATTTATTTACTCGAAATGGAAAAACATTTTAATCAGGAAAGTCATCTCCCTTTGCTTTCACACATTTCCCTCACCTGTCAGGCAGATTGCGAATTCCTTAGCGAAAAATACGAATAATTCGCTAAGATTTTTCAACTAGACGTTCAATACTCTGCAAGTCTAATAATTATTCTCATGTTATTGTTAATAATTCTTTCTTACTGTGTCTACAAATAATTCTTCTTGTATAAATAGATCTTGTACAAATAACGAATTATAAAACTGTTCTACAAATAATTGTTGATAATTCTTTCTCACTGTGCCTACAAATAATAATAAAAGTTTGATTCCAACCAACAATCTTTTTTAAATTTATTTTTAAACTCGCCTACCCCTCGCTAAAAAACTAATAAAATATGAATATCTAAAAAATGGTTCACTTTTGCACAACGCATTACTCGATTATTTGATAGCGGAAAACATGCCCTACAACCCTTTCAGGGAATCGTGGCCCATAACCAGTAGCCCTGTATATATTTATACGTGTATATGCACAGCGTCCCACAGTAATTTCCAAGTGAGTTTTGGAGTCGAAAAAATGGAGAACCAAAGGTACCCTCACCATGGCATCTTCTCCGTTTCTCTTCCTTGCCACGCCATTCTCCCCCCATTCGCGAATGATTAATAATACCCGAGGAATGTTGGAAGGACTTCGGCTAATCTGACAAAGAAACGGGTCTGACGTATGAGCTAAAAAAAGTCAATTCGAGCTACCAACTTCGTCTTACTTTCTCTCTCCCTTTAATAATATTCCGCTGCAAGATGTGACATTCCCGAAGAGCTTTATTAAGCCACTCGTTGATGGCTAATGAAGTGAAAACTCGTGCCACGGAGACGACAAGCGGAAGAGAGAAAGCGAGAGAGAGTTGATGAGAGGACTTTCCATCAGGATGGTGGATGATGACCTCATCCCGGTGCTTCGAACCCGCGCGTCCGCTAAGATTTCGCCATTTCAAGTTTTCGCATTACAGCCGCATAGCCGAGCAACCGAATACCGTGAATTACCTAATTGAACACGTGAAGATACACGAGCCGAACTATTTTGCACTCCGGAAGTTTACCTATACACGGATGAGTGAAGGAAGCAGACCGAAGGGAATCCACCAAATGAAGACTGTTCCTTCATCGCAACGACATCACCATCACCTTGTGGCCGTCCTCATTCGTCTGACCATTTCATTCCACAACCTTGCATCCATTTACCCATGGCCCCTTGCGAACGATTATGAGCCGGAGGGCAGGAGAGGGCTGGAGACCTCATTATATACTGCTAGCTTCCAAAAGCAGCTCGCGCTTATAACTATTTCACGAACTTCAAATATTAGCTCGAAACTCTGCGGGGGCTGGCGGAGAAAACTTCGCGGCTACAGCGATCCGGTGTGGCGTTCTCTCCTGTGGAAATGACGATGCTAATGCGAGGGGTAAAGATCGCCCGTCATACTGGCGATAAAGTAGTACGGAAACTCGCGAAACTGCGAAGCGAAATATCCGGTACAATGGGAGACTCTGTATGGATAATAATCATCGCTCTTATTATATTTCACTTCGTGTAAAAATAAGTTTCGAGAGAACTTCTCAACCTTCCACCAAGATCCAAATGCGCGAAGGTTATTAACTTTCGAAAGGTTTCTGACTTGGTGAGTTTCGGTTAATTTTCCATCAATTACGGGCACGGAACGTGGTTAAATTTACGTCGAAAGCCACTGCAGCCGATTGGCTTTAGGGAACGTCAGTGGTCGGGAACAACGGTTTGCTCGGATCAATTGAAATTTTACTGGTATCTCGGGCCAGTAAACTTTTCTTTGATGTTCAATAGAATGATGGTCACGTCAATTGAGGCGGGATATGCATTTAGAAAGGAAAAAAATGAGCAACATTGAGGGATTTTTTGAACTAAGAAATAACTTTTGTTACAATTATCAAACTTTACGTATACTTTAAGGCGTTACCCCCACTTGTAGCGCAAAAAAGGCCTTTTTCATGAATTTTTTTAAAGAAAACTACAAAACTTTTTTAATCGATCAATGTACCGTCTTAAAGAACACATCTTAAAGAACTTTCAGTAATTTTTTTATTGAAAAATATTACATTGTTTAGTGGCAAATGGCCGTCAATGAAATAATGTTTTTATATACACGGTTTGCGGTGACCAACATTGCGACGAAGTGGATCATCTGAAAAAAAAAATGCGGATGGATTTAGTCAAATATAAGTATAAACTAGTCTTTAATCGAAGGATTTTAAAAAATATTCATTTTTCACAAAATGGCGGACAGTCAAAGTTAATGGTTCGATTTTAACGAAAAAAAAACGGCCGTTTTTTGGCTATAAAATGGCCATTTTTTCGAAAAAAAAAATCGAACGATTAAAGACTACATTTTTATGTATTAAATAAGCCTGCAAAATTTCAAGAAGATTCATTAGTGTTCGAGTAATCTTGGTCACCGACTTCAGAAATGCCATTTTGAGAAAAAATCGTTTACAGTTTCAATTTCAGTTTACACGAAGAAAATATTTTTTTTTTGTAAACTTACATAGAGTCATCTATTCCGGGCATAAAAAAAACTGCACTTCAAATTGCACTTCAAAAAAATGCAATAAAAAAATCGATTTTTTCAAAATCGCAAGTAGGGGTAACCTCTTAAAGTTTCAATTTCACAACGGATTCTTCTCTTTCAACGCTCATATCTCAGTCAATTTTGTTCGGATCGACTTGAAATTTTCAGGACATATTCTCAGATACTTATACTTCAAAAAAATGGAATAAAAAAATCGATTTTTTCAAAATCGCAAGTGGGGGTAACCCCTTAATAGTGTATTTAAGTATACATAACAATTTTTTTAATGAATTCATCATCAAAATGACGGAGCTGTAGCAGAGTGTTACAGCAAGGTAGCCGCGGGGGTTGCAAATCGGCGTGCAGTTTAGCTTCCCGTAGACTTTGATTTGCAAAAAAGTTCAAACATTTTTTCAGTTAGAACATGTATAGTTTCTATGTGACGGTAATTAAAATGAATCAAATGCAAATTTAAAAAATTGCACGTATTTACAAAAAAAAATCAACATTTTACGCAATATTTCTGTAAAATGTGGATTCAAAAAAGTAGTTTTTTTTTTTTCATTTTTTTCAAAAACAATTCTCGTCAAGTAGAAGGTACCAATATTATCAATATTTGTAGCAAGTTTAAACTCAATGGGCTTAATAGTTTTTGAATAATCCTGCACGCCACTTTCGATAATGCAGTTTTGAGAAAAATGCGATTGAAGTTCACGCTCGCTCCGAATCCGAGCGGTGAAGCACAGCGTTGACAGGCGGTAAGGTTTGAAGTTTTTAGAATTTCGCTTTGAAACTTTAGGAAAATATTCTTCATATATAGTTCTATGGTTTAAAGAAACAAAAAAAGAAATTGATTTTTTGATCACTGTAAATGTATATCCCGCCTTAAACATCTCAATTGATGGCTTCTTGAAAACCCGCTCATTTGGCTCTGGTTATCAGGATAGTTTGTTCAATGACATTATAGGGTTGGCTTGAACTAACTGTTAATTCGTCATTTATTCACCGACATCGGCGGATGGGCGGTCGGGATTCGGCTCTGGTGGCCCTTCGAGTTGAGGAGGGAAATCCCTTTAGACGCCCGAAAATGAGTAATTTTTCGTGAATTTTTTTAAAGGTGGTAAAATAATCGCATTATTTTAAAATTTTGACATTATCTCATTACTAATTTCAAGGGTTACATTTTTTCTTCCTTTTTAAACAAAACAAAATTGCGTCGTAATAAGGTATTTCTTTAGCCGTCTTTTGAAAAACTACTCAATATTATAGTTCAAAAAATTATTGATCGATCTGGCTGAAATTTTGGGAGGTTTCTCACTATAACGTTATTGGAAGGATATACTTATAAAAATATTTAAAAAGTATCAAATTAGAAATCGAGTAGGCTTTGTAATCACATTTTCATATTTGTGACCATTTTCTCGGCCATTTTTACCCCAAAAAAGTAATTTATTTACGCGATAACTTTGAAACTTTAGTTATATCCTTCCAATAATGTTATAGTGAGAAACCTCGCAAAATTTAAGGGAGGACACCATGGGCCCAAAAAGGTCGTTTTCTCCGATTTTTTGTCTACTAGATAATTTATTTGGGATCTGGAAAGAAGGTATGTTATTCAGCATACATTGAACTTATTTCGTGTAAATTTGTATTTTAAAAAATTAATAATTAACAACGTTATTCAGCTATACAAGAGCCTCTGCATAAAAAATGTGGTCCTACGGCCGGATAACTTGACAATGATTGGTCTGAAAAATAAAAGTAAAAAAGCTGTGTAACCTATATAATTGTAGTTTTCATTGGATATCGCCGTTTTCAAACTAAAAAAATCTCAAAATGGCGGGTATTCCAAAAAGTGTAATTATGGTAAAATTTTGACTTATATTCGGGGGGTTAAAAAATACCAAATATCGAAAAGTAAAGTTACGTACAACTACGTAAAGGTATGTACAATATATAGCTACTGCGATTACGGAAAATTTGTTTTTTTTTTTTAACTGAAAGTTGGCGAATTATAGCTAGAGTTATGATTCCAGCCAGGTCAAGAAATGTCGATTCGAGAAAAACGCGATTGAAAATTGTCGTGTACGTAAATCGTTGCGCTACCTGTTCTCACAAAATCGTCTGCACCCTGGTCAATATTCAATTTATGAATTTGACAATTTTTTCATAAATTCTCAAATACGTATACTCTGAAAGAATTTAAAAAATCTATTTTTGTACCCGTTGCAATGGTATCCCGCCTCAAACGATACCGCTTCGAATAGAAAAATATTTATTCGACTACAATAGTTCTTCATGCACATTTGACAATTTTATCAATTCCGTCGAAAATATTTTACTTGTGGTGCTCGTATAAAAAATCAGAAAAACTTGTCACCAAAAAATGGAAAATCCGAAATGATGACTCAGAGCTCAAATCGGTAATTGGACTTTACAAAAAATGCAGAAATCCAGTTTTGTGGTTCCCTATACGATCGCCGAACGTTTCTGTTTCGCACGTGCATGTCTGTCAATGCACTTGATTATTCGGCGAACGTATGAATGCGGTCTCGTAACATTTATTCAACGTGAATAAAATTTAAGGCACGTTCAAAAATGTCGCCCGCTCCATTCTCCGAAAATTCATCACTCGCGTAAACCGCCTCGGAGATGAGGATTTTCGATCTCACTCAGGAGGAGCGCAGCCTTTTTCATCGCGTAAAATTCTATCCATATGGCAGTTGAATCTCATCCAACGGTGAAAAGACGCGCAGCACCGTCTCCGTCAACTTTCCACAAGATTGAGAAATTTCTCCGGAGACTCCGGTACCCTTATATTTTATCTCTTCGCACCTCGCGAGCTTTTCTTGATTTCCCGATACGCGCATCATCTATACACACGAAAAGTTCGAGAACTTGGCTTTGCTCACTAGTCGTTTAAATATATATATATATATATATATATATATATAGTAGAGTTCCCCCATCGCCTCAGAGTGAACGAGGTGTGGAGCCAAAAGAATTCAGAATATTTCCGAAGCGTGAAAAGTCCTCGAAAGTATATGCAAGACCAATGTGTGAATTTCGGAAACGTAATTTTCACGTCGTCAGCAGCGCGAAAAATATTCACCCCAACATTTTTTTCACAGCATCGAAAAAAAAGTTGTACACGTTTGGTAACGAAGTTTCGCTGCACATTTCAGCGAAGGAGGCTCGGCGGTGACGATAGATATATAGATGTTCATGAGCTTCGATTTATCGTCGCAAATTTTATATCGTTCACGTAAACATTCGACTAAACTGTCTCTACAAAAGTAAACGTTTAAAAAGATCGTGTTCCTCATCGCCATTAAAAGGTAAGGCCACTGTAGAAATTTCAAAGAATTGATTTTATTTTGTTAAAAGATGCCTTAATATCTTAAAAATTACATACTCAAAGGATTAAGGTGGGAAAAATGACTAAATACTTATATTTTGAATTTTGGCGCAGCCCCTCTAAGTCCGATGCAATCCGTACCGAAAACTTTAAACGCGTTTTTCCCGACACAACATTTTTCAAGTCGGCCGGACTCATAACCCGCACAAATATTGACCAATTGACTTGAAATTTTAACTGTACATCCACAATTACATTCTGCATAAAAGCACGTAGGATTTTCTCGATATATTACATAGTTTTTTTTATAAACAATTTTCGGACGATGTTTTTTTGAGAATATTGAACTTTTATTTCATAAACGCGCTGTTTTTGCGAAAATCGATAAATCGAAAAAATCAAACAAAAATCAAACAAAGTAAATAAAAATTGCAAGTGCCGTTGGTCCGGGAGCGCGCCTATGAAAAAAAAGGTTTCGTCGAAGAAAAGCTGTGCAGCCGCCATTTTGTTGTATATTACTTTGAAAATAATAGTTTATACAGATTATGATATGCACAATAAAGGACCTTTTTCAGAATATTGAATTATTCCATTGTCCCGCCAAAAAATCCCAAAATATACTTATTTCCCCCCTCCCCTACAGTGGCCTTAGACCTTAAGATCGGTAGTATTCGTAGAGGATGATTAACAACGATCAGGGTTCTCTTGGTGGGCATATTGAGTGTGTCATTGCGAGCAAAACGCTATTTTTGTAATGTCGTGCAACCAAAAATTATCCGAGAAATTCGCGTTCAAAGTCCAACGTCAAGTAAACAATGGCACATGCGATTTTATTTTTCTTCAAGTACTGCATCTCCTTGCACGAGGGTACAGGGAAACTGCGGAAAACCTGCGTCGATCGAGGCGATTATATTTTACGGAATCTCAGTGTTCATCATGGGAAGCTCGGTGAACATTCTTTCCACTCGGTAGTCAGTGCAAAAGCCGTTGCGCAGCTGAACGGTCACCCATCCGAGTTTTGAGCCACGTTAACTTGGCTTGACATGGGAGATCGGCGCAGCCATCGATTGCCATCCACTACTATCAGTCATACACGAGGAATAATGAGAGGCCGAGACGCCCAAAGAACCCCCATTTCGGCAGGACCCGCAGAGAAAGTTCGGGCCTAAAGCTACGGAGGCGAGATTCGACCCTGGGGAATACGACCGCAAAACGAGTTCTTCGCCTTTGTGCTCATCGTCGTCCTCGCAGCTTGGCTCGTCATGTACCATTACCCCCTTATGCCAGCGCACCTATAAATGTCTGCCCACAGCTACTCAATTGGAATAGATCCGAGTCTCCCTCCGGCCTGTACACCGTTCCCGCATTTTGTGGCTACGAGAACACAGACGGAAAGAAGAAGAAATACGATAACGCCATGATAAAGTGGAATGGCACAGCGCGGATTAGCGGCGCGTTCTGCAAATAGCTGAAAGATCCTTCATCAAGAAATACTACAAAGCCTGCGCCTTGATGGATCGACAATCCATCAAGAGAATCCAATGGTGCCGAAAGATCGTGAATGCACGTAGCGAACGTAGATGCAACGAGCCTGAATCAGTAACGAGAAATCCTTGTATTGAATGATCACACATACGAGTGGCACGTAAACGGTTAAGCAAAGGTTTTGATAAAGGAACAATCTCATTAATTATAGTCAAGTCAGGGAGAGATTAAAGCGCATCAATGCCTCAACAGATGGTAAATTGTAGGTGAAATTTCCGTCTGTGCCTTCGTACGTATATTGGAGAGCAAAGATGTGCGTTGGTAAAGTGTACCCCAGGTGGTGGCGGATATGGAAGTGATAGAGAAGTAGAGGGCGAGGCGGAAGAAGATGGGGAGAGAACACGTAGCGGCTCATACACAGGAACGACGATACCAAACGACGAAAATTCTCATTCCAGCCCGGAGCCTGTACTGGCTTCGTCCTCTATATTATATCACTCGACTGAACTCTCCCTCGTGTGCATCGTGCATCGTGCAGAGCATAGAGAGCGAGGTAGATGCTGAAGTAGAGAGAGGAAGAGAGAGAGAGGAAGCTCTAGGAACGCGTGTGTAGAGAAGCCATTGTCCCGACCTTATTAACGGCCATTCCCTAAACTAATTAACGTCGAGGTAGTAGTAACGGGGCTGTGTCAGCCCCGCTCGGTTAAGCCCGCTAGACATATACAGTGGAGATGATTTTGAAGACATTCGACCTCAAGAGCCGTCTATCGTCCCCATACTCGACATTGTATAAAACCCAACGTCTTCAGAATCACCTGTAGATAAATGCCAGCGTATGTATGTAAAGGTCATTTCAAGGGGCATCCTGTTTCCAAAATCAACGATTCGTTGGAAAAAAAATCAAGGACCATCCTAAAAGCAGCCATATGTGCTGATAGCCAACATTGCATAGATATGACGAGCTCGGAAGACCCTTTCCCCACATCTGTATCATAGATGCACGAGTACGCAGCTTTTACTGTGTCGCTCTTTGGCTCTCAGCGGCAAACCCCAGTCTATTTCTCTTCTCTTGCCTCGTTTCAGTCGCCCCATTGTGTCTGCGTATGTACAGATCCGCGCATGTATACTCTACGAACTTCCTCTTACCATCATCACCCATAGCACTCTCTCCGAGTGCTGAACACACGCAGACACCTACACACGCGCCCGCGCGGTGCACCAGACCAGAAATTGAATCGTATTATCAGTCCTCGCACGAATACGGGCCTGGTTAAGGACGCCTCCGCTAGGTGCATGTATGCACGCGCGAACGTAAAGACTAGGACAAGCGCCATCAGCGCCTACGCGGTCCTTAGCAGCTGCCGACACTGCGCCGCTGGCTCTGCCAACGAGTTTGTGCAGCACGCATATGGGATAACGAAGAGATGATATTAGGGGTGCGCGTAATGAGTGTACGTCGTTCCTGGAGAAAGAGAGAGAGAGAGAGAGAGAGAGAGAGAGAGGCTGCAACACTAACAAAAACAACCCCGTGTCATTAAATGTTAATTAGGCGAAATAGAACCTCCAGAAAGTAAATCATACGAGTTGGATGAAATGGCGAGCTGTTTCAGTGCCAAGCCTTGAATCCAGGACGAGGTCGCCATTTTCACTACCATTAACAAGGAACCCTAGGTCAAACGTTTATCTTCGAGCGTTTGAATGGCCATGTAGTTCCTTTGATCTTCAGCGAATCCTGACTTCTTCACATTGAGGACATCGCGCGTTATCAGGGTAACGGTATTCAATTGTGGCGATCGGACTGGGGTCTAAGATCTGGGGAGGGTTGTACATGGTGGTGAAATGAGAGACATAGTAACAGTGGAAGGGGGAAAAGGAAGAGTGAGAGGCAGATGGAATTACGACCTCGTTATACCGATTGAACGCCAAGTTGTAGCAAATTGATGTATCTTGATAGCGTTGAGCGGAAGCAAAAGCAGTGGCAGCCACAATGAAGGGAGGCATAGCCTGGGATTAACTATGTCGGGTTGCGGTATATTCAGTAAGAGCTTACTCCGTTTCTCAGGCCCTTCCAACTTCTATGTATGTGTTTGTTTCGCAGCGCTTTTCTCCGTCCCCTTCTCCCTTGCCCTCTCGTTGTACAGATTGAACGTATAGATTAGCATTGCAGCGTACAGATATTCCTGGTTACTCGGTCGTCTCTGTGCTATGAGGGAATCCAGCGGCGAGAGGGAACTTGCCCTCCGCTTGGGAGCCGCCTTTGTTTGTCTTGCGACAGTCGTCAGACCGCAGAGAAGTGAACACTTTGTTGTATGTGGAAGTGGGACGGGTGGAAGACGGAGAGAGCAAGACCAGAGGCAAGGAGGCAGAGACAGAACACCAGAACGTGTGGTAATTTTCGCTGAGGGATTCCTTCGTCATTGGCGTATTCTCGAGACGACGTCAATTCACGTGAATCTCCTGGATCTGCGGTAACTTGGCAGTTTGGCATTTCGGAGACTCTCGGATAGCGGATGGTTAATCATTTTGTGGAATTTCGTCGTACATTGATTTATTCTTGAAGCTAACATGCCATCTTTGTTGTCTTTTTGAATATCTCAGCTGACATACTTAACATGGATTGTCGGAAATTGGACACCCAAATACAGCGGATGGCTAACCCAAAGCTTCATCATCAATTATACAAAAAAAACCATTGCCTTTGGGCTTTATTCAACTGGATGGACCCTTGTGTCTGTTCCGCTAAATGACGGCTTATGTTCTTAGAGCTGGATTGGGACTTGTATTCATGTAGCTAAATTAACTCTTACGGATTTTTAGCTAGCGGGGTCGATGGAACCCGATGGGTCCTCATGTCTCTTCAGCTGGATGGATGATCATGTATGTTTCATGGAACACATGTTCAATGAGCTAAACAAACACCCGTATCTTTTTAGGTAGCCTTTCCGTTTATTCAGCTAGATGGATTTTTATGTTTTAGCTGGATAGGATTTTTATGATTTAGCTGGATAGGATTTTTATGTTTAGCTGGATGGATTTTTATGTTTTAGCTGGATGATTCAGCTAGGCAGGCCCTTGTGTCTCTTTAGCTAGATCGGTACTCATGTCTTTTTAGCTAGATGGAACCTATGCCCAACAAGCCAGATGGTCGTTCATTCTTTTTAGCCAAACAGTCTTTTTTCCAGCTAGATGGGTGCCTCCACTTGGTGGGACTTTGAGTGTTTTCAGCTAATTGAATGCTGATGTACATTTAGCTACACGAAACTTATGTCCATTGGACTAGATGGACCCTAATGCCTATTTAGCTAGAATGAGAATAATGGTCTTTTGAGTTGGATGGACAATTCCGTTTTTTTTTAGTTCGATGGAAAATCATGTTCTTCTTAGCTAGATGGAGAATCGTGTTCCTTTTAACTAGATGGGTGTTTATCCAGCTGGATGAATCCTCGGGCCTTTTCAGCTAGATGGATTCTCTCGTCTGTTTAGCTAGACCGAACTTATGTCCATCTAGCCAGATTGAACGTTCATGTTGATTTAGCAAGATGGACCGTCATGTCTATTCAGCTAGATAGACATGTCGATCACCCATCTGCTTATGACGTCATTTATATGGGCGCCGTACAACTTTTCTCAGCCCAGCAAGCAACCGTGTCTGCAGCTGTAGACTGCAGACAGGGTATACCTGTATACAAACGACTGGCCTCACCGTAATCGCGCGTTTACGGCTCTGTGTGTGCTCCAGTACGCGCGCGTGTACTTACCCTATGAAATGGAAATTTCACGAGGCACTCACGCGCAACATGACATCGAGAGAGTACGGCGCGCAAGGAGTCACGCGATTTTGCACAACATCGTATATTTACATACAAATGTGGCACTACTCTCGTCACTCTCTTGCGTCCCTTTGAAATTTAGTTTCCAAAGTGCATTCAATGCACTACTAACAAGTTTTCAACATCACACCGTCTATAAACATTGCACAATTATCCTGTCAAAATACGTCTGAACCGCGATTTTTTCGCATGTTTGAACAATTCTACACAACCCATTTTGCAAATACCCTTTCAAAACAAAATCTACTCCTTGGTAAAAAAACGCTGAAATCCTTTCGATGTCAGGGACCACTTGGTATTATCATTGTTGTTTTTATTCGTCACATTCATGCCCAGTACCTGATCGAATAAAAAGGAAAGCCTGAACGTCGCATTTTTTTGTCTTTGATATATACGCCGAAGATCCCGGTACATATTTACATACACATATATTCATATCTTGCTCAGTGTGTAATACGATAGGGAGAGCGAACATCATAAACGCGCTGGAAGAATATTACAAGGCGTTACGCACAGCGGGGAATATTTGCACGTGAACGTGAAGAAAATGTAAAAATGTTTTTTTCGTAACAGGGCGAAGAAAATTTTACGCATATAGCAGCGCATTATATAAACATGCATATATATATGCATACATATATACACATGTGTGTGTGTGTGTATATATATATATATATATATATATATATATACGTATGTATGTATATGTATATATACACACACGTACATGTATATGCATTGTACATATAAGGCAGCATGGTTTTCTGTTGCGATTTTGAGTGGGTCGCGCTGTTGGCGACGTCGACAAAGTTGCCGAGACGCTGTTCGCCACTCCCGTTACGTATTCTTCTCTTTTCCCTTGTCTCCAACCCTCCCCGTCTCTTCCCTTGCCGTCTCCCAGACGAGAATTATTCTTCGCGCGGAATGACACTGTTTCATGGGGATGTAAACCCGCGCGACGTTCCTCTGCCTCCGTCGAAATAAATGGTACTTCCGCCCTGAGCCCATTTGTTCTCCAGCGAGGAAACCCCCCGAGGTACAGAGAATTGTACATAATATACGTATAGCGAGGCAACGGTGAATAAGAGAAAGAGAACTGGGGAAACGCGGGATCACTTTGAAACAAAAAAAGATAGGGTGCAATTTTCCTTTGGGCGATGGATAACGTCGTGGAAAAAAAAGACAGCATTTGCAGTAGTTTAGAGACAAGATGAGCGCGGATAGTTATTGGGGTAGTTAGTAGTCATCGAGTAGACGAGACAGCACCGATATTCACCATAGCAACTGTTGATGATAATATCTACCAGAATTTAAGGAGGTTGCACAGCTATCGCGAAATAGTAAGAATTTGCTGAAATTTATTGAGGATATTTGCGAACAGGTGTTAGGATATCGTGTAAAATTTCAAGTGCTTCGTCTACGTGATTGTTGAACAATTAATTATTGAAGTTAGGCACTTATGCACGGGCGACGTAGCAAAAGATTCATGAGAAGTCTAATACGACTGTCGCAACATGATAAAAATAGTAAGAATTCAATGAAAACAGGCGGAAAAAATTATTGAGAATTTTATGAATAATTTCACCGAAGCGTTTTGTCTGTCTCGTTATCGAGATATTCGTGAAATAAAACAGGACATTTCAGCTGATTCGCGTGAAACGATAAAGCGCCCTACGGTACGTGGCAACGCTGCTGTCAAGTCGGCCATTTTGAAAAGGAGCATTTAATTAATTATGTGCATTCCGCATATTTATTAGCTGACATTTATTTATTTTACGTAACCGAAAATTTCATTATTTGGGGTTGGCAGCCGTTACAGGCGCGAGTATTTAAGCATATGCGTTCCCATCTTGCCGCCTGCTCCGCAAAGACTCTGAGCAGCCTCCTCAAGGCTTTTATTTCAATTTTTTCTTCAAATTCCTTTTGGATAAAAAATGTCTCGCACTGCGAAAACTTGGGCCTCGAAAAACAGGACTATTTTCGATATTTTTTTCTGGTGAGGGTATTGGGCCAATGAGGGTGAGATTTTACACGTAAACAGTACGTAATATTGCTAGTTTTCGTTTTTTTTTTAATTGACGACCGTTGTTGAACAATGGAATTATTATTATTTAAACCAAGACCAACCGTTGCTGAATGGCCAAAGGGTGTAGGTCGTTCCGGCCACTAGAGTTATCTGAAATGAAAAATAGAAAACGCACTTTTAGTTAAATAATGAAACATTCGTATGAATGGATACTTTGTTGGAAATTCGAAAATTCCCAGAATGGCAAACTGTAGAACAAAGTCCGATTTTCGATTTAAAAAAATCAACTTTAATCGATATTCATTAATAAGTGGATAAACGTATCGAAAAATCATCTGGCCATACAATAGAAAATGTTATAAACTATGCTCTGTCTCAATTTGAAGTGCATTGGACGAATCGATTTCGAGATACTATTTACACCATTTCATAAAAAAAATAGTTTAGAGAGAAACGCAAAAGAATAAAAGGTAATTCTTTAGATAAGTGACTTTTCCGAAAAATGAACCTTCATTTTTTTGTTGCTATTCTCTCATTTATTGGGGTATAAATGATGATATTCAGACGGGGGAAGCTGACATTTTTCATTAACCGTTTTTTACGAGCAAAAAATCGTTAAAAATCGTTTCGAATTTTCCAAGAACCCAAACAAACCCAATACGGACGTCGAAATGTTCAAAAATGCCCTATTTTATCACATGTTTCGGCGAACTACAAAACCCCATACCTTTTTGTGGGGGCTGAATTTCGTGGAAACACGTGATAAAAATAGGGAATTTTTTAACGATTCTAGGCCTATATTGGGTTTGTTTTTACCGGGGGGGGGGGGGGGGGGGTGAATAAATCACCCACTAAATGAAAAAATAGCAAAAAAATAATGTTAGGCTCATTTTTCGGAAAAATCACTTATCTAAAGAATCACCGAAAAAAGGATGAATCGCAGCGGGGTGGGTAGCGCAGTGGGCGATCCAGCACTCCAAAAAAATCATCCCAACTCGGTTAATTTTTGGATTTTTTTGCAAATTAAAGTTAAAGACCCTGACTATAAAACTATGCAATAGAGAAATGGAAATTTCAAGCTCCATCTAGACTCCTCGATTTTTTAAATCACTTTTTCGTATTCCTTCACCCTCCATCAAGCCAACAATAAAAAGTCAGGGCACTTTACAGTCCGCCAATATTCAATACGTTTAATCGTACCGCAGGTTCCCGTTGATGATTTTTTTTCTCATTACTCTCTTCATTCAGCACTTCTAGTCGAGCATAAATGTTAACGTGTACGTACGCAAAGCTCGACCCTCGATAGAAATAGACAACAATGTGCAAAAGGAGGGAAGAAACGAGCTGAGGGAGTACCTCGAAGCGAAAAAGACAAAGCTCGGGAAGCAGGACGAAAGAAAGAAAAGAAGAATACAAAAAGAGGAGGGAAACGTGCAAGGGAAAATAAAAGGCGAACGGGGACTATCGAGATCCGGAGGCTTTTTTCCCTCCTGTTTGTACGACACGATATCACACCGTTTGACCTGCGGAGCGAAACTACCACCGCATATCGCTTCAGCGGAGTTTCCTGACCGTATAGTAGCGATGTGTGTATTTATACATATATATATATATATATATATTTTTTTTTTCATGGCGAAACGGTCTCGGTGACACAAACGATATCCCAGCTGAGTTTTACGATGGTGGACGGAGCAATCGGGTCCGAGAAATCGAATCGTGGGAAATGTTCAATCGAGACGCAATCGCGAATTTTATATACCTATGGGGAAAGTATATTTTGAACACGTTATATCCATGTAATTTTGTCTATCAGCACATTTGGCTGCTATGAGGACGGTCCTGGAAGAATAATGTCTTCAAAATCATGTGTCAGGTATTCCAGGGGTATTGAAGGTATTCCAGCTCAACTCGGACAAAGATTTTTCTCGACATGGTACATTATAGATTTCCATAGTGGAAACCTTACTCCTGGTGGCAAAAAACCCCTTAATTTTTTAGTTTTTCTTCCCACCTCGCTCGTTTGCTGCTCCAAAAAATCGAAAATTCCACTTGGGCCGGTTTTGTAATTTTGAAAAATGCTCGATACGTTTTAGACCTGTTTTGTGCATTTTTCACCTGTGCTCAACTTGTGCTCCCGATGTTTACGATTTTTTGGGGTGGAATTTCGATTTTGGAGATGGTTATTCGGCAGTTTGGAAGTCGGAAGAGTACTTTTTCGGTGCAAGTAAAGAAACGTCAAAATTGTGGTTTCGTATGAAATCCAATTTGGGTTGGATGTATATGTAGACCAAAAAAGTACTAACTTCCACCTGTCGAATAATCACCCCCAAAAGCGAAATTTCATAAGAAAAATAATAACTATCGGAAGAACAAGTTTGGTAGAAAATGCACAAAACAGGTCTAAAACGTATCTAAATTTTATCAAAAGTTGAAAAACGGGCAGAGTGGACTTTTTGATTTTTTGCAGCCGCAGAAGGAAGGAAAAAAAGCAATTAAGATTTTCCTTTCATTAAGGGGCCAGTCCACTTTGGAGCCACGAAAAAAGGCTATTTTCGCGATTTTTTTTTGAGGATTTTATAAAATATATAAATATAAAAGTTGTTGGGATTGATAAATAAAGTCTTGAAATACATTTTAAAAAAGTTTAATTCATTTGTATTCATTTTTAAGTACAAAAACTATAGTTTAATATAACGCCTCAAAAATAGGCGGGCTAGGTAGCTCCATCACAACTCGGCAACGGCTTGTCTGAAACAAAAGAATCAAAGTTCATTAGATTCAGTATGACACCGGCTACAAAATGACCTGTGGATATAAAGTTTTATCAAAAAATAAACAAATGGCAGATGATAAACGAAAAAAGTAAAAAAACGCGCTTTTTCGCAGTTTTTCGAAAAAAAAAGAGTAGAAATCAACATTTTAGAACCATCGAGGGTCATCTTGTTGGGAATCATGTTTACAATATGTGGTTTAAATTTCAAGAGAATCGGTTTATTAGTTTTAGAGATACGATGGAGCTAGATTTTGAAAACGTTGTTTCGAGAAAAACGCGTTTGAAGTTTACACTATGAAAAACTCTTACCTAAACTCAATCGGCAATTCCTGCACCGTACAAAATCCCTTCTGATTGCTCATCATCGTCGATTGCTAGGAGAAAAAAATAATTACTTATTTTTTCGACACCAGAAGTGAGGTTTTCTACTGGGGAAATCTATAATGAACGATGCTGAGAGAAATGGATGTTTGAGTTGAACTGAAATGCCCCATATATATATATATATATATATATATATATGGGTCATTCCATGTCAAATCGACAAATTTTTTACCTGACCCCCTTTGATTTCGCTGAAAATTTTCTATCTTTTTCTACCCCCCGAAAGTTATTTTTCAGAATTTTTTCAAATTTTTTTTCCCGACTCAAAAAAAGTTATGAATTTTTGAAAAAAACCGCTCTTTTACTTTTAAATTGCCAGAACTTTTTCAAAAATTGACCGTTTGGGAACTTTTTTTTTTCAAAATTTTTGTTTTTAAATGTAGTTTTCGAAAAAAAATATGAAAAAATTTTCAGAATCCCAGATATATGAAATATTTTAGTTTTTTTGAAAAAACCGTAATTTTCTCAAAGTCCGACCGTTTTTTTTTTTTTTTTATTTTGCTCTAAAAATACTTCAACTAATTCTGCAATGATCCCCGTTAATCAAAAGATGTGACGACAATCGCTTCTAATTTTTTTTCTTGATTATAAAAAAAATTTTGTTGAATTTTTGCTGATTTTATATAACTTTGTTATGAAATTTTTTTTATTTCCTCGTGAAACCTCAAAAGTTAAAAAATAAAATTTTATTGGAGAATTTCAAGTGATTATCGTCCAAGAAATTGTTATTTTAAAAAAAAAAATAATTTTTTTCTCTCATTGACGTTATTTTTTTACTCTTATGGACGTTTTTTTTTGGTACTGAAATATGACAACTTAACGTCATTTTGGTACTGAAACATGACAAAATAACGTCAATGAGAGAAAAAAATTATTTTTTTTTTTTAAATAACAATTTCTTGGACGATAATCACTTGAAATTCTCCAATAAAATTTTATTTTTCAACTTTTGAGGTTTCACGAGGAAATAAAAAAAATTTCATAACAAAGTTATATAAAATCAGCAAAAATTCAACAAAAATTTTTTTATAATCAAGAAAAAAAATTAGAAGCGTTTGTCGTCACATCTTTTGATTAACGGGGATAATTGCATAATTATTTTAATTATTTTTAGAGCAAAATAAAAAAAAAAAAAAAACGGTCGGACTTTGAGAAAATTACGGTTTTTTTCAAAAAAACTAAAATATTTCATATATCTGGGATTCTGAAAATTTTTTCATATTTTTTTTCGAAAACTACATTTAAAAACAAAAATTTTGAAAAAAAAAAGTTCCCAAACGGTCAATTTTTGAAAAAGTTCTGGCAATTTAAAAATAAAAGAGCGGTTTTTTTTCAAAAATTCATAACTTTTTTTGAGTCGGGAAAAAAAATTTGAAAAAATTCTGAAAAATAACTTTCGGGGGGTAGAAAAAGATAGAAAATTTTCAGCGAAATCAAAGGGGGTCAGGTAAAAAATTTGTCGATTTGACATGGAATGACCCATATATATGCACATGTAAATACGTATTTGCAACCATGAAAATACGTATCCCCTTCAGCGGTATTATGCATCCCCATGTGTCGCGAAAAATGTTGTTTTTATCAGGATATATATTTGCCCTCGGGGTGTTTACCTATATAGGACGAAAATATTTGTCCCATCGGTTTTCATTTCTTTCCTACCTATATATTTCTGGATCTCAACATTTGCGTCCTTGCACCCGTATTGGAGTTGCTATTGAATCGTTGAAGCTACCAGGGTGACGCTCCACCCTTGGGGTTCGGTCACTCAATTGTGCGTGCAATGACGGTGACTGTATTTTTTCGATGGAAATACTCGAGATACCAATACTTGCCGCTATAATCGCTGGGATCGCAAATGCCCTTAAGCAAACGCGAACGAAATTTGGAAAAAATGTAGTAATCTGTTTTTTGATATTGTTAATTTTTCGTTTCAAGAATTTGTCGACGCTGCACCCGTAAAGATTTTTTCCCAGTAGTGTCGACTTTCCTCGTAAAGAATGTTTTCCTTTCCTTTCCTTTAGTAAACATTTTTTGCTGATAGATGATAATTGTACGACTTGCTTTGCAAATCGATAATGTGATTCGATAATACTCGTTTATTATTCACGGGGGAAGATACCTTTAGGCGAGGAAAAAATTTGCTGTTTTTCATGATTTTTTTGTAAGGAACGATTTTTTCACCATTTTTGAGTAAGGAAGTAAAACCAACGATTTTACTTTCATTAACACTCATACGCAGAATATGAACCAAGAAGAAGTGAGAAATGCTGAAACTCGATTAAATGGTACGCTTTGGAAGAAAAAGATTGAATTTCCCGAAAAAAATGGCTACAGTTTGCAATAAAAGAAATACATTTTTTTTCAAAAACGATTAGGGTATTTATTTTAGGCAATGAGATTATAAATGTTTATGCCACATTTCATCAGAATCAGTTGATTAGTTTTTTAGCTTTGCGTCACACCAGTTTTGAAAATGCAGTTTAGAAAACCGTGCCATACCTCCGCCATTTTTAACGATAAATAAATTAAAAAAAAATACCATGTAGGCCAAACGGCTAAAAGTACTAATAAAACATACCCCAAGTCTGAAAAATGGTGAAGAAATCTTTCCTATAGAAAAAAATCATGAAAATCGGTAAATTTTTTCCTCGCCTAAAGGGATCTCCCCTCTCAATATCGTAAAACGGGGCTACTTTGAACAGGCTTTGGAAGTTTTTTGTAGGTATCTTTTTTTTGACATCCGAGATACCAACTTTTCTTGCTCCACTGGAACAGTGTGTCCTTTGGCTATCAAATGTATAAGAAAACCAAGCTCTACAACCCCCTCACAATATGATATATACATTTTTTAAAGTTTCAAAATAGCCCCGAGTGTTGGGCTTTCTTGACAGGGAATTAAAATGCAACTTATGTCTTTGGACTTTGGAATCATTCTGATATAATATGTAATATTTTATGCATTATACATGGAATGAAATGAAAAACAACGATTTTTTATAACCGAATTGTCATCGTTATTAAGGCAGCAGAACTCGAACAATTTTCGTCCAAACGACTTTAAATTTCAACTGTAGCTTCTTAGACTGCTTCAACAGTCAAGTACGAGCGCTTTTTTTTTATTAATCGAAAATTGTTTTAAAAAATATCACTTTTGAGATGAAAATTATGGTCGAAAAAAACGAACTTTTTTCAAACTCGTTTCTATTTTTCTTTTAATTATTTTTAAATTTCCCCCGTACTCGACTGCTCAAAATAATATATTTAACGAAAATATTTCACTCTTAGTTCCGGGACTGAATTTACGACAGTTCTACTGCGTGCCGCGGAGAGGGTTGCCGGAAAAACAGTAGTGCTATAGTGACTCGTGAGCCGCAATTTTGTATACTTTTGAGAAATATTTTTTTGTTTACATACTGCCTTTTTGTTTACATACATATAAAACCTAAAAGTTATTTTGGCAATGTATTTTATTCCTTAAAAAAAAAATCCAAAGGAAACGGTCGAAAATGGGCAGTTAGAGTGGTGTCCTTCCTTAAGGCGTTACCCCCACTTGCAGCGCAAAAAAAGGCCTTTTTCATGAATTTTTTAAAAGAAAACTACCAAAATTTTTTAATCGATCAATATACTATCTGAAAGAACACATCTTGAAGAACTTTCAGTAATTTTTTTATTGAAAAATATTACATTGTTTAGTGGCAAATGGCCGTCAATGAAATAATGTTTTTACATACACGGTTTGCGGTGACCAACATTGCGGCGAAGTGGATCATCTGAAAAAAAAAATGCGGATGGATTTAGTCAAATATAAGTATAAACTAGTCTTTAATCGAAGGATTTTAAAGAATATTCATTTTTCACAAAATGGCGGACAGTCAAAGTTAATAGTTCGATTTTAACGAAAAAAACGGCCGTTTTTTGGCTATAAAACGGCCATTTTTTTTCGAAAAAAAAATCGAACGATTAAAGACTACATTTTTATGTATTAAATAAGCCTGCAAAATTTCAAGAAGATCGGTTCATTAGTGTTCGAGTAATCTTGGTCACCGACTTCAGAAATGCCATTTTGAGAAAAACGCGTTTAAAGTTTCAATTTCACACCGGATTCTTCTCTTTCAACGCTCATATCTCAGTCAATTTTGTTCGGATCGACTTGAAATTTTCAGGACATATTCTCAGATACTTATACTTCAAAAAAAATGCAATAAAAAAATCGATTTTTAAAAAATCGCAAGTGAGGGTAACCCCTTAAGGAAACATTTTACATAAAAATATCAAGTACCTGGGGTGCTATTATCGTTTGCTCAGCGTTGAACTTTCAACACGAATCTCTCGACTACTTTCAGTCACCCGACATAACAAAAAAAGTGTTTTGCTCGCAATGACACTATATGCTCACCAAGTGAACCCTAAAGTGTTGATTGACCCTCTGTATAGAGACACTGGGGCTGAAAATTCATTCGACTTCTAGGATACACGACCGATAGAAGGGCATGAGTAGCTGAAACGAAACTTTGCGGTACAGGTATACGACGAATGCACGTAACGGATATAGAATTTTCACGTTTGCGCAATGTTTGCACTACAGGCAAAACGTGTATGCCGTGTTGCAGCCACCGTAACTCCATCTTTCTCGTAGCAAAGCCAAAGTACAATACACGACACTCCCTCGCGCGTGGAGTCCGATGGATTATAACTGGCGAACGATAAATTATATGAGTTACATCCATGGGGCGATGACGGTTGGGTGGGCGGATGGCGGAGAAGAGATGAGGAAGAAGGGTAGGAAACTACAACTCGGACATGTTTCGCACGAGTGAAAATGTCACGCTCCCGATTCGCGCAGCCATTGGATTTTGGTAATTCATATATACAGGGTGTCCGGTCATGAACGAATAATCCTGCAACCGTCGATAGATCAGATTATGTCCTACGCTATGCTAGAATTTCAGTTTAGAACAAGTCCCATGGTTCTGGAGATTGTGGGCTATATGTTACTATTTAAAAAAAAATCATCTGCTTTTGGTTTTTCGCATGCCATTTCTACAAATGATGTGAATCAACAATAACTAAGCAGCTTTGTAAAGTAATTGGCACGGTATGCGTCGTACATTTTTTTTACACCGCAGGCTATCAAAGTCAGATGTTGGAATTGGTTTGTATGAAAATTCTTCATAAGATCGTTTTTCATAAAGTTGCCTTAACATTTAACGTTAAAAAGGCGACTTTTCCAGATAACACAAATAACCAAGAGTATTTTTTTTAACCGGATCAAAAAAAGTTATTATTTGTAGAAATGGCATGCGAAAAACCAAAAGCAGATGACTTTTATCTCGAAAACCTTCGGACTTTTACTAAACTGAAATTCCAGCATTATAGTAGGACATGATGTCACCTATCGACAGTTGCAGGATTATCCATTGATAACAGGACACCCTGTATAATTATGGGTGTGTGTGTGCGCGCGCGTGTGTGTGTTACCTAAATGTGTGTGGAGCATATACCAATGAGTCGTACTATAACCCAGTTTGAACGCTGTACCCAGTTAACGTATAGCGTCGCATAATTCAATTTCGCACTGTGGCTAGCCCCACCCCTCTTGCAATTTTCCCGTCCTCCAGATCCTCCCTATCGACTACCCTATTCGTTCTCCTCATTGACCAAATACATACACACATGAACATGTACACGTGTGTGTGTGTGTGTGTGTGTGTGTGTGTGTGTGTGTGTTGTGTGTGTGTGTGTGTGTGTGTGTGTGTGTGTGTGTGTGTGTGTGTGTGTGTGTGTTTGTGTGTGTGTGTGTGTGTGTGTGTGTGTGTGTGTGTGTGTGTGTGTGTGTGTGTGTGTGTGTGTGTAGCCCATTAATGTTTGTATTTTCGTTCATAGAACTTAATAATACTTCGCACTATAAACATGTTGTCTTTTTATTATTTTTTCAGTTCAGTTTTAGTATTGTTATATATATATATCAGTACCTAATTTTGGGAAATTTGATAAAAATCATACTTACCATGATAACTCGAAATCCTTTGACTTTAGACTAAGGTAACCTAAGTTGGATATGTTCCTAACGAGGTGACCTATCACCTTAAAGCTCTGCATCGACCTTCCTAACAGCCTGTATATATGATTGAGACGTACAGGTCCGTTTCGTAAAAAAATAACCCCACCACGTAGTCAAATAGCAACCGACTTCGTGATAGGAGTAGGGGAGGAAGGAACAACCGACCGCCGATACGAAAATACAAAACGAAAAGAAAAACAAAACCATGAGCATGAAGGACGATACAAGAAAAACCAGAAAAGAAACAAAAACAACGGAAGGTAGCAATAGGAGGCGAAAGTTAACAATAACAAAGGGCAAGGGAAGGGGAAATTAAAGGCGGCACAACAAAGCGAAAAGCGAAACACTGAAACGAAAACAGACAAAATAACAAAAACAGACAAAATAACAAAAACAGAGCATAAGTAAAATTTATTTAGAAAGAAAAAAGTTAACAATAAAGGGAGTTATGGGTAACAAGTAAGGGAAGAAAAAGGCGGCAAAATCGGTGTATTAAAGGACACGAGTTTTGGAGGAAAGGCACTTCTTCTTTGGCTGGGAAGTCGATCGGTACAAAGCACGCGAATACTGACCCGAGGGGAAGGAAAGTGTGGAAGGCGGAAAATCGACAGAACAGAAAAAGTGGAGTCACTAGAGTAATAGAGTACTATCAATTTTCTAAAAACCCAACAAGTACGCAGCCGACGCGAATACTGGCCGTAAGGGAAGGAAAGTGCGGTGGAAGGAACGTCAAGGAGAGAGAAAATCGAGGAGGGTAAAAGATCAAAATAAAGAAACGTGCAAATGAAAAATATTGCAGAACAAGAAAAGAAAAAAAGATAAGAAAAAGGATAACCGGAATTATTAACAACATAGGAGAAGCAATTATCGAATAGTAAATAGAAAAATTATAAGGTATGAAAAATATTGCAGAAAAAGAAAAGAAAAAGGATAATCGGAATTATTAACAACATAGGAGAAGCAATTATCGAACAGTAAATAGAAAAATTGTATTAGGAAAACATAAAGGGCGAAAACGCATTTTAAATCGCGAGCGTCCCGATACTCATGCAAAAAAAATAACCCACATCCACACACGCACACCTACTCCGAAACAACGTAAACATTGAGCGAGCCAGCGCGTCACGATCCACCGCGCCGCGATCGATAGAGCGAGTAAAGGAGGGGGGAAAGATTATCAACGCGTGATAATCAATGCGGGTCGCGCCCGGGAGGGTTTACCATCCCACAGTAGGAGAAAAGCCCAAAAACCTGGCCAAAACCTCAAATGACCTTTGACGGGAATGAAAATTGGCTTACAGGGGTTTTCAAGGTCGCTGATTACGAATCTGAAAGCCAAATTATCGTAAACAAAATGGCCGATCCAATATGGCTGACATGAATGTTAAAAAGTTGCCAGATGTCGACAAAAATTGGTATTTACGGGTTTTCAAGGTCGCTGATTACGAATCCGCAAGCCAAATTATCGTAAAAAAAATGGCCGATCCAATATGGCCGACATGAACGTTAAAAAGTTACCAGATGTTGACAAAAATTGGTATATACGGGTTTTCAAGGTCGCTGATTACCAATCCGATATCTATTGTTTATAACTTGCAACAAAGAGCTTACAGCAAATTGTTATAAACAAAATGGCCGAGTATCCTGCTAAATAGATAAATTAATATATTTAAAAAAATCATCATAATAAAATAAACGTGAACAGTGTATTCTACGCAATTATTTTTTTTTATTTCCAAAATACATACGGAACGTTTCAAAAATAGAAAATTTTATTCTTAATCAAAATCGTAATCGGAGTCGGAGTCGGAGTCAGAATCATTATCCGAGTTTGTATCTATTACAACTCCCGGCACGGCTTCAATCTCGGCGCAAAATTCGTCTGCTGCAGCAGTCACTTTAGGAGCGATCAACATCGCTACAGCTTCCGGCGACAAACTCTTCAGCTTCTTCTGTGGTAGTCTTCTGACACTTGAAATGTACGGATCAGAAGTAACTAAGAGCCGATGAAAAACATCTTCCATAGTTTTAACCCTGGAACTTTTTCGCGCAAAATCTTCTCGATATCGTTTGATGTCTTTGTTTCGAGCTTCCTGAGCATCTTCGGATAATTGGCCGATTGGTAATAGAGCATGAGTTATTATCACTGGACCATGAATTAATAGTTTGTGCACCGAAGTAGGCATGGAGTACCAAGGGTATAATGCAACGGTCTTTCTTGCCGTTTCAATAGCATACTGTTCAAATCTTTCACAGTTTATCTCGTGGCCACACGATATAACTTGTAGGATTACGTACAAGCGTTTAATAACTTCTTCGTTGACCCCCGTTATCGCAGCGGAAACCGTCGAATTTTCAAAGAATCGCCGAGCTGTGTTGCCATCATTGCTGCTGCCGTATCCAGGCTTTGGGCGATCGATATTTAGACCCAATTGCTTCTTGAATCCTTCTTGAATGGCCCTCTTGCGTTCCTGGGTAATTTTTTTTTCTTCGGCACTTCGAGCTTGCCATTTTTTAATGCCGAGTTTGTAAGACACGTGTAAGCAATACTCGAAGCACCGTATCCACGCATGCAGCGTCGACAATCCGAACTTCATATTTGTTTCATTGATTTCCCTTTGCAATACAGTGTCGATGGCATTAAAATCTTTGCTGGTTGCTCCACACAAATAGCACCGTTGAGCAGATTTCGTCAATGATACAGCGTTGCAAACTTTACCATCTATCATGGTGAACAACAACTTGTACATTACGGAGATTTCTTTTCCATCTATTACACTTTCGAATGGACGAAGTGACTTTATTTGTTCTTCAACAATTTGGACTTCATTAAGTGTTGACTCTGTGTCTTCGCGTAGAAACAGTAGTCTAAGCGGTCTACAAAATCGTGGAGACGAGGGTCTGGGGTTCTTCCAAACAACTATTTCTTCCTTCGATTGTTGATCATAACACACGAGTTGTAATGGCACGACTGAAGTAAAGAATACATGCGCATCAGATTTGCTGTCATCACTGAACGTCTGCTTATATTCACTTTGCCCAGAACTTCCATCGCAACCCCTCTTGCAAATCAAGTCCATTTTACGAACATTATCTGGAGTCAATCTTTGAATGAGTACATTTTGGACGAGTAAAATACGTTCAACTGTATGATCTAATAGTGCCTGTAGTTGGACTTCTGCACTACTCTCTGTAATCCTGATTGCATCACGTGTTGGATATCAACGCTTTTTTGCTTTCATCACTTTTTCGTAAGACGGATATAGCTTACAGTTATTTTCCTTCCCTAATCTTCTCATTCCCTGGTAAGTACTCTTGGAGAATTTATATTCAATCATAGCGGAAAGTGCAGCCTCTTCGGATAAAGTAATTTCATCCGTTGCTGAGTAAGCTTTACGATATTTGGAAGCTCTTAAAGGACTCGTCATTGTTACGTCCTTAATAACTTTTGCGGCGTCGGATTGTCCTGAAGAGCGAAGGCTCATCTGAGTAGCGTATGCTAACTCGACCGAGTTGAACGATGTACGAATATCTTGGGTCTTCCTTCGTTTAGATCTTTCACTGGACATTGTAAACTCAAGGGACGGGCGGCCGCCCGTATTACCCGGGCTTGTTACTACAGTGTCTGTAGGTGCGGCAAAACATACCTGCTTGCTAAGCCATTCACCGTTATTCTTGAAAAATACACAGGATTTTCTGTGAGCTTGTTGCCACCTCGTTCTCATTTGATTGAAGAGTATCGAAAAAGTCTGTTTCGAGTCCTCAGGCACTACAACTGTACGTCCGGTGTCCTTGGAAATTTTTTCTACCATAAATTCGATCAAGGAAGCGAATTTATCGGATAAATGCTCGCTGATTATCAGAAATACTTCTTTCCTTGTCAGCACCAATTCTTTGTAACCGGATCCTGTAATAAAGACATAAAATTGTAGAAAATTGGTGTTAAAGGAAAAGATAAAATTTTCAATTAATACAAAAACTTGAACAATGTACATTATTTTACCAAATAAATAACCGCAATAATTGAAATAATTTTAAGAAAATTAGACAGAAAATATTGACATGGATTTGGTTAAAAGAAAGCTTTGCTTACTATATAATATATATATATTCAAATATTTTATTTGAATGTTATAACATTTCATTCATATTTAAGAAATTTTTATGTGGTTGATTTTAATATGTATATATATATATGCATACGTATATATCATAATTAAATCACAGAAAATTTATATATATATATATACACATACATATATATTAAAATAATTTATTTCAAGCGTATAACAGCCGTCTTGTCCGTTATGATGCTACTTCACCCATTCTCAGGTAGAGGCGCAGAGGCTGCTCAATAGTGCCGCGTGCACGCTCGGCTACCGCACGATGCGAAAAAAATCATAACGGACAAGACGCACGTTTTCCGCAGGTAACTCTTGTAAATTTCGAAAGCTTATACATTAAACTAAAGGCCGAGACTAGGAGCTTTGCAAAATGTGACAAAATATATAACTTTTCGGACCGTTGAAAATATAAGTTTTCAAAATTATTCAATTTTATTTATGCCGAAGGCTATACTACATTTCAATCATTTATACATAAACTTTAGATTCAACCGATGTAAAAACATGTTCTACATACCTCCAGAAGTCGTATCCATGTTGCAGAATTGAAATTAAACCCGTCACTTTAAAGTTATGGGTTTTTGAAGTCAGCGTTATTTTCGTCTGTTCAGCGCGTGACACGTACACTCTTCACGAACACTAACTGCCAACTGACGCTGCGGCGCAGGTATACACTTAAAGGGCTTTCCCTTCCACAATAGAATGCAGTTACTAGTCCTCTACCTGAATGACTACTCAACTGACCCTATTTCGAAAATTTATTTTTTGGGGTTTTGGCCAGGTTTTTGGGCTTTTCTCCTACTGTGCATCCGGGTAATCACACGAAGTGAGCATTTACCGACGGAGAAAAACTGCGGAAATTACAAAAACAAAACAAACAACACACTACACCTACACAAAGCGGTCTTTTCTATTGCATCGAGACAAATAAAAACTGAAAAAATTGTTTTTTTTAATCGTAAAATACCAAAACACCCGAATCTCAACTAATTTCTTCCCTGGTCGAGTCCTGAACCAATAAATTTATTTGTAACGAATTCCGACCCGTTACAGTATGTATACAAGCTTTAATAAAAAATATGCAAATATCTTACATTATTTCCTTAACGTTCGTTAAAACAAACCGGAGTTCATACACTCCGATATTATTATTCACAAGTATGGATAAAAATGTTCCCCTGATGAATCAACACCCTCGAGAAATGACGGCCATTCGACAACGTAAAAAAGTCGCGTTTCAAAAAAAAAAAAAAAATCCGATACGCCATCAATATGCGTGTAAAAAACAACGTGTCTGCGGGTGGGGAAAATTCGAACTCAGTAATGACGAACGTTCCAATATAGATGGATCAATCTTATGATCGTCTGCAAAATAGTTAATCGAAATTGTGAATACAAAAATCTTGAAGTTGATTTATGGCGAAAACAAATATCAGATTTAACAAAATAATGAGAGATATAATATTGATTCGTATGTACATATACACTAAACGATTCAAGACGTCAAATCGTCAAATTATAAATATTACGACAGTTGACGATTTCGAATTAATTAAAGCGAAGGACCAAAAAGTCGATCAGTTAAAATCTCGATGGGCCAAAATGGCGAACGGTCTGGATAGCGAAAACTTGGGATCGAGCAATATTAAGGACGAGGTAAAGTTAATTCGGCGAAAAAAGGCATGTTTTTAAGATTTTTTTGGCGTAACGAATAGTGTTCGTTTATTGAAAAATTTACATATAATAAAGTAACATTTGAACAACATTGTCCTAAATTTGCATTGCAAAATATTCAAAATTGAGCGAGTGAAAATTAAACCCCGGAGGCGCCTCGAAAAAATGTTGGTTTGCGGTGTGCACCATAACTCGCAACAGAATCATCTGAAACAAAAAAATCAAAATGCATTTGTTAAAGGAGATGTTTCTCGAGATAATGACGGGAGAATTTTTTTTCAATTTTTCGATTTTTCGTAGCACTTGGGAGCCAAAAACCCGGTTTTTGCTAAAAAAAATCGGCTAGTTTGTTGTTGAAAAATTAGTAATTATTTAAAAAAACAAAAAAGCTCTCGACAATACCTGGTGAATTATGTGAAGAAGTACTGTGCAAAATTTCAAAGCGATTGGTCCAGTAGATTTTGAGTTATCGTGCACACGGACTTCAAATATGACAAGACTCAGAAAAACGGTTTGAAAAACGCAGAAGAGTTTAGTCGCTTAGCGCTCATTGCACATAAGTTTGAGAACACTTCTCGATTGCATAAAAATCTGAGAAAATTCATGCATATTAAAGGTACTCAAAAGATTAATTTTGCATAATAATAATTCCCAAATGTTATTAACAAAATGATGAAAAAAAAAATTAGTCAACAAATTTCCCCGCAACCCAATTTTTTTCGTGATTCGTTCATTTTTTTGAATACGTATGAATTTTTTCAGATTTTTCAATTATCTTTGAATTTTTATAAATTCAAAATAAAACTCGATAATTTTCTTATACTCACTCAAAGTCGTCGATGCCAGGTCCGTAGAGCAAAAGGCTTCCATCAAGATGATCGAGAGCATCTTTTTGCGTTTGTCTACGAAAAACTCTTTCTTCTTTACAGCGGTCAACTGATGAACAGACTAATGTGTATACTAATATATACCGGAACAGGCCCGTTTATCAAGAAATTTATTCGGGGTCGAAAAATACAATAGCGCGCCGCGCAGCTGCCGCCCAGATATAAAACCCGGCATGGAGCAATAGACGCTCAAATACTCATAACTTCGTCAATTTTACTCCGATCGACTTGAAATTTTAACACAATATTCTTCATATATTATGCATTCATGTAAAAAATTAAAAAAAAAAGTGAAAAAAAAATTTAATAGTTTACCCCGCCCTTAATTGCGCTTCAGAATGAAGATGGCAGATGGCGTTAGTGGTCAGCCAGGTCAGGCAGCCATGCCATGTTCGCCATTTAGGTATTCGCCATTTCGGACCATCGATCATTTGCGTTTCTAACAAGGAGCATCCTTCAGGTGACACCCTTCGATTTTGTTGAAATTTGGATATGTTATAAAGCACCGAAAAGTAAGCAATACGTTTTTTTATCGGCGGAAAAACGGTTTTAAGGGGTGAAACCACCCCTTAATATAGGGGTGGTTCACTCCTTAATTTTTTTTTGAAATGTCACTACAGTGGATTTTTTTATTGCTTCGGATTAGAAGAATTTTCGTTTTTGTTTAATTAAAATCGGTGGACTCCTTGTGAGTGAAACTGCTAAATTACCCCTAGAGATGCCTTTTTCGAGGGGTGGTTTCAACCTTTAAAACCGTTTTTCCGCCGATAAAAAAAAACGTATCGCTTACTTTTCAGTGCTTTATAACATGTCCAAATTTCAAGAAAATCGAAGGGTGTCATCTGAGGGATGTTCCTTGTAAGATCTACACATTCGAAGTTCACAGTCTCGACATATGATTTTTGCTATAGACGGTATTACGAATATCAGATACTCACTTTTTTCTATTTCGGAGATATGAATGTTGTAGATTGTTCGAATCTGTATTTGTATGACTGAAACTGCAGACTATCCGCAAAATACAAACACGAATCCCATCCACGTCACTCATAGGCAATTCTTTTTTTCCACGTTTCGTATTGTGAATCAGACATCAATTCGAGAAAATAATTCACTGCTCTCGTCTTCGCAGATCGTTATAACGCAGTTACAATTTGCAACTAGCGTTGCTCCCTTCGAGCGGTTAGCCGTTTTGGAGGAATGTAATATTCAATTCTGCACTTCTTCGTGCACCACTTTCGAGTGCCCATTCAAACTTGACTTACGCTTCGCTCCGAAAATGTAATTAAGTGTGTGTGCACTCACACAAGGCTTCGAACGGGCCACACACACACACACACACACACACCCGCAGATGTATGTACGAATTTATATACTTGTCTGTTTCAAGTTTCTCATTAAGGGAGCCAGAGAGGATTGGAGATAAACGAAAAGGCGGCAGAGGGGCAGGGGAAAAGAGGCACTTGTCACGGATCGGTGAATCTGCCGCTGAGAATTCTGATTAAGGAAAGTTTTGTAGCGTGAATGATACGAACGGTATACACTTTATTACGTAGTTGGGCTCCGTGTAGTCTCGCGTAATATAATATTGTTACTGTGTGAGTTACAGGCTCGGGTCACTAAAGAGTGAAAGGGGGATGAGGACAGTAAGGGTGCCTGTTCCACTTGCGCTGGTCAGCCTCTGGCTGTTTCCACTTTTCGACTCACAAACCACTGTACGTGTATCCCCTCGTCCTCGTGCAATGGCTGGGTGAAGGGGAATCCCCTAACTAGTTCCCCCCTTTTTTGCTCGCTCTCGCGACCATGTCGTGCGGAGTAAGGGGTCTTCTCACTTTAGACGCTAGAAACAAAGGCTATTTTCATGGTTTTTTGATACACTGGAAAAAAAAATCATTGATCCAATATCATTGGTGTTATTGAATGAAATTTCGTTAATCCAATTGTAAAATTATTGGTGTAAATAATCGGATTTATTAGTCCAAACAAAACCCTATTGGCTTTAATAACATTATAAAATTAAAAGTTTTTTTTCATTCAAAACATATATTGTTAGCCGAGAACAGTATTTTATTGAAACTATCTGAAAAATTATCGCGTACAAATTATATAGTTTTGAATGCATTTTCTGCAACGAACGAAAAAAGCGTTTCAATTCATAACATGAATATTGTTGATTCGAGTCCACAAGAAAAATTGAATTTCGCTCGTTTGATTCAGATGAAATTTCTATTGAGTGGATGTGTTATTTTTTTCACCATATCCGATATTCATTTCCAAGTACATTATTCGTTAAAATATTAATATTTTATTTTGATTGAAAATATCAAGCAAATGTCTGAATTGGTTAAAAAATTATGCGAAAATAAAATTTGTTTCTTGCGCATTTGGTTGAAAAAATTAAACCGAATCGTGGCCGAGCGCCACTGAAATTGTAGGTGTGAGGAAACCCGTAGTTCTCGGAGTGACCGCTAGAAGCCGCACGCGCGCTCGTTTCTCGTAAGCGTAGCACGAACCGAAAATCTACTTCAAAGAAAAAGTGTAGTATCTGTTCTTGTCAGTTGAATATCTGATATTCTCTTCACGGATATTCCATTGGATATCTGATATTCTCTCCACTATTATCGTGGATGGTCATTCTAATGCTCACTTTTTATTTAAGATTTAAAACAAATGGAAAAACTTACGTCCCGTGGCATATTCGTTTCGATGCAGTAAAGAAATAATTAATTCAATTAATTATATTTGTTTACGAAATAAAAAATGTAGCAACCGCTGAATTATTTTAGCCATACATCTACGGATTGTATTTAGAATGTTTTCAATAGAATACAATTTTGTTTGAACGTTAATGTAGATATTCAGAGAACAGAAGAACTTTTTCAAGTAAAATAATATGGTATTTAAATCAATCTCATTTTCCAATATTTTATAGTATTGTAACAATCTTATGTGTCGGTGGCACTCCGCAGCAGCACATTTATTTGGATCAACCAATATTTTTTTTTTATTCAATTCGTTTTATTTTTTCAGTGTAGGTTTATATTATAGATATTGATATAAAAGTTGTTACACTTAATAATTACACCTTCGAAATACATTTTTAAAAAGTCTATTTATTTATGTCACTATTTATAGACGAAAATGGTAGTTAAAAAAATGTCCTAAAAAAATGGTAAGTCTGCGCTGTTGATGAAATCTCGGATCATCCAAAACAAAAAATCAAACGGTTTTAGATTCAGTATGTTAATGGCTATTGCGCATATCGTACGATTTTTTATATATACAACATTAACAACATGGAGAACATTTTTCGAAAAAAAAAACAAACAAACAACGTGTTTTTTCACCGTTTTTGGCAAAAAAAGTAAATATCAAAATTTAAAAAATCCTTGACATGCGCTATAGCTATAGTTGTAAAGAATATGTGGTTAAAATTTCATAAGGATCGGTTCTGCAGTTTCGAAGATTTTATCAACAAGCCGTCGGAAATCGTTGTTTCGAGAAAAACGCATTTAAAGTTTGTTACATAAATACATAAATACATTTTTTTCTGTATTTCGAAAGTGTACTTATTAAGTGTAAAACTTTTATATCAATATCTATAATATAAACCTATCAAAAAAATCATTAAAATAGCCTTTCTTAGCGTCTAAAGTGAGAAGACCCCTTAACAGAGAGGGACAATATTTTAAACAGCTCAAGCGAATGAAAATCAGCAATTTTTTTCCTCGCCTAAAGGTAATCCCCCCTTAATTGAGCCGTACATAGATGGACATATTTATATATGTTCATCTATATATATATATATATATATATATATATATATATATATATATATATATATATATATATATATATATAATAGCCATACAACATGCACTTGGTGAACCTTCTTCCAAGCAAAATGAAACGCAACCAAACGAGATTGTTTTGCAAAGGAAAGGAGAATTTACCTCTTTTCCGTAGCACCAACGCCCGCGGGCTACATACACTACTTTAAGTGGAAAGTTGGTTGATACCGGTACGGTGCACTTATTGGTATACGCGTCTTTCAAGACCTCGAAGATCGAAGCAGCAGGATTCGCGTTTTATATACACATTAAGCCAGGACAATTTTCCGATTGAGGAAAAATAAGGAAAATGGGAATGCTAAGAAGGGAAAGTTGGCGAAATCCTCGAATACCAGTGAGAGCTGCGACGGGGATTTCCTACGATCGAGACGAAAATTTAAAAGCTCCTTTTTAGCCTCCCTATCCTCTTCCACGATTCGGCCAAAAATAAAGCTTGCTTTGCGTTACGCACACTTCGATGTACTCGATATTCCCGGAGAATTACAATCTCGAGGAGCGGAAAATGAAAAATAAAATGGGAGAGAGAAAAAAAATCCTCGCAAGCCTTTGCCGCGAGATCGTATTTGGACCTGGGAGAACGGGAAATTTTCAATTTCTCGTTGAGCCATCGTTCTCCGCGAGGACACGGAGAACGTCTCGGTATTTCTTGATACTCGTCTCCGAGATTGCCGCTTACGAACGTCTTTGATTCTCGAGTGAAACCAAACGCGACAAACTGACGGTGGCAAGTGCCAAGGAAACGTTTGTCCGTGTGATCGCGATTGTGGGGCTTTCGCAGTGACACACACCGGATTTACCGTGACAGCTGGAAGAATCGAGACAGACGGAACGAGCGAGATGGACTGACAAGGAAAGGTCGTGAGGTCGATTTCTCCGATTTCGATGAAATTTGGCATGCTTGTAGAATGGGTGAAATTAGGCGACACGTATTTTTTTGTATCTGCGGAACCCGATTTTTAAGGGGTGAAACGCACCTTCGAATATAGGGGTGTTTTTTGGTTTTTCGTCGATATCGTTATCGTTTTCGTCTTCAATTTATAGTACAAGAAAAAATAACTATTGTTGCAATTCGAAATTTTTTTTATCGACGAAAAAGAAAAACAACCCAATTTTCGAGGGTGCGTTCCAACCCTTAAAAATCGGATTCCGCAAGATATAAAAAAAAAATACGTGTCGCCTATTTTCACTTATTCAACTAGCTTGCCAAATTTCGTCGAAATCGGAGAGATCGGCCTCGCACCCTTTCCTCGTGAGAGAGGTAGAGAAGTCGACTGATTCGACCGGCTGAAAAAGTATTTGAAAAAGAAAGACACCTTTTCTGAGAATTCTGAGAATTTTGAGAACGCGTGGTCAGCTGACTCGATGATTTTGAAGAGTTTTGCCTAATTGTAAAAGTCGAAAAATTACTTTTTTTAAATCACATATTTATACAGTAATCATCTTCTTACTTCGCTTCGATTTCATTTTTCTGAGGCTGATGTTTTAGAGATCCCATCTCGATTAAAACCTATTTCGATGTAAAAAATTCTGAACTTTTCGACAAAATACTTTCAAAAACGGGAAAAATGGGGCAAGGCCCAAAAAATCGATTTTTATACTTTGAACGTGATTTTTGTAATTTTTAAAACAACCCAGAATTTCAGCATATTTTTTTTCAAAAAGTTCATGTTTTTCTTTAAAAAATCGTTTTTTGAAAAATCTTCTAGCTATAATTGGAAAGAAGTTATGGGCAATTGAAAATTTGATGTTCTACAACATTTGAAAACTGTGAGCCGCCATTACTCAAAAACTATTGGATAAAAAAATCGAAAAAAATCACGGATGCTTGTTTTAATATGACCTTTCAGATGACCTTCTTAGTTTTGCTAACTTCAGACCACCCGGTACAACTTTGACATAGAATTGGTGGAATTATCCATATGTTATCGCGCTCTCCATTTTGTCCAAACAAGAAAACCCAAACCAAAACCCAAAAACTATTACGCGTCGCCAAAAATCCCTTTTGGGGTTGTCTTAAAATATTAAAAGGAAGGTTTATCCAAATTTTCAGCCTGATCAGCGAAGGGGGGGGGGGGTGGAACCTTACCCAAAATATCTTCACTCGAAACGAAGCCCCCCGCCCCTTCCCCCGCTGCTTCCGCTAACAGTGCAATATTTCATTCGTTGTCTAACTCCTCCGCATTGATTGTGAATTTTCAGGTGACATAAGGGTCGAGGTGAAAGTGCCGAGAGAACTGGAACTTGGTAGTTACGCTGATCTGAAGTGCGAATGGAAAGTCGTGGGTGGAGAAAAGCTCTATTCGGTAAAGTGGTACAAAGACGATCACGAATTCTTCCGTTACCTGCCGACGAACCGAGAGCCCATACAGACGTTTCCGCAGCAAGGAGTACAACTCGACGTAAGTTCGAACCGCACGTACTTTTTATTTCAAGCCGGTAATTTTGCTCTCGCAGGGCTCTTGGTAGATTGGGGACTGCTCCAGGGACATTAGCATATTAATCCACTCAAGGAACTTTGCGCTCCCTTCGAGTCTGCACACTCGTTTCACGAGACTTCATCCCCCCACCCTCCTCGATCTCGTTCTCCCATAATCATTAAAATCAGGCAAATCAGGAATTATTGCTCCCAAACGATATCCTAATTCACGTAGAATTGGCCAATTAAACGACCCTTCGGGATCACCGTACTGCTCGCGGATTCTTCAGTGAGTCAATGAGAGAGAAAGAGAGAACGAATAAAAAATCGATCAATTAAATCTGTGATAAAATAATGAGGGCCGATAGAGATGGGAGAGAGAGAAAAAACGAGGGAGGGTCGAAGAAAAGAGTGGCGGAATAAAAAAAATCAGTCAATTAACGAGTTGTGTCTAGTTGTAACAGTCGAAAACAGCTTATTTTTGGGATTTTTGTTTGTTCAGGAAATTGTAGTGATACATTTAGGTAGGTATTTTTAGAAATTAGGTATTTTACAATATACAAATTAGGGTATAGAAACCATAAGAGTATGGGGGAAATCGGGGCCAGATGACAACATATCTATGTTATCATCTATGCTAAGGTCATGTTCAAATAAAACAATACATATATGAGTCAGTCAACTTTAATTGTTTTTTAAATTAATCAACATTTATTAATCTATTAATTTTGGAAGCAAAAAAAACAGTTTTTCGATTTGTACCATACAATATATATTTTTAGTTAAGGTAGTTCCTCTGCGAAAATCTCAACCAAAAGTTTACATACCATGTTCATGTTTAAAAGATTGATAATTGGTTTAATTAGTAATAAATGAAATTGAAAACTACGCAATATTGACTCGGTACTAGTAGATAATATGATGGATACAATTTATTGCCGCAAAATATATTTTATATTGTGTTTTTGATCTACCATTGCCAGTAAACTTTTTGCCGGGACTGTCCAGGCTTTGCCCCAATTGTTTTTTTTCCAGGCTTTGCCAGGCTTTGCATCAAAATTGTGAGGGCTTTTCATGGTTATATCTTGGAAACTAAATGGTGAATCATTCTCATTTTTTTTCGCATTATTCGTGATATCTTACTCTAGCTTATCCTCGTTTTTTATCAATTTCTTAATTTTAGTTTTGACGGTAGAATTAATGATGCTCTGTTTGCCCATCATAACGCATTTGTTACGTGTAAACCAAGCCAACTTTAAGTGTAAATATCTCAGGTTTGAGGTGGTCAAACTTATTCAAATTGCACAGATGTTTGGATAATGTATTAAATAACATATATGTCAAATTTCAACCATTTCTTAATTCAACTCTTCTGTGGAGGTACTACCTTAAACCTTTATTTTTCCCATCTTACCCTGTATGCAAGATGAAACAGCGCTGGGATAATGATGGGACACGAATGATTGGCATCTTTCGCATATAAAAGTGGTTTCATTCTCAATACCATCAATTGGATAAGCCAATTGTCTAAGTTCTGTAGGATTAGTCCGAATAATCTTGCTTCCATGTCATTTTGATCATTTGTAAGTTCTTTTTATTCCCCTACTAGAAACACCGGTTGAAGAGGAACCAAATGCCTTACTAGTTCCATTTCACCCTTTCTAACGTAAATAGTGGTACGTTGTAAAATATTCCGGGATTAGCTTGTATTCATTTTGCCCCATTAGACGGTTAACGAATTAACAAAAAATCACGCAATAGTCTTGAAAATTTCTGACAAACCGTCCTTATTATATTAATAATTAGTCCTTTCATCGTGTTTACCTCCCTGTCTCTAATCAATATCAGCAACTCAAGTAAATCAGAAACGATGTTAAACTTTACCAAAAATTATATCGTTTTGTTAAAAAATCGATATTGTTTTCTCAATTGAGACGCGTGCTTCCGCCACAGTTGAAATTTTTACACTCATTCACCTCAGCGCCAACCCTCCAAAATCCAACTGGAGCACTGGGCTCGCACACACTGTTTAGGGTATAGACTTATGATTCATCTTACCCCTCGTATTCGTCTTGCCGCGAGTTCCACCACACACTAAATATACAAAGGGTATTTTAAAATATACAAATTAGGTTTTTTTAAAAAGTATCATCCGAAGAACACTGTAGGTTTTGTGTGTAAAGATATTTAATTATAATCGATCGAGCCAATGTCCGGGAAGCACCTCCAAAAAATGTCGTTTAGAGTGAGCGATGCTCTTCTGAACCAGGTTATCCAATATCAAAAAGTCAAACAGATTTCGTTAGTATTCATCATAGTTCAATCATAGTTTATTATTTGATTAATCGGTGGAATTTCCGAAATATTAAATTCAAAAAATGGCACGTGTTCAAAATGACTCTCCGTTTTTGTTAAAAAAAATAGGCAATTTTCGTTCATCAAATCGAAAGTGCACATAGAGGAAAAAAATCTTTCAATCAGATACTAAATTTTTACATCTACAAAAAGCCCTAAAAATTTCGAAAATATCGAAGTTATTGAGATATTAAATTCAAATATCAAATTCAAAAAATGGTACGTGTTCAAAATGACTCTCCGTTTTTGTAAAAAAAAGGCAATTTTCGTTCATCAAATCGAAAGTGCACATAGAGGAAAAAAATCTTTCAATCAAATACTAAATTTTTACATCTACAAAAAGCCCTAAAAATTTCGAAATATTCGAAGTTATTGAGATATTTTACTCACCGACTTTGAATTCGTACTTTCGAGAAAATAGCATTTTAGGTTTCGAACGGCGCGTCCTACAGCCGTCAACATAACAGCCTATTAATATGTCAATTCCGATCCGATCATCTTGACATTTTCAGGGAACATTTATAAGATATGTCAAAATATATTTCCTTTGAAAAAAAAGTGATTTTTCGACTTTCACAAAGGTCGTAAAATTGGTTTTGAAAAAAGTGATTTTTCGACTTTCACAAGGGTGGTAAAACTGGTTTTGAAAAGAAGTGATTTTCGACTAGACATAACACCTTAAATCTGCGATAAAATGATAAGGGCTGACAGAGATAATAGAGAAGAGAGAGAGGGAGAAGTAACAAAAAAAGGACGAATGAAAAATGGATTTGGATCGTGGCAAACTATTATTCTTGCGTCTGCCACTTTATCGGGTCTTCGGTTTCTCATGGCTGTCAAATACCCACACACACGATCTTCACCAGATCCACAAAGTTTTTCCTTCATCTTCGTTCATCGCCCTTTCTTCGCCCAAAATTACGTTATCCTCTTTTCTCCACCCTGCCTCTCTCTTTCCCGCTCCCTTCGCACTGTAACACTCGTTCGGGCGATCAGAAGCAAAACAACGATGAGGTGAAAAAAGATCCGGAGCCTTTCAAAGGGCACAGACAGGTCGGCAAAAAGGCGTTTTTCTCCACTCGCGAAGTAGAGAAATTCGTGGCGTCCGCGAGCTCGTGCACCGAATGGATGTCTAACTCCCAGACGGCAGGGAAAAAAAGAGAGAAAAGACACAGGTGAAAGGAAAGACGCTTCGAGTTATTTCAAATTGGAATATGCGTTTGAAGGAATATTCCTTCACTCTTTTCGTCCGTATACGGAGAAATACGGTAAGACTTTATTCTCGTATTTCCTCTTTCGTCGTTCGATTTGGCTCGTACGAGTGGGATCGTCTTGCATTATAGGTACGTGGAAGGATATAGTTGCTCTGTGGAGCGATAAATTCAGACCTACGAGCACAAAACGACCTACGACATATTGTCACTTATTTTCATTTGCATTTGTGCATTGTATGCATTTGAGGGGAAAGATCCCTTTAGGCAGCCGAACATGAGCGTATTTTCAATTTTTTTTTTACGTGGAACGATTTCTTCTGCATAATTAAAATTTTATGCACACATTTATCTATCAATATGCCATTTTTTAATTTTATTTTTTTAGTAAGTAGAAATAGCTGCTGTACACTTGCTTTATAGACGGTTGCCGCCTGAGTTGTTCCACGACGTTCAACCTAGCGTCTGGTACATTGATCTGATATATCAGAGCCGAGAAGTTTCAGATTGTTTAGACCCCCACACTCTATATGAACCTAAAAAATCCAAAACAAAGTGAAAATTCGAAAAATGGTGCACATTTGAAAAAATATTCTATGTTGCATGATATTTTCACGATAGTATTTGTTAATGAAAGAATCGTTTTTTAAAATGATTTTCAAAAAAGTTTAGGCTCACATAGACGGTAATTATGTTGTTTAAAAGACGGCACAATTTTGAAATGATCGATGTAATAGTTTTTGAGTTATCTCGTGGGAGGTCCACGAAAAAGTGGTTTTCGGGAAAACGCGTTTAAAGTGTCATGATTTTGAAATTTGGTAACTAAATAACCTACCGATCAATCTGCGATTCCGAGGCCAAGAACTTAGCTTCCTTGAGGAGTTCACATTCAAATTTCGAACTGTGAATGATCAGAACGCTCAAAACTCCGAAAGAATTTTATACGCAAGACCAAATCTCCGAATGTCTCTTCTGAATCTCCGAAATCTTTTCTGAACACCGTCAAAATAATTCGGCTATGGAAGATTTAAAAGTTTCAAAATTTTCAATAAATCGACGAATTATTTCAAGATTTTTTTTTATTAAGAAGTAATGTTACGTCAATTTTGCAATTTGTCTAGACAATTTAATACGTTGTACATCATTTACAGTCAACTGTGTAGACTTTCGCTGGTATGATCTTGACGAAACTTGCAATTTGGGAACATTAAGGGGCCGGTCCACTATGGAGCCACGAAAATAGGCTATTTTCGCGATTTTTTTGAGGATTTTACAAAAGATATGAATATAAAAGTTGTTGGGCTTGATAAATAAAATCTTGAAATAGATTTTTTTTATTTTGATTCATTTTTATTCATTTTTTAAGTACAAAAACTATAGTTTAACGTAACGCCTCAAAAATAGGTGGGCTAGGTAGCTCGATCACAACTCGCGACGGCTTGTCTGAAACAAAAAAATCAAAGTCCATTAAACTCAGTATGACACCAGCTACACAATGACCCTCGGATATAAAGTTTTATCAAAAAATAAAAAAATGGCAGACGAAAAACGAAAAAAAGTAAAAAATGCGTTTTTCACAGTTTTTCGCAAAAAAAGTAAAAATCGAAATTATAAAACCATCGAGGGTCATCTTGTTGCGAATCATGTTTACAATATGTGGTTCAAATTTCAAGAGAATCGGTTTATTAGTTTTAGAGATACGATGGAGCTAGATTTTGAAAACGTTGTTTCGAGAAAAACACGTTTGAAGTTTGTACTATGATCGGCCGAGCGAGCTGTACGCTCAAGTAGACGAAATGAGGTCCTGACGTTCAGGTTAAAAAAAATACTTAGAGAGCTCGGATTTTCATAAAATTTTGACACAATATTTCTGAATGTATGTACTTTCGAAAACAGTATAAAAAAATCGATTTTTGAAATTTTCAAAGTGGACTGGCCCCTTAAAATTAGGAATTCTAAACCGTCGCCCCGGCGCAATCAACATTCGGAATTTCAACCCGGCCTCCATGTCAAGATCATGCCAGCGAAAGTCTACACAGTTGACTGTAAATTATGTAGAACGTATAACATTGTCTAGGCAAATTCCAAATTTGACGTAAAATCACTTCTCAATAAAAAAAAATCCTGAAACAATTCGTCGATTGATTGCAAATTTTGAAACTTTTAAAACTTCCACAGCCGAATTATTTTGACGGTGTTCAGATTTTCGGAGTTTTGGTCTTTCGTGTAAAATTCATCCGAAGTTTTGATCCTTCGGGGTAGTATTCTTTCGGAGTTTTGACTGTTATGATCATTCAAAGTTCGGAATTTCAACCCGGCCCCCTTTCATTACGTTACAAAGTGATCTCCCCCTTTAATTGGAGCTTGGGGCCCAAAAGACATGTTGATTTTTTTGTGACGAGTGTATTGGGATGTTCGGGATTTCACCTACAATTAATCAATGGACCTGCCAAGTAGGAGTTGTTTTAATGGAAAAATATTAATCAGCTATGAAGTTATTATTATTCAAACAAAGAGCCACCCTTGCTGCATAGCCAATTGGTGTAGGTGGTTCTGGCAACTGGGGGCGACTGGAATGAAAAATGAAAAATGAACATTCAGTAGAATAATAAAACTTTCGCATAACGGGATACTTTTTGGAAATTTTAAAAATTCCAAAAATGGCAAGTTGTAAAAAAAAAGTTCGATTTTCGAAAAAAAACTTTTCAATCATTCGTTATCAACAAATGGGTTAACATACGAAAAAAAATCATCCCGTCATACGCTAGAAAATATTATAAACAAAGCTATGTCCAAATTTGAAGTGAATCGGACGGAAAGATTTTGAGATGCACCATTACAAAAAAAAAGTTTTGAGAAAAACCCAAAATACGTCAAATCGCAGCTGATCGGTTCGATCACGAAAATCGTCACATCTCCGTCACTAGGAGATCGTAGAATCTTCACACCGATCGCGCGTCCACTCCAACTGTATACGTTTTGGCGATCGTTTCAAATATCAAACAGGGATGAAAAACATCTATTAAAAAAGACATTCCGTGGCGACAGAAATTGAGTGGAAAAATACAGCGTACCGATTTACAGTCACAAGTGGAGGCCTACGAGAAGGCTTTTCATTTTTGCGAGCATCACCGAGCGTTTTCGTGCACTGTAGAAAGGGGTTCTATAATACAATATCCGGTCGCGTTACGTACCGCGGCACGATATAAAAACTACCCTTTCATCCCGAAGCCGAGCGCCATTTTCCTTCACCCTCGATCGTTCGACCGAACTGAATGGGATTTTCGAAACCGGGAGCTTTCGTTGCGGTGGTGCGAATCGCCGTTGAACGGGGCCACCCCCAACCCCCATCTCGTTGCCAAAACGATTTCGATCCCCGGAATTCCGCGAAGTGGTTGAACGTGTGGGCCCCCGAGAAGTTCCCAAGGAACGAAACACCGAAGGCTGGAGTTTGAAAGAAAACTCGAGGCAAGAAGAGCAAAGCAGTATCGTGTACAGGAGAGATGCTTCCTTCCGGTCTTTTGGAAAGGCTCTCTTCCGTGTGTACGTGGGTGTACTCCTATCTCTCAGTACGAACGCTTTCAGCAGCTACGAGCTATGGACCTACGACCCTTCCTTCAAACCCAAACAGCTCTAGAACAATGAAGAAGCGGGCAAAATGGTCAGACGCGGAACTGCAGAGAAAAGCATCATACAGGTAGCCATCAGTAGAGTGGGTGCTCAAGCATCAGTGATCTCCCGTGTCAAACGACGTTGGCCTGGGCGGATACTCGGATGGGTGACCGCTCGAATCAAACAGAATCCGTTCTAGGGCCACCGTTGGTCCGCTGTAAGAATAATTGGCAAGGCGGATCAAGGGTGAATAGAGCCTTGTGCACTGACGTAAAGATGCCTCCAACTGGACCCATAGAGCGCAGTTCCATTTTGGGGCAATCGAGCGTAATATGTATTCGTTCGACGCAGCCTCCTGGGTCTTCACTATCGATGTGAAAACATTGGCTGTAGGATCTTCTCTCAATGCAAGCCTATCCTTCTCATTGCTCCTCCATTCATTCGCTGTGTTAAAGATCTTCATCGCTGCGCGCTGGTTCATCCGCTTTCGCAACTCCACAAAATCCAAAGCAATCAATCTTTCGAAGCCGCGGCTGTTCGTACATTTGTGTACTGCTCTTACCGCGATCAATGGGGTGCCCTTATCCTCCGACTCTTGAACCTCCGGCAAAGTCTTTCCCTCCAGGAGGACTTCTTTGTCCTCCATGTTCCTTCCCGTCTGTCGCTCACAGTCTTCCTCCTCGTGAGATGCCTCTTTCTACGTGCTTTCAGTCACGTAGCCCTGCTTCGTCCAACTCTCTCGTCTATAGAAATATACCCGCAGGTTCGTCCGCTTTTTTCGTCCTCCCGAAGCAACTTGGATAAGCTCATCCAACTGAGCGCAGCAAAGTGCAGAGGCCACGAAAGTACTGCGATAGCCGTGCTGAACTCGTAGCTAGGCAACGAATGGAGACGGAAATGAAGCATTTCGAAAGAGCTTCCAGCCTCGTCCAAAGGTGGAGTGACTGCGGTTCCTTGGAGGCGGTTCATCAATATTGAATCGGCACGGGTTTTCCGCAGTTTCCATATGCCCTCGTGCGAATGGGATGCAATGGGGCGGTAGGAAAGAGAAGCTGTGGGCAACACTCTTGGGATGTCTCAGCTACTGGAAGATGTCAAGTGACAAGGGTGGGGTGAAAACGAAAGGGCTGGTCGTCGCAGACCGACCTTCCATGACCTGAAGGCACATTGAAAATAGAAAAATCCCAAAAGTAAACAGCAAGATAAAAAATGCTGGCAAAATAAAAGTTCATTGAAAATGACGCACCAGCAGCGCTATTTCATTACCACGTTTTTATTAACTCGCTTTCTTTGTTGTCTGTTCGGTACAAATTTTGCAATAGACTTTAAGGGGTTAGGCCACAGTAACGGGTGTAAAATCATGTGCGAATTTAACAATATTTTTTTGTGTGAAAAAGCGATTCACTCATAAAATTAATTACACATCTATTTAGTATGAATATCAAGCTGTTGGAAAATATATATTTTGTTTTTTTTTATGTACGAAATGGCCGACTACTAATATTTTCTTTTGTTCTCTTTTTTTTAGGCGCTCCGCGGCGTGACTTTTAGCATCAACAATTTTTTACCTAGAACAAAAAACAAAAATTCTCGTCAATCTACGTTAGAATACCTAGAGAAGTACGTACGGAATTTGAAAAATATTGTTTTATTCAAAAGTTGTAGGTATTTGAATGAATTTTCAGTGAAAAATTTCGTATAAAACTGCTCATAAAATGAAAAGTTTTCGATTAATCAAAAATTCCGTACGTACTTCTCTGCGAAATGCGATTAGAAACATAAGTTTTAAATTTAAAGTAAATCGAGTGAAAATTGTTCAAGTTATTTGTCACGCCAATTGGAAAAAAGCTGTTTCGAGAAAAACGCGTTTAAAGTTTTAGGTACTCTATGGCCGTGGTGGGTTTACGTTCGCTCACAGTCGATAAAAAAAATGTCTTGCTATAAATCGAATAGTAACTTATTCTTATGATGATAAAGCACCGTTTTAGCGAAAAAAAATCTATTTTTTTTACATTCTACTGTGGCCTTACCCCTTAAACTAACTTCCCGATGAGCTAGAGACTTGCAACTATGCACCTAGCTCAGATCTGAATGACAGAGAAATTAACAGACAGGCAAGTCTGTCACAGAGAGAGAAAAAAAGAACAAAAAATTGTGAAAAAAAGTAAAGAAATTAAAATATACAGTTTAGTGAAAGGGACAAAATTTAAAAAAAATATTAATAGTGAATAGTGCATTAGTGACAATTTCTACGATGGTCAAGGAGACAGCCCCCAACGCAAGTGACGCCTACAGAAGGAGAAGCAAAATTCCACACACCAAGACTAAAAAGCAGAAAATAAAATTATTTAAATAAACAAAACAATTTTTAAACCACGTTTTAAAAAAGAACCAAAAAGTATGAAATAATTTCTCCTAGCCCTGAACAGATTTATAACCCTATATAGATTCCTAACCCCATACAAATTGTTCTGAAAATTTGTGATTGTGAATTTTGAATAGCTATGAAAATACTTGTAAGATTTAAATCGAAAAACGTGCAGCGCATGCAATGGATAATTGATGCATGAATAGTTCACCTATGTCACTAACAATTTTATTGCACCGCAAATTATATGAACTGTTGTGTGAGTTTTCTCAACGACACCCACTCCCTACACTCCATCTATTGCATACGGCCCACATTTTTTGTTTCAAATCTTACAAGTATTTTCATAGCTATTAAAAATTCACAATCAACAAATTCACAAATTTTCAGGACAATTTGTATGGGGTTAGGAATCTGTATTGGGTTACAAATCTGTATGGGGCTAGGAGAAATTATTTTATATTTTTTAGTCCGTTTTAAAAATATAGTTCAAAAATTATTATTTTATTTAAATAATTTTTTTAACTTATTTTTCCCCCGATACATGGCCTGTCCCTGTACACAATTGATACGAAAAGATTGACGAACAGTACATAGGGTCGCTTGCAGAGTGAATTCAGTTTTTGCATTCTCCTGACAGCTGTCTACTCGAGATTCCTTTTCTTTCTCGTTTCCTCCATTCATCTCATTTCCTCTCTCGCTGTGCGCAAGAATTCGATGAAATGCACGCACGTCTATACGTACGCGCGAACGAATCAATGCTCCGAGGCAGCTGCCTCTCACTTCCGCTGTCGCATAGTTGCATCAGAAGAATTCTCAAGGATTCGCCAGCTGCAAGTCAACGTACGGATCCGAGCTTCGATATCCGGCGAGCAACAACTTTATTGATAAATAAAGATGGCGATAGCGGTGAGCAAAGATGGCGGAGGATTCTTGCTCTGTGTCCGTAGCAGTCTCGTCTTCGTCCTCTCGCTGTCAATATCCTTTTCTCCTGTATCCTACAGGATCACCTTTTTTCGTCCTATCGTTGCGTCACGGCTGTTTTTGCCTTTTATCCCGGAAATATGGAAGAGTCTTCGGGGACGGAAGAAGTCTCGGTGATGGGTAGTGTCGCCGAGAGCTACAAGCTCACGAACTTACGAAGCCGAGGCTCCGGAAGAGACGCACTCCTGAGACTTTCCTCACTGTTCTCGTTATCTTTTCTCGCGTTCTTGGTCCTAAGCGCCACTTCTTTTATTGCTCTCTCAGCTCGGACTCGACTTTTCTTACGATTTTTCGCAAGGGAGCTCGACATTTTGTTTTGTATTGGTATGACTCTCCATGCATCAATGTCAGCCAATACATGTTAAATATAATTGATTTTTTGAAATCCTAGCTTTGGTGTATCTATCAATAACTTGACTTTTGGGTATGACTTTCTTGGTGTGATCCGTTCCTTTTGAGGGGTCTTCTCACTTTACTCGCTATAAACGCTATTTTCATTCATTTTTTTCATAGGTTTATATTATAGATATTGATATAAAAATTGTTACACTTAAAAAATACACTTTCGAAATACATTTGTTTTTTAATGTATGGATTTATGTAACCCAAACAAACTTTAAACGCGTTTTTCTCGAAACAACGTTTTTCGACGGCTTGTTGATAAAATCTTCGAAACTACTGAACCGATCCCTATGAAATTTTAACCACATATTCTTCACAACTGTAGCTATAGTCCATATCAAGGGTTTTTTACATTTTCATATTAACAATAATCCAAAAACGGTGAAAAAAACACTTTTTTTTTAAATCCGTCATTTTGTTATTTTTGCATACATCAAAAATCGTATGATATGCGCTATAGCCATTAAGGTACTGAATCTACAACCGTTTGTTTTTTTTTTCGGATGATCCATCTCTGAGATTTCATCAACAGCGCAGACCTACAATTTTTTAGGACATTTTTATAACTATCTTTTTCGTCTATAAATAGTGACATAAATAAATGAAACTTAAAAAAAATGCATTTCGAAAGTGTATTTATTAAGTGTAACAACTTTTATATCAATATCTATGATATAGACCTATCAAAAAAATGCCTGAAAATACCCTTTTTTATCGTGTAAAGTGAGAAGACCCCTTAAAGCATCGGAATCCTTCACGTTGAATGGTTTCTATGGTCTTTTTAGGTTTTACGCCTTCGTTGAGTCCTTACGCTATGAAGTTTTAAGAAACACCAGCTTGGGGCCCGAAAAACCAGTCGATTTTAATTATTTTCTTCTGATGAGAGTACTGGGATGTCGAGGTCAAGATTTTACATACAATTGATACACAGTCTTGCGAGGTTTGAGTTTTTTATTTAAAAATATTGATAAACAAGAAAGTTCATGTTAGTGAGACAAAGTGCCACCGTTGCTGCATGGCCAATCGGTGTAGGTGGTTCTGGCAATCAGGACGACCTAAAAAGAAGAATTAAAAAATGTGCTCTTAGTAAATCTCTTCTCTTTTTCACCTGTAGTACATTTTTTATAACTTTCGTACGACTGGATACTATTTGAAGTGTTTTAAATTACGAAAATGGCAAGCTTAAGGGAATTTCGATTTTTGTCACAAAAAATGATTAATTTATTATCAACGCATGGATAAACATAAAAAAATTATCCAGGCAAACGATGGAAAATATGATAAGCGATGCTCTGTCCGAATTCGGAGTGAATCGGACGAATAGATTTTGGGATACGACTTACACCGTTCCCTAAAACATAGTTTCGAAGAAAAAACGCAAAAGGAAAAAGAGCAGTGAGTGTAGTAAGGCTAATTTTCGGGATTCTTACAAAATATTTGTTGCAAATTAAAGTTTACACCCTAGGCAATAAAACTATCAATAAGAAATCGTATTTTTTAAATTCCAAGCTTACGCAGAACCCTGAATGTTTGAATTATTCACCTTGGCCTAAATTAATTCCAAATGCGTTATAATATTACTAAGAAAATATAAAACCAAAGTAATAGTGACCTAAATATAATATTAGAGTAATAATTTTAAAAAATTAGTATTAAAAAATAAGTAAATTTCAAAAGAGTAACAATATTCCTAAAAAATATAATTAGGCACTAAAAAAACATAATATTACTAAACAATTTACTAAAAAGTATATGGGACCAGATATCCTATACATACCTATATAAGAAGAAAGGATATTTGAGCCCGCTATACCTATGTAATATTGAGCATTAGCGCATCTGGCTGTTTTGAGGACGGTCCTCGAAGTCAAATACCCGCGGAACCTTTTGTACCCATATACATCATATATATATATATATATATATATATATATATATATATATATATATATATTGCTTCCTATCTCCCTCTAATTGTGCTTTCTTCATAGCCACGCGTTCTCACTCGAGTGCGTCACACCTCAAAGACAAGCGAAAAGTTTGTCCGCGGGAAGGACTCCCGGGCGACGACAGGCCCTCCGGGTCTTCTCCCCCTCGTGCCGAAGCATGAGAAGGGACGTATCCCTCTCACCTCCTGGCCCCTTTCTTCTTTCTCCATCTCTCTTGCTCTGGCTCGTTGTCTTCTTCGGCAAGTCTTGATGACCCCTGCGCTCCCAATGGTCCCCGGAAACAAGGTCACGAGTTGGCACTGTTTGTTCCATGGTCCGTCGAGGACGACGCCGGGAATCCCTTCGCGCACTACGTCGCTCCTGGCCACTTCCGGCTTTGTGTATACTTTGACGAGAGTTTGAGAGTTGCACGGCCACAGACGAGACTCCGAGCTGAAGGTTCCAGGGAGAGAGAGTGAGAGTGAGAGAGAGTGAGATTGAGAGAGAGAGGGAGAGAGAGAGAGAGAGAGAGAGAGAGAGAGAGAGAGAGAGAGAGAGAGAGAGAGAGAGGGAGTGAGAGAGAGGGGGTCGGTATGTGTCTTCCATTGCAGGTTGTCGGAAACTTGGATTCGTTTCACGAAATCTTATTCCAACTTCGTCTCGCGACTCATCCATTCTCCGGCTCTTGCCTTTTATCTTTGTGCGTGTGTGCCCGCGTGTTTGCCGATCCGATAGGAACTCGAGGGTGCATCGCTTCCAAGCTAGTGCAGGACTTTCGTGCAGTCACACTGGATCTTTGTGGATATTGATCAAGCTCTATTGGGTGAAAGTGTATTACTTGGCGGATTTGTTGACAAAATAAAACATTGATTTGAGGCATGATAAATGAATCCTACTTCATTCAAACTATGCTCCTTGGGCAGCTACAACTTTTGTCCATCGTCCAGGCACTAAACGGATCCCACGTTGGTAGAAGTCTGCTGCTTCCGGAGGGATCCAGTTATGAGGCCGATTTTTTTTTCCTTCGTGACAACTAAACCGCTCTTCAGGAAGAGCCGAAAGATGGAAACAAAAGTCTGAAGGTGCAATGTCCAGTGAATGTGGCGGGTTAGGTAGAATCTTCCTGGTCACTCCTAGATCATTCTCGATGGATCCATGAATATGTGGCCTAGAATGGCAATGCTGTAAATTGCTGTTGATTCGTGTGGCACAAAATACCCCTGCTTTGGGATCATTCCCATGGCATTCTAGCGTAGGGAAATACATTGTTGGGTGACATTTAATGGTGCTGTCAATTTTTTCGCCATTTGACACACATCTTCGTCCAGTGATGCTTCCAATCGTGCGTCTTCGATTTTTTTCGGTTGTTGTCCATCCAGTTTATCATCCGAATCAAAATTATGCCCTGCCCATCGTTGGAAGCACTTTTCACAGATGCTTACCGATGGAGCATGCTCTTTGTAAGCGTTCACAAGCAGAGGATACCTTCCACCTGCACTTTTCGTTGAAACAAAATGATCCGGTGACACTTCCCGCAAATGACGGTAAGGCCGAAGCCTGAATTAGAAGGTCCAAAAAAATCGTTTTTTCGGGCATTTTTTTGTAAGGGAAAAAAACAAGTGAGCCCAGTAAACATTGAGGTATCTTTTCATGTATATGTGGAATGTATTAAAAAAAAGTTCAACACGAAACAATAAATGACTGCAGATTTATCACCCTATTGCATGCGCGTCTTGCCACTGCAGTCTCCTATCGGCGGGAAAGATGCAGCTCGTAATTCTTCACTGAAACAAAAAAAATCAATAAAATGTTCAATTGTCATATATTTTTCTTCTGGGTGAACTAAAAAGAGGCTAGAAAGATCGTAGTATTATAACTTTTCTCGGGTTAGAAAAAAATGTGTTCAAAAAAACACTTTAACGTGCTATAAACGTTATTAAAAAAAAAAATTTCAACGATTTTTTTAGTCCATCTAGAAGAGATTTTTATACTGAAGAAAATAAACTTTGGTTCGATTCAATAGGTCGGTTAATTGTTTTGCTATCACGCCCGCCAATTTGGTAAAATCGTGAAAATAAAAACTGGAAGAATCGCGCTTTAAAGTTTTCAAATTCTCACACCCGTTCGACGCTTCTCTGCGTTTGGCCTTGTATCTTCGAAAATATTTACAATTGGCCTCCGTAACTTTGTAAATATATTCTTGGATAGTTTATCTATCGATTTGAGCAATTAAAAAAAAAACGATTATTCGGACCTTCTAATTCAGGCTTTGGCCTTAAGCCGGAACAAAAGTAGACATGTTCAATGCGATAAATATAGTAGCTGCTAGCATCTCACAATAAGTGAAATAGCATCAACTACGTTTGACGGCTGCTTTTCGTAGACATGTTCAATGCAATAAATATAGTAACTGTTAGCATCTCACAATTGGTCAAGTAGCATCAACTACATTTGATACGCGACTTATTGAAAATCCGTAAAGTCATACTTGTACACCTAATACATCGATGAACGTCATATCGATTTTGTCTTCATTCAAAAAGTAATCGCCGTAAACACAAACAAGCTCGAGGAAAGTCTGAATGCCTTGACATAGCTGAAACAGCGATGGAAAATGTTTTTTTTTCGAGGAGAGGGCCAGTTCATTTTTCTTGAAAAATTCATCGCACTTGAAACCGGGTGATTTTTAATTCATTAAGAGGTTACACCACCTCAAGATCTTCAAAAAATCGAAATTTTACCAGTTGATTTATTGTTTATACTTTGAAGAGTATTTTAACCGTTTAAACATGTCAAAATTGAAGATGTCAGATTGAAGGTAACATAAAAAAATATTTGATTTTAAAACTTTGACGCGGTACTTTTTTTTTCTTTTGCGTATTTCTCGAGGCCCCGTCTTTTAAACTAGTGGACAAAATATCTCGACATTTACTCAACCGATTTCGATTAAATTTGTACCACATATTCTTTAAAATATCATTTAGGATGATGCGTAGGATTTTTTTCATTAGATGCCGCGTTCATTTTTCATTAATTTTTGAAACTAAACATTTTGGTAAAAATCAGAGTTTTTTTAAAGTCTATCATTTCTACCAAAAAAAGGTTTTAACTTTTTCACTATGCTACCCTTTAGCTATTTCCATTCTTTACCAGAAAATGTTTATTTTTTTATTATTCAGACGCTGCCTGGCAGGGAAAAAATGTCACCATCAGCAAGGATT